>CM045566.1:23912855-24330355 GCA_024721245.1 Mitragyna speciosa | reverse complement strand
AAAAATGGACAGACACGAAAGCATAAAGGTGACGTAATCATCTTTTTCTTTTTCTTTGCATTGGTGAGCGTTTTCAATACTTCTGCTCTCGAAATTTTGGACCGCTTCAGTACCATTTTGAGATAAAATTTTGAAAATGAACTTTGTGAAGACCTTCTGTTCTGTGCTATTGCTTGTTACCCACGTCATATTATTCTCTTAACGTATATACATTACTTGGATATCATTGATACAATTTCTTAAGTTTGAATTGAAATTCAAAACTAAGTTGAACTTCTTTATTTTTTATTTTTAAAATTGTTTATTTATTAAATTTAATGAACTAAAATTAGATGTACATGGTTCAAAAATGAGAAGAAAAAACTCTATTTGAAGTTATTTTATAAACCAATGCACGAGAAATCAAGAAACAAAAGACTTTGGACATCTTTTTTGCACATAATGAAAAAGACGTTAAATTTGGATTTAAAATTCATTTGTGACACTTTTTTTAAACAAATTTTTTAAAATAACTTTAGCATTCAATTTTAAAGAAACCAAAGTTTGAACTCTGCTATTATTTGCTGGGGGCAATTTGATCTATTTCCTTTTAAACCTGTTCTTAAATCCAATATATTTTACATAACCCAGAAAAAGGAAATATTAGTTAGATAAGTTTGATTTTCAAGAAGTGATCTGTTACAGTAAATTTATATAGATATGCATGTATCGATATTCTTTAAAACTATTTGGCTTCACGCCAATATATGCTGGATATTCTTCAATACAATTAATTATGTGCACAACCTACTTAACGTTTGAATTAAAGTACCTTAGTACGTTTAGATTATTGCCGGAAGTAATGAATTTTGAAACGTCAGACTCCATGCCTGGCACATTTAAGGCAGGTTTCTACAACTTAGGTGGAGACTTAATCGGGGAGCCCTTGTCGCGTCTCGTCATTCTTTGGGATAGTCCAAGCAGCGAATTGGAGCTTTAATTACAAAGCAAATTTCATTTTCAATTCCACAGATTTTTGTTTCCATTTCATTTATCAGGTATTTATTTTTTTGACAAAATACACCTGGCCTATGTTAAAAAATGTTATCACTTAACTGTACATTTTTGTGATTTTCTTTGATAGAACCAATTGAGTACATTTTTGTGATTTTCTTTGATAGAACCAATTGAAATCCGTTTCAATCCCTCCACCATCGTTAAAAAGAAATTCTCAATGTCATTTCTACAGCCCCTATCTTTCGTCAGCTCGCCTTCATTAATGCGTGTATTTACCTTTTCAATTGGAGCTTCGTGTTATGTGTTCTTTTACTAATAATCCTGATAAATAATAATATGCATGAGAATCAAAGACCTGGTATGTATTTGGCGGCTCAAGTGTTCGATGTTATTGTCAATTATTCCACTTGATCAATATATATATATATATATGTTTACAATTTCTTTTCCGGTTAATTGCCACTGGATCAGTCAGTGTCTGGATGCATGGCTGCGTAAAGTGCTACCGTATATGTTTACAATTTCTTTTACTAATTAATCACCTGACGCCGCCGCTGAAAATTGAGGTTCTTTTTACGTGTGAACTTTATGCACCAATAAGATAAGTGACGCTTGAAATGTTACCGTATGGTTCTATAAATACATCTCCATTCTACTCTTGTACGCTGGAGACATCCTATCTACTTTCAGTTTCAGATTAATTAGAAATTAAGCTCATTAAATCTTCATTACCATGGCAATACATATTCCCTCCTACAATATCATTAATAAGAAAGATAGTATTATGCTTCATGTGTTCATATCTCCTGCTGCCATCGTCTTTTTCCAGTGCTGCTGATTCAAGTCCATTGCAGGACTTCTGCGTGGCAGATTTGAAATCCTCTATAAATATTAACGGCTTTCCTTGCAAAAACCCTGCTGATGTAAAATCAGAAGACTTCTTTTACGATGGTTTCAAAGAAAGCCCTGGCGAATTCAATATTTTCAACTCGAATCTCACTCAAGGGGATGTTCTTCATTTTCCAGGACTAAACACTCTTGGGTTGTCAATGAATCGTGTCGTGTTGTTGCCTGGAGGACTCAATCCACCCCATATCCATCCTCGCGCATCTGAGTTGTCAATAGTGATTGATGGAGAACTATTTGTAGGTTGGGTAAGCACTGCAGATGTTTTCTATTGGAAAGTTTTGACTTCAGGAGAGCTGTTTGTGATTCCTCCAGGGGTAGTGCACTTCCAGCTCAATACTGGAAAAAAGACGGCTCGTTTTTTCGCAGCTTTCAACAGCCAAAATCCAGGGTTTCAGATGGTCGCCACCGCTCTTTTCAATTCCACACCTCTGATTCCTGATGAAGTGCTGACTAAAGCATTCCAAGTAAACGAAAATATCGTTAAGCTCACACGATCAGGGTTCGTGCCATCTGTTGTGCTCAAGTCATCTAATTAAGTAAAAGTTCCAAGTGTCACTATTTTCAGTATTTCCTACATATATACGATAATGTAATATAAATAAGAATATGTAATGAAATTTGAACTACTATTTGATCAAATTATTTTATGCATCTTTCTCATTCGGATCATTATCTACCCTATGTGAGTCTTCTTGGTATCACCAACGCCCAACCGAAACAAAAAGGAAAAGACGAAATTTTCTTGGCATTGAAAATAATAAATTCAATCAGTTTGCCATGTTCATCCTTATTCAGCAAAATTTTTAAGGATTTTGATTAGTAACTTATCATGGATCATTTATGAGACCAAATAATAGTTACATGTCGAACTTTCATCCAAAGTTTGATTACAATCTAAAATAATTGTATACTTTCCGTAGAATAATGATAAATATTTGGTTTATAAGTGACATACAATTACAAATTGATTTCTTAAAAAGTTTTGAATGAAATATATAGATGCAAGATGACAAAATTGGTCTGACTAGAGATTAGCACTTCATAAGGAAGAATAGCAGTTGGAACAGCAGATTAGCACTTCATAAGGAAGAAACAAGAAAGAAAGTTCTCTTGGCAAAGCCTAGGAAATGAATGCCTCGTTTGATCAGCTCCCCTCTACTGTGTCTTAAGTTGGGTACTGTTCACCAAAAGCTGAAAACCGGACCAACCAATCTAACAGACGTAAGAGTTTACTTTTTAAGAGTATGGTCTTTTTTTTTTTTTTTTTTTGTGAGTCTAAAATGTTTAAGCTGCAAACTTTGTGCATTGTGACGACGCATCTTCTATCGGTTGAACTACTCAATGCATCCTCCATTTATAAACAAGTTGAGATGAACATAAATTTTCTTGTCCGAGTTCGTTTTGGAAGACAAACAAATTGAATTATATTTTGGCTTGAAAAAATATACGAGTTTAAACTTGAGTTTGAGTTTCATTCAATAAATTTCTAAATCTTGTGTACACTTGACCTTAGGAGCAAAAGAGCTAAAGATTTCAAGTCGATTTTCAAGCCTAAATTGAATAAAAAATAATTCAAATTTCACTGCGGTTTTCTTGCTTTTTTTCAAAAGAAAAATAAATTGGAATCAATTAATTTACTAATGCAATCATAATTTATGCAAGAACATGCAATTTCAAACCCCTACTGACATGAATTTTGATTCGTTATTGAGGCTCATAATTTTGTATCCCGAAGTCTAAATAAGTTAACGAAACACCGATAGATCCCTCATTCTCTACGCTTCAATTTCCATTACCAGTCTTTTTTTCTCAATGATTGTTTTGGCAGAATCCTTCATATTCCTTGGGCATCAGTTAAATCCTCTTAACATTGGTTCAATTATTACCCTTTCCTCTTCGATAGTTTATTACAATCTCGTTATACAGAAATTTGGAACACAAATATACAACAAAATGGATAGAAACTAGAAACTATAAAGCAATGAAGAAGGATGAGCGAAATAGTCAATTGGGATGGCGGTGGTTTTTTCATCCCACATTGCTTCTCTGGACAGGAAGCTGGGATGAGCACCGAGTATAAAAGGAAGCTTTAATAAGTTGTACACTCATACTTTTCTCGGCCATTCGGCTACGATCAAGTGTAAGTGTAGTATCCGTTCTTATCGGCCTTTTGTCAAAACGAACTAAAAATACAAGTAACATTTCACTAATATTTTGGTTGAGATTGATCCGACCTGTTTTTCTGGTTTGGAAATGGTTTACTAACACATTAGTATGATTAATCTAAACTATGGGTGTGTTTGGATTAAAAATTTTTTAAATATTATTTTTAAATATTCTTTATACATGTTTTTTAATTATCTTTTTATATTGATGACTTTTCATGCAGATGACATTACAAAAAGTGCTACGATACAGATTTTCCAATTAAACACAAAAAAATGCAATCTAAACAGAGCCAATGAAATTCACAAATGATTGGGCTTTCCAATCCCAGTTTTGACTTGCTCATATGTGTCTCTGCGGCCCGCTCAATCCAGCATGTTACATGTGTTGGTCGGTCCACCAAACTAGCCTCGTTGTGGGTCTTTCATGGGCTGGGAACCTAGTGTTATCCAAAAAATTAAAAACAAACTAAATAAATAAATGATAAATTCTTCGGCAAGATGTCATTTGTTTAACACAGAGTTTAATTAAAACTGGCAGAAGACCAAGAATTTTAAATATCAACCTTGGATTGAAGAAAAATGAATAAAGCATAATGAAACATATCACCAATTTATGGTTTTTTTATCTAATTTTTGCGATGCACAACTGGCCTAAGTTGACTTTTATTTATTTATTCATTTAGGTGATATCTGGATGTTCAAATTCTCTATCCCTAATTTTGTATACTCTCTCCATGCCACGTCTCATGGTCATTTATTTTTTTATGATTTAAGTATAATAATTCAACTAAAGTCATTATAAACATTAAACACGTGACAACTTTTTGTGAATGGTACACAATAGACATGCAAATTTGGAAATTGATGATGTCGTGCCTTCAACTGGCCCTTCGATGATCGCTGGGAGATCATTCAAACAAGTATACGATACCCATACATATTTACAGCAACAAATTCTTTGACAATTTCTAGCTAGAGTAACTACATAACTGATTTATCAAAGAAAAGTTCTCGAGAAATTTCCCATGCTTATACGTTGATCAACTGCATCATGTCCAGCGACGAATCTATTATCTACTCGCCAACCTGAGGAAATGCACAATCACGGAAATTAGATGAGAAAATATTCACGGTCATTGGTGAACAGTATCATTTATAATTTCCATAACAATAAACATCCTTCATTTTTCTTCGATCGTTTTCATGAGTTCTTAAAGATTTGGGGGATTTAACCTTACCAAGGAATGACTCCAAGTTGACGTTTATTCTTGTGTTTTACACCAATATTTCTTGCACCCCGGAGCTGGGGAGCGAGGGTTCTGCCATTGTAGATGCTGGATTTTGTCAATAGATGAAAGAAATAAAGTAAGACTCCACTTCGTCTTGATAGGATAACACATAAATTACACTACGTACAGTTACTAGTGCTAGCGTTTTGTTCTAGATGTTAATACAAAAGATACTACAATTTAATTAGACCTCGCAAAGATGCAATTTCCTAAATGAATATACGGTCATTCTGACAGCAAGTTCAAGAATGTTCTTCAATCTAAGAAACAACGACAGATGCAAAATCCAGCCATTGAAAGTTCACTCTGCTCAAAGACAATAAATTGGAGGAACAAAATGTGTACTTCACTTCCTAATAGCTAGCATCGGTATCTGTTACTTTGCTCTTTCGAAGCTGCTACCAACCTGCGTATGAAGCAATTCAAGTTGTGCTCCTTGAGCATATTCACTTGGTGCTTGTTAACTGAAGATTATTGAAGTAGCATCAAATACTTGGACTTCAAGCTGAATTAAAAAAATAAAAAAATTGAGTCAAAGAAATCTCCCGAGTTCTTTTGCATTTAATGGACAATTGCTTCAATAAAACAAACTTCTAAATACACTAAGGTATTCACTCACTGATCGGAAATGGGGATCGGAAATGGAGCGTTACAAGTGTCATTTTTCACAAGTTCTCAACTCTAATTTAAAGGTCAAAAAGTGACCGATGAGATTGAACTATCAAGGCCTTTTTGGGTTTTAAAAACGACGTCGTTTTACATGAAAAATAGTTACACCATGGTTCTACAAAATTATACCATAAAACTGGATAGTTACACTATATTCAACTTGCAAAAAATAGAAAGGGGAGCAAATTGTGAGGCTCCAAATCTTAATCGGAAATAAGCATGCTCTAGATAGCCACGCACTATATTTTGGAAAAGTTGCATAAACCAACAAAGAAGGTCACAATCACAACGGATACGGTATAAGAACTTTACAATGCCGAATTACTTGGTTTACACGAAGGGGAATAAATAAGCAATTTAATGAAAGTGGGAAGACATTTCCAGCTCGCACTAGCACGCACTGTTCATTCCTTCGAACTATAAAAAGTAGCATCAATGTTTTAATCAATATAAAACAGAGCTAGCTGTAAAGGGGTAGCAATCGGCTGTAACACAAGAAATCTTGGTTATGGATAGGGGTGGTAATTGGGTCGGGTAACATGTTTGCGAGTTGGATTGAGACTCAAGCGGAAACCCGCTAACCCGAACTTGACCTGCCAACCTGAAATAGGTCAGCATGCCTAACTTGAACATGATCTGAAATAGGTTGTGGGCAATGTTTTAAAAACCGGATCGGTTAATGAACCGGAAGGGGAGGGGTTCAAGGTCGGACCAGTCTGACCGGGGTTCAATGATTTTTTTTAATTTAATTTAATGTATTATATAAAACAAATACTAGATATACACCACCTAGTTGAACTCGTCAACCCATTAATTGTTTAAATATATTCAACTATACAAATTAATGAATTTATTATACTTAAATTCACAATAACTATAAAATTTACCATTAAAGTATGTTATTATATTTTTAAATATTTTAAATTACAATCTTGAACATTCTAAATTATTAAATCATATTTGTTGTTTGCTTTCACATTCTCTACTTTTTTAATATCGTCAAGACTTATTTTTCAATATAAAATTCAAATTTATTTCTAATATCAAATAATACAATTTGTATATAGGGCGATTCAAGTAAATGTAATTTTTTAAAATAAAAAAAATTTCTTTTGCCCTATTTTTTAAGATAGGTTCGCATATCAAATGATTTTCAAATTTCAATTTGATTATCTTACTATTAGTTTAGATCTTATTTGGTTTTTAAATTTTTTAATTTTTTACGTTTTTTGTTACAACATCTAACGAGAGGTAATTTCTAACAGTCTTGTACCAATCAAGAATTTCTTAAAAGAGCCTAAACCTTATTTAAAATCAGGTTCTCAAGCTTTAACTATAAACGTATTCTCTCCAAAAGAAATTTTATTTTTGATGTATCAGACTATTGAGTGAGTCAATTTGACTTTGTACAATAGTCTTAAAAATAAAACTAACAAGTAAATCTATTTGCTTAGGTAGTTCTTAATTTAATCAATTCTGTTAATTTACACATTTTCTTTTTGTATGTCAAGAAAAGGTGGATATGTGATGCTATAATAATATGATTTTAATAATCTGAACTGATTTTTAATTTTTTTAATAAAGAAAATAACTTTCGATCCACTTACTTGCAATATGTCATAAGTGCTTATTATTGAATAATAATTAACCATAATTTAAAAATTTACACAAATGCTTTACAAAAATACTAATTTAAACTTTTAATTAGGAGAATGTTTTAGGCATAAATGAATAATTAAGCAATTTAGATTAAAAGAATAATCTTAGTAGGAGAGATTTTGGTAAAAGTAAATCCAAGATTTCTTAATATAATGAATTTGGATGCCAAGATAAAAAGGTAAGAATCAATTAATTTCATTAAATATAATTAATAAAACAAACAAATTAATTAAAAAAGTAAGAATCAATTAAATTCATTAAACATGATTAAAGAAAACAAAGAAACTAAAAATGTAATAATCAATTAACTTTATTAAAATGATTAAAGTAAAAAAAAACTAAAGAAAGAACAAATAAAAAGATTCCTAATACTAAAACAACAAACTCAAGCGTGGCTTGGTCGTTCACGTGCTAGCAAAGGTCAAGGGGAGGTCGCAGGTTCGATTCCCGCGGGAGCCAAAAAAATTTTTGAAAAGTCAAAATGTCAAAAAATCGGCGGTTCAACGGTTCGGCGGTTTGATTCGGTTCACACGGTTTGTTAGATCTATAGTATTTTGGATAGAACCAGACTGGACACATGGCCGATTCGCGGTTCAACCGGTCGAACCGGCCGGTCCGGTCCGGGTTTCAAAACACTGGTTGTGCGTTGACCTTTATGACTCGAAAAAAACAAGTTGGCAAGTTCGCACACATTTATTGTCCACTAAAACCTCTTTTTGTTTTAATTTTTTCGGGTCAAACAAATTGACCTAATTTTTAATCCTGACTCGAACCTGACATATTTGTTTGGCTTTTTTGAGTCAAACGAGTTGACCCAATTCTAACCGAACCCGACTTTTTTGTTTGGACGAGTTAGTCAGGTTCGATTTGAACCCGTCTAGACTTAACCCAAACTCATTATTTCAATGTTAGATTCGTATTGTATTTTCTAATCGTGCCATTAATTAGCATCCCTAGTTATGGAGTCTTTCTTCCAACAGAGCTATGTGACCATGCAAAAGTTATTCCATGAGCAGTTATTTACAGTTAGATATTTATTAAGATGACCTTTTCCACTTCCAAAATTGGAACTCCTAGATGTGTAATCTTAATACATCACATATTCCCCAAGTTTTAAATTGCAGCAAGAAGATATTGCCACAGTAGAAAAGGTAATCAATGTTTTCCCTTTCTTTTCTTACATGTCCTCAACTCCTCAAATTCCCAAAAGATTAAGAAATGGTCATTGACAAACGTGTACCTTGCTCTTCGAGAGTAATTTAGGGGAAAAAGAAAAGAGAAGAATAAAGAAAACTAAACTGTATTTTTGGAGTATCAAAATACATAAATAATATGGGTGGAACAATAACTGTAGATCCCTTGGCAACCAAAAGGGGGTGAATTAGGTTTTTTTTTTTTAAATTTAACTTGGTTTATGCAAATTTTCAAATTTAAATTTATCAAATTGTATATGTGAGCACTTAAATAATTAATGCAACAAATGAAAAGAATAACACACCAATATATTTTAGTAATCAATAAAGAAAGAAATAAATAATAAGTAAAAAAGATTAGTCAAACTAAATACTTCCAAGTTTTACCAAACCTGAGGTATAATTCCACTTGAGTTTCTTCATTTATAGATGACACAATACCACATTGTACAAATATTGACTCACCTCTTATTCACCCTAGACACTTACTAGTTGAGTTAAAAGATTTTAGAGCTCACTCCCACTGAAGAACTCACTTTTTCTTACAAACACAAAGACAAAGGGGAATTGCTTTTTCTTGTTCAAGAAGTTTACAAGGCTCACAAATAGTCAATACAACAGTTAGCAATAAATTTGGATTTTATTACTTTTATAGGTCATCAAAAATTAGCTCCAACAACCCTCCAACGATCTTGCATTAAATGCTGGAAAATCTAGCCATTGGGATGTTCTGCCGGCCTAGCCTCTCTACTGTTGGCTGAACCACCATTCGATTGATCAATTGTTAAGACTGATTTGGTTCTTTTGAATGAACAAAGAAGTGAACCCGCATCCGAAACTATGGATGAACTTCTTTGATCAATTGTGATATTCTTGGGACGGCCGAGATGATGTTTGAACCATTATTCAAAGATCTCCGTCCATTTTTCTTCTATTTCAGATAGCTGAAAGCATGTCCGAAACCAGTGTCTGAATGGGTCTAATCATTCTATCCACTCTGTTAAAGCTTCAAATGGCCGAATATATGTTGGAAGCTATGATTGAAAAATTCTATCTATTTTGAAGAAGCTTCAAACGGTCGAAATTGGTGTCCGAAGTCATGGCCGAATCTGTTTTGGATGGCCAAAAGACTCAACAGTGCATCCAAACATGTGCTAATCCTATTTGATCCTTGACTCAATTTTACAACTGGAGTTCATTGATTTTAATGACTTATTTGAAGTGCTTGAGCCCTATTTATTACTATACATACAATGCTAAACACACAATTAAGATAATTAGTAATGTTTTGATTTGTTATTATCAAAACTAGGATGTATGCCACTCCCTGTACCTTGGGACGTAACATTACCATGGCTTAGGCTCAGCTAAGACATAAGGTGCAAAATAAAAACATCTAAATATCCCAACACAATATATATGTGTGTGTGTGTGTGTAAGTGTCAACCACAAGTGTCGAATGATCCAACATGATAGCATTTTAAGCCTTCAATTACAATCAAGGCACCTACTGCAAGCAACTAGAATCTCGAGTCACAACATAACATAACATAGCATAAACCAACGTAAACAATTCCTAGACTAAGAAAGACATCATTTCCTCAATCAATTAGCTCCACGAGCTAGTCCAGTTCTCCTCAATGAAGTTATCCTCCACTGCATGATAAAAACAAAAGAGTGAGTGACAAATACCTTTACATTTCAAACATATAGCAATTGTTCATATAAGTCACAACTGCATATGATCAATTAACATTGTTATCACAAATCAAATATCATAGGACATAACGACAAATGAGCCCAAGTAATAATTCGACTAATAACTCTAGATATCCAATTGTTAACTACAATCCGGTTAATATGGCCAAAAGCTGACTCTACCTGTTCAGCCCAGTCAAAAGCTAACTTTCACCAGATTAGCATGGTCAAAATATCATATCACCTTCGCCGATTATGGAACTATTCCTATCATGAGTCATTTTGTCCAAGAGTCCAATCAAATTATTATTCAAGCAATTACATTGTACCACCTATATTCATTCATAATAAAACAGTAACATATCCACACTCAAGCCATTTAGTATAAGAAATAGCTTTTTAAAACATACGATTTAACAAATATCATTTTTCAAGAACTCAAAGGATGCAAGTACTACTTGCCTTGGCCCAAGCCAAATTCAAATAATCCAAAAAGGAATGGTCACATCCTTCACCTATAACATGCAATTAAACGCTTAGTTATAGTCTAACTATGCTAAACTATGTCAATTACTCCTAATTAAAGATTAATCTTATACTCACGGCACAAAAATCTAGAATAACATGGCCTTACGTTACAAACTGCAACTGAGTGACCGGTGAGCTGAACTTGCGGCTATCCCACAAACATCTTACTCAAAGAGATTGTAGAAGTAGTATCCTAGACTTTCTTTAGGATACCCTACAAACAAATATTTATTAGACTCAGTTTTGAACTTTTCTTGACGTGATCCACTACACGTAAGTGGAACATCCCCAAATTCTTATTTGACTAAGAATTGGCTTCTTACCAAACTATATCTCATAAGATATCATAATAACGGCATTTATTGGAACACAGTTGAATGTATGGGAGACTATTTTTAAGGCAAAACCCTAAAACAAGGTTGAGAGTGTTGTCCGGCACATCATGAAATGTATCATTTCCAATAGGGTACGGTTTCTCCTCCCAAACATACCATTCAATGTGACATGTATGGTATGGTGGAGTCCATTGAGGAATAATCACATTCTCCTTTAGATATTTTGAAACTTTAGATTATAGTATTCTCCATCTCAATCAGATCTCAGTGTCATAATACTTTTGCCAAGTTGTTTCTCTACTTAAATTTTAAAAGCTTTGAACTTTTCAAAGGCCTCGGATTTTTATTTCATAAACTACATATAACCATATCCAAAATGATTATCTATGAAAGTGATGAAATATAAGAAACCATCTTTAGCATGGATTGATATTGGGGTACAAACATCAATATATATAAGTCCAAGAAGATCACAGCACATTCACTTTTCTAGTAAAAGGTGTCTTGGTCATCTTACCCAATAGACTAGATTTGCATGTCTTATACGATTCATAATCAAAGAAGTCCAAGTATTTACGGTAACTTGGATATGCGTTTCTCATTAATATGACCAAGTCTACAATGTCAAAGGTAAGATTGTTTCAAAATATCAAGTTTTTTTTATCTCTTAATGTCTATGTTTGAGAATGGACTTTATCTAGAATAAATAAGTCATTATTTAATAAACCAGTATTACAGAGAACATCATTATGCGAAAAAGAACAACATTTATTCTTTTGAGTAATGGTAAATCCATCTACATCTAATGAAAAAATAGATAGTAAGTTCTTTGTTAGTAATAGAACATAGTAACAATGCTTTCATTCTAGAATAAGCCCAATTAGCAAAGAGAGTGCATAAGTTCCTACTGCTAATGCAATTCCCCACAAATAGTTCAACTTCTCCCTTTGCCATAATCTAATATTCTTAAGACTTTGTATATTTATGCAACTATGGGATCAATATCCAGTATCTAAAATCTAAGAGTCTTGATTAGCAGATTATGTTATCTCAATCATAAACATAATAGAAGTAAAAGCTTCACCAAGCCTTTTTGATTTCTAAGTATTGAGATGAGCCATACAATTTCTTTTCCAATATCAATTGTTTTTAGAGTTGAAACACATGACCTATAGACTTATCCATTTTGATCACACCTTTATTCTTTGTCACATCTATTTGAGCCTTCTTAAGACTAGCCATAGACTTTCCCTTGGCAAGCAATAAGGTGTCCCGTGATTCCTTGATAGATTGGTCTTTAGATATCTTATACCTATTGATCCTAAATTGTGTATCAAACAACTTTTGTGATGCACAATTACGGATAGCACATCCATCATATTATGCTGCCTTTGTAGTTGAGGAATTATATACAAAAATATGATACAAGCAATAGTATCATTATTGTATTTATACATCGCGTATGCATCTTTTATTTCTTGGTTATTATTGTCACTTGGGATAGGTGGAATCGAGGTATCAAGAACATAGTCATTATTCATATGCTTAAGAACCATTCTCAAGTTTTATACCAGTCTAGAAATTTTATATTAAAACGGAGTCATATAGAGTGGGTTGTGTGTTCGCGTAATCATACATTCTACAACATGAAAATAAAGATAGAATGAGACTTATATATTTATGCAATAAACAAAACCATAATAAAATTATATATGGACATAAAATTTTGGTGTTGCTTTCACTATTTTATCCAAATCAATATCCCTCAAAATTGATTTGAGAATTTTCACAAAATTCTTGGCGGATTAGGATCCCATTTTATTTATTTTTAATCTTGGATTTGCCCGACAAATCAAAAATAATTTTCATAGGTACCAATTACAACTTTGTAACTACTAAATAATTTGGTATCAACTCTTGATACATATATCGTATATGTCTCCTAACTCCTCGCCCCAAAGACACATGAGCCATGGATCTTTGTTAAATCAAACCCATTATTCAAAGATCGAATCTTATGGTAGAAATATTCTTGGTAAACATCCATGAGTTAGCTCAACAAGTTATTTTAACAAGAACTATTTAAATTATAATAATGAAAGGCAACTGCTTAGGATTTAATATTTTTTTATTAAATTAAATCTACTATTCAGAGATCATATCTTATAGTAAAACATATTCTAGGTAGAATAACCTTGAGTTAGCTTAACAAGTTATTCTAACAAGAATTGTTTTAAATTATAATAATGGTTATTATGATCTTTATTTTTCTAGGAATAAATTATGGTCTCATCATACACATATATCATATATGAAAAGGAAAAAAATATATTTGATCAAATAAAGCATATAATGTGCAATTAAATAAATCACATTATTTTGTCAAATATAAATCATATATGATAAATCATTTAAATAATCACATTAAATGAATATTTAAAATTCCATCCATGATTCTATATGTATATTAATTCTAATCACATTAGAAAAGATTTAATTGAATTATTTGAGAAGTTTTTGGGCTAAAATAATCAAAACAAAATTATTGGGCTATTAAACAAAGGAAGAAAGAAAATAAGGGTCAAATTGTAAAAGAGAAGATTTTCCTTTTTGAAGCACGATCAAAACACGTCTTTGACTAAGTTTTTTTTTTTTTAAATAGAGTGGTCTGGCTGTGCTACGCGTAGACACTACCCATGAAATGCTTTAAATATGTGCCCAGGAAATGCTCTAAATCATGAAATTATATGTAGCTCATGTTGGGCCTTCGAATTATACCTCTATTTATCAAGAAAGAACTTGATACTAATAGAATTTTAACATATGGAGAGTGTACAATCAGTTCAATATCTAAATTTAAAAAATAAAATATTTTCAGCATTGATATCCAGCAAAATCACTGGAAAAACAATTGAACACATGAAATTTATCCGTTCAACGAAAAATTCTCAACAAATGATAATATAGTGTTGGTGTAAATTTTTTATTCCAATTAATTGTCATTTTATGTTTCTTTAAAGCTAAAAAATAATGCTTCTAGTAATTCTTCTTAGAAGTTTTTTAATAGTGTGAAGATTATGAAGATCTCCAAACAAAAAGTCAAAATGTTAATGTTCTAGTAATAAATAGGATTCTTTCCATAATTGGGCAGTAATAATTTCTGAAACAACACATTCAAAATTTACAATGCCAACATGCATTTGTTCTCACAGAACGAAAGTATCAAGATATTTTTGACTCCTGAAATGAATGGAAAATCCACCTTCCCGTCACTGGTGCATCTACAATTGAAAGGTGTCTTAGAAAACCATAGATATCCTTGTATGACTTAAAAATTTCCAAAAATGATAAAACACAAAATAATGTTTATTTCAGTAACAACAATGAAGATTTCATTGATGACAAAATCCATATTGCTGGAGAATATGAAGTAACATCTTCAGTAACACTGGATGTCCTCCTCTCAATGTACAACAATCTCAAATCTTGTAAGCTAAATGTGAAACACATAAACTATCAAAGAATCATTAGTAAGTGGGACGTAGAGCAAAATTCATATTGGTTTGTATGATATCATTCGTCTCTCATCTTTTTTCTTTGCTTATCTGCCTTTCTTCGCTTTCTTCACCTAATTTATACTCTATATTGTTATCCTGGGGAGGAGTTAATCACAGCACATTGTTGAGACCAAAATGTTCCCTATGAAAGTAGGCCAAAAATACATCTTCCAAGCCTTTTCACTCCCCAACTAGGTTGCAAAACAGTAGCATCTCCCCAAACCTTACATGAGTCAATTGTAGAGAATGGTTGGAAAGTAAACAAAATTTGACAATTGAATGTTTGCCAAGTACATCAATATAGTCCTGGGTAGAATCTATACCTAAGATGTAGAACACCATAAATTGACTCAAAATCCCTAACAAAAAACCTACCACCAAAAAAGTTAGATACAATCTACAAAAAAAAAAAAAAAAATTTTTTGCGGATTTAATTGGGAAATCAAAATCATATGCAATATATAGCTACTAAATGACCTTTAAAAGGGTTGGAGGTAACCACTATTTCCGCCAATTATGAGAATGTTTATCACTTGACATAAAATTCATAACATCCCTATCATGACAACATTAACTCAAGAGTGAGTAAGGCAACGCTAGGTGTAGGTCCATCATGTGGAAATAGACACAATTGAACAAATCCAATTGAGACACCAGTTGATGGCAAATTAATGATCCAAGTTATAGCTCTAAACCTTGTAACGTTAAAGCATAATCAATGATCCATAAAGCTATAGGAATCAAAGCTAAAGTTTTGCAATTGTAACTCATCGAGTTAGTTTCTTTATTCCACAACATCATGATAAATATCTTGATATTATTAAAGTCTTCCTCAATATGCTTATAAAAACAAAACAGAACTAAGACGATTTTGAAATATGACAAACATGCCTAGAAGCAATAAACAGAAGGGAGGAAAGCTTCGAGAAAGAAATAAACTAAAGCGCGGTTTTTGTTTTCTAAAAACTAAAGAGGTATAGATTATAGCCAACATAATGACATCCATCAGTCCATTGCTAGTCCTTTTGTATATCAGTTTGTGACAAAATGCTGAAGGCAAAAATTTGTCAACTTTAGTCCTAATCGACCCAGTTTCTTCATCACAGTACTGAAGATAAATACCCAAGATGTACAAAGAACGTGGGTGATTTTAGTTCAAAGCAATGCATCAATTTTCTTACAAACTTAAAGAAAAGACCTGTGATTAGGATATCAACTTTATGCGACACTAAAATTCAAGAAAGATTCCTTCTCACTTAAAACACAAATGGCTTTGCTAGTACAAAAAGCAACACAAAATTTGAAGGCATTATATCAGTTTCATTTACAAAGTTAGCCCTTAAATTCGTACTACAATTTCCCATACAGAAGCATACTCAAAAACTCACCCATGAACAAGTGGAATGCATCTGGCAGGTACTTTTTTGAGTGGCATAAAAAGCATCATTTTTTCTTTGAAAGATAGAGCCCAAGATCTTATGGGCTTTCCTCATTATTTTGGAGCTCGGCCTATCAAAATTTATATAAGGGTTTTGTGTAGTCTTTTGTAATAGGTTGATTTAGAGAGTGCCTATTATGAATTTGCTTAAGAATGCTATGCTTTGTACTCCATTGTTCTTGCACATAGTGAATTTTTCTCTTTTGATCTACACTTGGATATTGGTCTTATGACCGAACTACATAAATCTCGTGTTTATTACTTTCATTACATGCTTGATTATTTTGATTTCATTTCTGTTTCACCCAACAACCTGGTATCAAAGCCAGTTAAGAAGAGAGTATCTTTTTTGGTTCGTGGAGTTTTTGGAAGAGTTAGAGGGAGATGTTGATATCACTGGAATCTACGTCTCCCAATCTACCTATTTTTACTACAATTTCCCATACAATAGCATGCTCAAAAACTCACCCGTGAATAAGCGGAATGCATCTGGTAGGTACTTTTTTTGAGTGGCATAAAAAACTTCATTTTTTCTCTGAAAGTTAGAGCCCAAGATTTGATTGGTTTTTCTCATTATTTTGGAGCTCAGACCATTAAAATATATATAAGGGTTTTGTGTAGTCGTTTGTAATTGGTTGATTTAGAGAGTGCGTATTGTGAGTTGTGACGAGAGTCTTAAGAAAGCTATGTTTTGTACTCCATTGTTCTTGCACATAGCGGATTTTTCTCTTTTGATTTGCTCGTGGATATCGGTCTTATGACCGAGTCATGTAAATCTAGTGTTTATTGCTTTCAGTGCTTAATTATTTCAATTTCGCTTCCGTTTCACTCCACAACCTGCTATTAAAGCTAGTCAAGGAGAGGGTATCTTTTTGGTTCATGGAGTTTTTGAAAGAGTTAGAGGGAGATGTTGATATCACTATGTCTCCCAATCTACCTATCTACCAAATATCACTAGAATTGGTCTCCAAAATTTGTGTCACTCTTTAGTGAAAGTCAAATCTATTTGCCTCGTCATTCATGCCTTTTTTACCACTTTTATTGGAAATTTCCAACACTATTGGATAGAGCTCTTCAAGATTTACCTACTCACAAAAAATCATCACCGAAATTCCACCGGGGTAAAGTGCACTTGTCACCTCTCTTTTTTGGGTGAGAGTGGGCTGTGTTCTCAAGAGTAAATAATCAAGTGTGGTAAGTTCATGTGAGCCTTTAATCTATTTGCTTTTGGAATCTTTAAGCACGACTGTTGGATTGGATAATTTGATTTTGGAATCTTTAATCATGATTGTTGGATTGGATAAGGGTGTTCTTATGTGGTGCGGATGTGTGCATTGTGTTATCTTGCACCTTATTATCAAGAACCATCAGATCAGTTGACTGACCATTGACCAGGGCTGACTGTTGACTGACCGTTGACTAGCGTTGACCAACTGTTGTTCGATCATTGATTGGCACTAACTATTGACTTTTCAACATAGCCCTTCCCTTTATTTTTCAACGTCCTGAATCCATTTTTTACGTCTGTTTTTTAATTTGCTGATATTTTTTATTTTTTTGACTTTTTTATGTCATTTGCAATGGACATAAATGCATCAAAAATGATTTCTTTGGATGGTACAAATTGTCAGTCTTGGAAAAGAAAAATTAGATATTTGCTTTATATTAAAAAATTGTTTAAGCCAATTTTTATGACTAAAAAGCATGATAATTCGAGTGATGAAGATTGGAAAATTATGCATATGGAATTTTGTTCATTCATTTGTCAATGGATTAATGATAATGTGCAAAATTATATATGTGATGAAGTTCATGCTCATACTTTGTGGAACAAACTTGAGGAATTGTATGCAGAAAAAAGTGGCTATCATAAGATGTCTATGAGATACAAAGATGTCTATGATTAAGCAATTGATGTTTATGAGATACAGAGATGGTACTCCCACTTAAATGGGTTTCAAGGTGTCATAAACAGGTTGATGGCTTGAGTATTAATTTTTTATGATGAGATTAGAAGTTTAATACTGCTTGAGTCTTTGTCAGATTCATGGAAAAATTTTAGAACAATAATTTGCAATACAGCTCCCATCGGTGTGATTTCTTGGGTTTATGCCAAGAGCAATATAATTAATGAAGAAAGTGCCTAGCGCACACAGGGGACTACTACTTCATAGTAAAAAATTCTTGTTGTTGAATCCAGAGGCAGAAATTAGACTAAAGATCAAGGAAAGAGAGACAAGAGCACAAGTAAGTCCAGAGGAAAGTTTGCAAATGTGAAGTGTCATCATTGTGGTAAGGATGTGCATATCAAGAAGTATCATTGGAAACTAAAGAAAGAGAACAAGGGGAAGAAAAATGACAAAGGCAATAATGCAAAAAATGATGTTGAAGAAAGAATTACCGTTATAGTTGAACATTTTCTTCTTGTGTGTGATGTTGTCAATGATCTTGTGTTTCCAAAAACCAGTTGGGCAGTTGACAATGGTACTACTATACATGCCATTTCTTTTAAGGATCTATTTACATCCTTGAAACTTGGTAACTTTAGCAATGTGAGTATGAATAATGATAGTCCTGCTGAGACAACTGGTGTGAGAGATATTTTCTTGGAGACAAGTAATAGCATAGGGTTAGTTCTCGAAGATGTGAAATATGTTCCTGACATCCTATTGAATGTAATTTTAGTTGAGAAGCTTGATGATGATGATTTTTGTAACAATTTTTTCAACGGACAATGGAAGCTCGCTAAAGGAAACCTGATTGTAGCAAGAGGTAAAAAATATTGCAAATTGTATTTGATGCAAGCCAAGTGTTCCAAAGAGTGTATCAATGTTGCAGAAGATTCTGGCGCAACTGATTTGTGGCTCAAAAGACTTGGTCATAAGAGTGAAAAGGGATGAAATTACTAGCAAAGAAAGACCTGTTGTTTGGACTAAAGAGTATAGATTGGAAGATGTGTGATCATTGTCTAGCATGAAAGCAGAATAAGTCAGCTTTAAAAGTCATCTTCCTACCAAAAAAATTGAATGCACTAGATTTGGTTCATTCTGAGTTATGTGGTCCCATGAAGATAGTGACACGTGGTGGTTCTTCATATTTTATGACATTTATTGATGATCACTCAAGAAAGGTTTGGGCTTACACATTAAGGTCCAAAAATCAAGTATTGGAAGTGTTCAAGCAGTTTTAGGCTTCAGTTGAAAAAGAGATTGGTAAAAAACAAAACTGTATTCGAATTGATAATGGGGAGAATATATTGCAACATTTGATGAGCATTGTAAGTAGCACAATATTCAGTATCAGAAGATTCCACCAAAAACACCACAATTGAATGGTTTTGTTGAGAGGATGAACTAAATTGGTAGAAAGAGTTAGATGTTTGTTGTCTCATGCCAAATTGCTAAAATCTTTTTGGGGTGAGGCTTTATATATTGTTGTTCATTTGATTAATCTCATATCATGTGCTCCTTTGCAGTTTGATGTTCCTAACAAGGTATGGATAGGCAAGAATGTCTCATATGATCACTTGCGTGTCATTGGGTGCAAAGCTTTTGTACGCATCTATAAAGATGAGAGGTCAAAACTTGACATGAAGACTAGACAGTGTGTGTTTTTAGGTTATGGTCACGATGGTTTTGGTTACTAACTGTATGACCCAATTAAGAAGAAGCTTGTCAGAAGCAAGGATGTGATTTTTGTGGAGGATCAAACTATTAAAATATTGAGAAATCTTAGAAGCTCATGGTAGAGTTTGTAGCTTATTCAGTTGATCTGGATCTAGTTCCTTTGACCACTGTTCCTCAACAGGCTGCAAAGAATACTCAGAATGACCAAAATGATGTAGAAGTACAAATTGATCAGCATGATACAATTGATGCAAATGTTCTTGTCGCGCCCCATTTTTCGAGAGACGGAAAAAAGATACTATAAGTGTGAGAAAAAAGAGAGTAGATTTTGTAAAAATGATGTTTTGAAAATTGCTTTATTTTGGAAACAGAAAAGGTAGTTTGACAAAAAAATGTGATTTTTTTAGAAAAATGCTTTATTTTAAAATAAAAAGAAAAGAAAAGGGCCTAAATGGGACTTTGAAAATGCGACGATTTTGGACCCAAAAATAGAGTCTAAAAAGGATTTTTAGTGAAAAACGAAGTCGCCACTTGGTATTGAGTTTTGGTGTATCAAGTCACCAGAAAATATTTTATAAAAGGTAAGAAAATCGAGAATGATTTATTTAGAAAATGATTTTTGAGAAAAATGTAAGAAAAACAAGAAAACACTTTTTAAGACAACTCCAGGTCTTTGAAAACAAGAGAAAAAGGTTCGGGAGTCACAGTTGAAAAAAGAGAAGGTAAAGGCTCACGCCTAAGGCACTCTTTCAACCTAGCAGAAACTAGTTGCGAGGTTTAGTCCAAATTTTTCTAATGTAATCCTAAATTCTATCACATTTGGATGTAACTATATGGATGCAAATCTAGACCTAAAAGAGATATCAAGAGGGGCGAAATGTCCCTTCAAGATTTAATTGGAATTAATGCATTAATTGCGTAACCCAAAATGAGATCTCGAAGGAGTCATGAGTATCTATGCAAAATTTGATGCAAAAAGAAAAGAAAATAATAATATATAGTAAGTGAAGAAAAAATGTGAGTATGCAACATGACGGGTACGAGAGACGAAAACTCGTGACAAATGTGTTCCTTCTTACAGAGGGATAAATAGCGTACTAAGGCTGCAAAAACCATATTCGCTATTCTCATGTTCGAAGGGTTGACTCTTCCTAACCTAAGCAATCAAATGATCTATTTAGGTCCTAAAATTCTATATGAAATGCAATCTAAATGTCATGCATTATATATTTATAGAAAGAGGGATAGTATAAGGGAAAATGACACGTAAAATAGAATAAGGTCCTAAAATAGAAAAATGATACATGTGAATGACATGAATTTCATGCAAATAAAACTAATGTTTAAGGAGCCTAAGGGTCTAGCATTGGATTAACCTGTTTTCTATAAATTCCTCATTAGCATTGGATTAACAAGAAAACGAGAATGAACCACAACTAGCATTGGACTAGTGTGGCGACGATACACATATATCATAATAAAACAAGTAAATAAATAAAACATAAATTAAAGCAATAATCACATAGAATCAGATAATAGCACATAGGAGCACATAGTATATAAGCATAATATTCTAGATGCAAAGTCCTAGGGAAAGCGAGTAAAACACATAAACACATAGCATACATAGCACACAAAAGCCCTAACTATTATACCAAGAAAGCCTAATTATAATCTAAAAATGGAAAAAAAGATAAGAGATGACCTATCTAACCTATGTATTACATTTTCTATCTAAAATACAAAAGCTTTTGTTAAATAGATGAAAATATAAACTATTTATTACATTATCTATCTAAATACAAAATTTTTGTTAAATAGAATATTACCTATCTATTACATTTCTTTGAATAATTAAAAATTAAATTCAAATAAATAACATGACATAAATAAATAAATACTCACACATGAATAGAAATAATAAACACAAAAAGATACATAAAAAAAACATATGGAAACAACACATAGGAGCACGTAGGAGCACATAAGGAGACACTGAAAGGATAATAGGGGTACCTCCCATTCGAAGATTCGGTATAAATTG
Organism: Mitragyna speciosa; assembly: GCA_024721245.1. Taxonomy (NCBI): domain Eukaryota; kingdom Viridiplantae; phylum Streptophyta; class Magnoliopsida; order Gentianales; family Rubiaceae; genus Mitragyna; species Mitragyna speciosa. The sequence goes on along the minus strand of CM045566.1, from coordinate 24,308,246 downwards.
CTAATAGAATGAACAAACAAGTCAAAAATACCACTATTTAAATAAATAAGGCAATAAAAGTAAATCCCAATAATTTGTGAGGTAAAAATGTAAATATGGCAATATCCTAGGGAGAGAATGTAAATTCCAACAAACTAAGGGACAAAACATAAATTCCAACAAGCCTAGGGAGTAAAAATGTAAATTTCAGCAAGTATGAGGGCAAAGATAATTTCCAGCAATACTTAAAAAGGAAAAAGATGCAATTTATAATAAACTAGAGGGCAAGAACACAAATTCCAGCAAGGTTTAGGGCTTAAAAAAAACAGCAAGTATTTGGGCTAAATTGAAAAATTCCAGTTAAGAATGGGGATAAAAATGCAATTTTCAGCAATATCCTAGGGCCAAAACATAATTTCCAACAAATACAATGGCAAAATCATAATTTCCAGCAAGCTTAAAAGGATTAAGTAAAAACTCCAGCAACTAGGGAGGGTCAAAATCAAGTTTTCAACAACATTTAAGGATAGAATTATAATTTCAGCAAACATTCAAGGGTCAAAATTGCAATTTCAGCAAGCTTAAAGGATGAAAAATAAATTTCAGTAAATATGTGGAGTCAAAAATAAAAATTGCAGCAAGTTTTGGGCAAAAATATAATTTCCAGCAAGATTGTAGGGTAATAATGTAATTCCAGCAAAGCATAATGGCAAAAGTAAAATTTCAGCAAGGTTGGAGGACAAGAATGCAATTTTCAGCAACATGAGGGACCAAATTTACAATTTCCAGCAAAATCAAAGGGGTAAAAGTGTAATTCTAGCAATCTTAAAAGGCCAAATTGTAATTTCTAGCAAACTAGGGGACTTAATTACAAAATTACTAAACATTTACGGGCCAATTGATAAATACTTATACTATAATGAAATGATTAACAAAAATCTTAGACTAAGTTAGACTAAATTAACAACTACACTATCCTAATTGGGTAAATCAAATACTCAATCAATGGCCATATTTAACCAAATTAAACAAATCTTAAAAAAAAGTAGACAATTAAGTAAATAATAAATGAAATAAACTAAATAAATGAAAATGAAGAAATTATGAAAAAGACTAAAATTAACTAAAAAATTAGACATAAACAAACCCGCCAACCGATTTTTCTTTTCACAAAATTCCAATTTCCCTTTTTCTTTCTTTTTTTATTTCCCTCTTTTCTTTCTCTTTTTTTCGTTCCCTATTTTCTTTCTTTCTTTCTTTCTTTCTTTCTTTTCTCTTTTTCTTTCTTTCCCCGTTTTTTCTTTTCTCTCTTTCTTTCTTTTTCCTTATTTCTCTCCTTTTCCTTTCTTTCCCTGTTCCCCTCTTCTCTCTCTCGAATTCTCTCTCTCTCGGTCCCTCTTCTTCCTCCTCCCGCTACTCTCTCTCTCTCTCTCTTTCTCTCTCTCTCGCTCCCTCTTCTTCCTTCTTGTCTCCTCTATCTCTCTCACTTCATACCCCTAAATCACTACTAAACAACCCAAATCCCCACCCTTCTATGCTCGAATCATCATATATCCACCAATAACACTCAAAATCTTCACATATTAAAGGGCTTATACATTCAAATTGAAGGAGCAGTTAGGAGCTTTACCTGATTTAGGGGAAGAATTGATGAAAATGGTAGTAATAAGGTGGTACGATGGAGGAGATTGAGATGGGTGATGGTGGAAACAGGCGGCATGAGGGAGACAGAATCCGGTGGTGAGATGCGCAACTGGCTGATTGTGGTGACCTGGAGCTTCGGCTTCGCAGCAGCAACTGCTTGAACTGACGTTTGGCTCCGCTCTGTGTGCGATAGTTGATGGTTGAAAACAGTGGTGGTGCGAGGGTGAGCTTGGTCACTAGTGGTGCAATGGATGGCTGTGTGTGTTTCTATGGCCGATTGTGTTTGTGAAATGCTTGTGTGTGCCTGCGACAGTGTCTATGTGTGAGATTATGTGCTTGTGTGATTGTTTAAGTGTGTGTGTATGTGTGTGTGTAAGGTATGTTTGTGCAGGTGTGTGTGAATGTTGCAGGTGTGTGCAATATGTGTTTGTGCAGTGTGTTATGAATTTGCTGCGTGTGAAGTGTATGTTTGCAGGTGAATTGGATGCGTTTTTGTGGAGTGGAGAGTGTAGTATGATGTGAGATGTGTGCTGATGAATGGTGTGTGAAGGTGGTTTGTGGTATGTGTGTTGTATGTGTGCTTGGCTGAGAGTGATAGCCAAGAGAAGAGTTCTGGAAATAATGGGTGCAATTGTGTGTCTGTGAGTGCAGGTCTGGTGCGAGGGGAGGTTGTGTTCAGGTGTGATGTGTTCTTGGCGATGGTGAGGATGAATGTAAAGTGGTGTTGTGATGTGTGTTCTCTATGAGAGAGAGTTGAGAGGAGTGTGAATGGTGAGCTTGAGTGTGTTATCTAGTGAGAATGAAGGCCGAGAGAGAGGGAGTGAGGGAAGAAAGGTTGAGGGAGCTTGATTGGGTTGAATGTAATGATGATAAGTGGGTGAAAAAAATCAACCCAAATCCCCTAAAGTCTGTCAAAATCAATACAAGTGGGAAGGAGGAAGATATGAATAATAGATTGATGTGGAGTAGGGTGGATTTGGTGATGCGGGGTGCTGGAAAATGATTATTGAAGACTGTTTTGATATGGCTGCTAGCAGCCATAGCAGAAAGCAAACAGCAGCAATCAACATTGCTGCTGTTTGGCTCTTTTTTTTTTTTTTTTTTTTTTTGAGGAAGAAATTTGTAAGGAAAAGAAAGAAAAAACAAATGAAATAAAAATAAAATAAAAGACACTTGGACTTCCTAAAATTAATAAAAAAATACTAGAATTTATTATTATAGGAATAAATAAATGAAATTTACCGTAAAGTTCAAAATTAATATAACATTGAAAAACGTGCTATGAATAGAAAAAAAGATAAAATATTGAAATAAATACCAAACGATCTCTAAAAATTATGAAATTTATACAAAAAATTTATGAATATATAAAATGTGCATATAAAAATTTTCACTTGAAAATTCTCATAAAAAGAGTACATTGGGAAATGTGCCATTAAGTTAAAAAATACTAAAATTGTAAATAAATACTAAATAACTCCGAAAAATTATTAAAATTAGAAATAATGAGAAAAACAGTAAAATTATGTATTTAAAAAATAAATTAAAATAAAATAATATTTACATGGTGAAATTATTATTTTGCCCCTAATACGACTATTTAGTCACGATATATACAAAAATTACAATTAGCCCTCGAAAATTAAAAATATTCCCAAATGAAATAAAATATATTCTTTTTAAAGGGTGTGTTAAAATTTGGTGTCTACAACTTGCCACTCTTTGTCGGAATCTCGCAGAATTTCTAGACAAAAACGTAGACGAAACTAAATTTTGACTTATCTATAAATGAAACACAAATACATTGACTCTCGTAAAAATGAATGTGTGAAATGCCGAAAGAATGAGTGGGCTCTCTTGGAGCTGGTTACATATCCCGGTGAAAGAGATCAAGTCAAACGTAATTCGAATCAATGAACTACGAACACAACATGCCAATGCAAAATAAGAGAGTTGGCCGAACTCATTAGGAGTTGCCTACGTATCCCATCTAGGAGAATTTGGTCAAACGTAGTTTGAATCGATGAATTGTTGACGTGAATGATAACACAACTACAAATGGTAACACAAGAATTCAAATTTTTTTTTTAATTTGTGATCAAAATAGAGAAGGAAATGTAATATTTAGACTACTAAACAAAGATAACATAAAGCGGTAAAGACTGCAAGACCAAATAAAATGTTTAAACTAATAGACAAAAAATGAGTTCAAGCTACTAGACAAAATAAATATTGATAAGCTAGATGCAATATTTGGACTACCAGACTTGAAAATGTAAACAATAGATGCCGACCAGGCTGTTGGACGGATGCATGACCTTGGGCTGCCAAGGTTGATGAATGCAAATTTGGGTTGCCAACTTGGAAATATAAATGAATGATCCTAGGCTGCAAGAATCATAGAATGTAATGTAAGATTTGAGCTGCCAGACTTGAAAACATAAATAAACAGATGCCGACCAGACTGCTGGAGGAATGCATGACCTTGGGCTGCCAAGATTGATGAATGCAAAGTTGGGTTGCCAACTTGGAAAGGTAAATGAATGATCCTGGGTTGCCAGGAATCATAGAATGCAAGGCAAGGTCTGGGTTGTCAGATTTGAAAACATAAATAAACAGATGCCAATCAGATTGCTAGACGGATGCATGATTTTGGGCTATCAAGGTTGATGAATGTAAAGTTTAGGTTGCCAAACTTGAAATGTAAATGAACAAATACCGACCAGGCTACTGGACAGATGCATGACCTTAAACTGCCAAGGTTGATGAATGCAAAGTTTGGGCTGCCAAACTTGAAAAGGTAAATGAATGATCCTGGGCTAACAGGAATTATAGAATGCAATGCAAGGTCTAGGTTGCCAGACTTGAAAACGTAAATAAACAGATGCCAACCAAACTACTGGACAAATGGATGACCTTGGGCTGCCAAGGTTGATGAATGCAAAGTTTGAGCTGCCAAACTTGAAATGTAAATGAACAAATGCCGACCAAGCTGCTGGATGGATGCATGACCTTGGGCTGTCAAGATTGATAAATGCAAAGTTTGGGTTGCCAAACTTGAAAAAGTAAATAAACAAATACCGACTAGGCTACTGGACAGATGCATGACCTTGGGCTGTCAAGGTTGATAAATGTAAAGTTTGGACTGCCAAACTCGAAAAAGTAAATAAACAAATGCCGACTAGGCTGTTGGACAGATGCATGACCTTGTGCTGCCAAGGTTGATAAGTGAAAAAGTTTGGGCTGCTAAACTTGAAAAGGTAAATGAATGATCCTAAGCTGTCAGGAATCATAGAATGCAATGCAAGGTCTGGACTGCCAGACTTGAAGACATAAATAAATAGATGCTGACTAGGCTACTGGACGGATGAATAGAGAAAATTATGACATAGGGAAACTTAAAAATAATTGTCAAACGTTGCATCTAAATTAACAAAACTGTTAATTTTTTTTTAATTTTTCCCCAGTGTATGAAACCAAATTAATTAGAAATCATATTTTTCAAATTTGAGAAATATGTAACATGAAAATCCATTTGCAATCAATCTTTTTTTTAAAAAAAAGAAAACTTTGTCCTAATATAAATCAAATGAAATCAATTTGTTGTCCACTTTTCAAATTGCCCCAGTGTAAATCAGTCTTTCACAATATTTTGCCTTAAATTCAAAGCATCAAAATCAATTTTGAAAAATCAAATTTTTCTCAAAAATTTGCCCCAGTGTCAATTTTTGAAATCAATATTTGAATTGAATGCTTGCCTTTAATCATCGTTAAAATATATATATATTTGCCCCAGTTTTGTATCTTCGATAAAGACCTTCAATAATGGTGATGTAACTTCATCTGTAAAAAAGAGAAAACAACTATAATTGCCAAAAGTGATGCCACCACTTGACAATCCCTTCACTCTACTGGCACATATAAACATGAATATTTCCCTTTTGAATCTTTGATACGACTTCTTGTTTTACTTTTTGTAAGTTTTCTGAATTCAATGGACTCTAATTCACGGCTCAGTTCAAATATTCCCAAATAATCGTTCAATCGATGTATACTTCCGATTTTCAATAAATTTAAGATTGTCTTTGCCTTTTATTCCAATAGAAATAAAACAAACGTCAAATTTCAAAAACATGAATTTGTCAAAAATATTTCATATGCAGTAATATACGAACATTTTTGTACAGTAAATATTATTTCAAATAAAGTGCATGCAGCTCCTAATTAAAGAAATATAAATAAATAAATAAATAATAAATAAAAAACTGTTACGCTTGGTTGGAGAAATGAATTTTCAGAGGACAGCTCTGAAACATCTACCATTTTGATCCTTTAGATGTCATCCTGTTTGAACTTCAAGATTGTTACAAGATGATCAATACTGAAGAAAAACCTCAAGTAACTATAGTCACCAACTTCCATTCAAATCCAATGCCGGTATACATGACTTTTTCACTTGTGAGCCTTTAATTGTAATTCCCAACCACAGCGCCCTTTCGGGTTTTCACTGCGGTTTCCTCCACCCCTTTCTTTTTTTTTCATTTTTCTCTCTCTCTTTTTTTTTCTTTTTTTTTGTTTTTTGTTTTTTTTTTTGCGCCCTTTCGGGTTTTCGCCTTTGTAGCAAAAGATGAGAGCGAAATGCATTCAAGTCATGAATAGTCATTCCCCTTTTCATTAAACAGACTAATATTTAAAAACATTTGGCATCAATAAGACAATCTTCCCTTAATGATTTGGAAAAGACCTGTTAACATCATATGCCCTTTTGGATTTGCAAATTTTCATTTTAAAAAATTATTGCAAGATAAACATGAAGGTCGATAACATTCTCGGCTTTTGTAATGGGGTCAGGTGAAGTGTCAGAAACATCAAGACTGGAAAGTAAAATTTGTGAGAGGTTTAATTAACTTAATGTCACATTTGCAAAAGTTTATCCCAATATTTGCCAATCTTTCTTTTCCTTAAGAAAATCCATCCCCACTTTACTACTTGCTTTTGGGGCTCTCTTTTCCTTTCCTAAACAAAATTTGCCCCAGTTTTTTTTTCTTTTTCTTCTTCTTTTTTTCTTTTTTTTTTGTTTTTTTTTTTAGAAAAACTAACAAAACGAAAAGAAATTTTTTTTTTTGCCCCAGCATGGGATAAGATCAAGACAAAGAAATTGCTCAAGGGTGGGATAAATTCAGTACAAAAGTTGCCTCAACGTGGGAGGTGCGACCTTCAAGTGGGTTGTCAAATGAAAATTATAAATTGTGAAAGTTCAAAGGGAAAAACGAGAGGAAGAAAGTGTTTTATGAAAAGAAAAGAAAAGAAGGCCTTCCTTTGACCCATCTTTTTCTTGCAATAATTTTTTGTCAAAGAAAATTTACTAAATTAAATGAGAAAGTCCTTTATAGTGTCTGAATTAATGATTGAGGGAAAATATTTGACTATCAATTTCTGATAGAACACAATCTCCCTTGGATAATGCTTTCCCTCTTTTTGAGCTCCAATTAATCCAAATCCTGTTCCAGTGTCATGAACCTACAAAAATCATGAATCTGGTGTCAATTTGCTCAAAATTATTTCTACCTCAAAGAAAATTCTAAATTTTGAGTCAACAAATATATCAAAATGCATTATTTTGACCTTTGTCAATTCCCCCATACTTGAATCATTACTTTTTCTCAAGCAATTGGAAGATGCGAGATCAACTAATGATTCAAGCATCGAAATCAAACATGTGCATTCTAAAATATATTTCCTCAAGACAAAGTAAATAACCATTATGCAATTGATTGTCTTGTCTTTAATACTCATAATATCAATCAAAGAAGAAAGAATTATATAGCAATTAAGCTAGTTCAATTTAATTTCTTTGCTTTACCGAATTTTACAAGTAAATGAATCATATGATCAATTAAAGAGTATCACATGTCTATGATCAATTTAGTTTTCATTCGAGGGAATTTTGTTTTATTGAACTAATCACTCAAGATATGAGAGTGTTTTTTGATGTGAAAACCAACATTGGCTATGAAGGTTCCTGGTTACTCAACATCTCAATCTTTAAACAAGTAGCAAAAATTGTATTTGAGAAGTAAAACTGCATTTTGACGCAAGAACCGACATTGTTTGGATGAAAATCTTTGGTTACTCAACAATTTACTTGCTCATATTTGCAATCCATTACTCATAATTCAAATGCCATTTGACGCAAATGTCGACATTTGTGGATGAAAACTCCCGGTTACTAAGCATAAGAACCATTGGAGTAGAAAAAAGCTACATTATTCTTTTTTTTTCCTATTTCTTTTTCTTTTTCTTTTTATTCATCGTCTCTTTCTTTTCTTTCTTTTTATTTTTCAAATTCCCCATAATAGCTTTTACATCATAGATTGTATGATTGCACTAATTAACCATAATCAACCTTTAACATGTGAAATTAAGTAAAGAAGAGAAATTTTCATCAAACGTGCAAAATTTAGACATAATTCTAACCACTTTACAAGACATACTTTTTATAAGAACCAAACCCCAAACCATATAATAATTGTTTCGTAATACTTGAAGAAAGCATTTGCCAAATCACATAAAGTAATTTCAACCAGTAGGGGAATTAGACAAAAATCAGGATTGCAAGTCATAACTCACAAGCGTGTGACATCCCCTATCTTAACCTCACAATAACTCATACAACACATTCCAAAGGTGAATAAGAAATTGTGGACATGAAACAATAAAACTCCCCTTGTGAATTGGTTGAAGTGGCATCCCCTGTATGTTTGTTCTTTTATTGTGCTTGAATTTGAATCTTTTAAACACGCATTGAGCACTTATTTGACAATTTATAGCGGCCCTCTTTAATTAATTGAATGCTCATGAGCAAGAATCTGAGCAATAGGTCTTGCAAAGAAAATCAAGCTTTACAAAAGTTCTTCCTCTCGCACTGAGCCTTTGTAGTTGAAGAACTTGCTGACTTAAACTTCCTTAACATCCGCCCGAATACCAATGTTGATAACTTTTGTCTTATCCCAAGTTAAGCTTGAGTTCCCTTTTGTATTGTTTAGCAACCTTAACATAGAATCCATATTTCCATTCGGTATCACCCTAATTCTCATTAACTGTTTGCTTTATTTTGGAGTCCAGAGAGATGTCAAAGTGTCAATCATCAGCTTCAAGTAAGATGACATCCGAAGACCATGGCATTTATTTTCACCATAAAAAAAATACCAGAAAACATTTTTCTTTTCATTCAATTTGAGCTTACACTCACTCATCAAAAAGGAAACTTTACAATGACACAAATCTAACATTAGGCTTTGAGAAAAATATGACTTATTTCGAGGTCTCATTAAAGAATCATTTGCTCAATAGAACAAAGATTTGAAGAAAACTTTTTCAAAAGCTAAATGCGAGACATGAAGGAAAAATCAAATGTCATAAACAAATTTGAGAAAGCAACTTATTTAACACTTCATTCGAGAAAAATTTTGGACACAAGGCAATCTTAAATTTACAGAAGGAGTGCAATTATTAGCATCCAAATTATTTCTATTCTTGTTACAATTGTCTAGCCATGAAATATAATTTCATTTATCACATCATTTATCCCAACCAAACTCGCCTATCTAGGTTCTAGGTACTATCAGTTCTAAAAAAATTGGTCGTCCATGATCCTTCGAATAATTCAAAAGAGCACTCATGTTTTTGATGGCCTTATGGGTCTCGAGCACGTGACGGTTTATTTGGAATTGGATCATAATTTAAAAATACTCAAACGTAGGACCAAATATGTATCAGATGTTTTTCTTATTTTACTGCCTCTGTTAGAAGACCTATAAAATGAAAAAAATCAAAATTAGTATAAGTTAAAATAAAAACGGATGCATGTCTTAGTGGGAGCCCTTATTACGCCAAGGGTAGGCCTAGTGTGAAATGCAATCCTTTAGGATGAGACCTCCCTTTTCTAATGAAAAACACGCCAAATTCATCAAGAAGAAAATGCTTCTGTTTTGCTCGGACTACCTTACCTAGGGTCTCACCCACCAAGATGATACTGAAAATACAAACGTGCATGTCCTTTTAGGGTTATATACCTAAGACAAAAGAGCAGCTTTCCTATCATGGGATTCCCGATATGGCATTCCCTCTAGGGTTTATGCATGATGCCAGTTTATTAAAGCAAGTTAAAATATGCGAAAATGCCAAATTTGAGAAATGTCCTAAAGATTTTTTATCTAATAGTGATGCAAAATTTCTTTGAGAAAGATGGACCATAAACTGTACAAAAGAAATTATTGACTCCAAAAATATTTGATTGAAAAATTGAGTCTCCAGGAGGTTACGGGACACAACATTGAAAGAAATCAAAGATCATGACTTTATATAGGAACATACAAGTCAAAATGTCAATATATTAAAGTAGAATGAAATATGTGTTAGCATCACTTTTTGTGTAATGTGGGACGGGAGGGCGGGGGATACGTCAAAAATGACGTATTATTTCTTTGAAAAAAAGGATAAATGCAAGCTGTGTAAAAAAATTTGACCACTTGGGTGCATTTATTGACTCTGAGAAAATTTGGTTCGGATAAAACTGACAAGTACAACAAGGATGAGTAAATCTTGAAAAGAATTTAAAAAATACAAGTTTTATTCAAGAATACACAGGACAAAAAATTGAATTTTCAAGATTTTTAAGAAATTCACAATGATTGAACCCTTGGGTAATTATAACAAAATGCAATTTGCAAAAAAATTATGAAATTCCATTTCCACATTTCTCAAAGAAATTAACTATGAAAACGAAATTTAAACGTGCCAAAAGAGGGTTGGCTTCCTACGAGAGCACCATGTTAGGGCTCTTTATTCTATGGTTGTGAATGCGATCAAAAAATAAGAGAGAGTGCATTAGCTTATTCAACAAATATCACATAAAATACTGATAAAACAAATAGCAGTATACAGTACAACAGAAAAATAAAAAGGGGTGGATTCCTTCCTCTCGTGCCTGGTGTACCTAATAGGGTAAGGTTGACTCTACTCTAGGCTTATTCTATATGGATGCATGAGATTGGGCTCACTAATGCATCTAGACTTGATTAGGCTATCGATTCCCAAGCCTTCAGACCTAAGGGTAAGGGTCATCAATCCCAAAGCTGTGACAGCCCCACCTTACCCAGAGGCGCACCAAAGGGTTTAGTGGACTGCCTGCCTAACTCTCGCCAGGACTCAAACACGCACTCGCGCAGTACGTACAAACATACTTAATACAAAATAAAACACATTTATATAATTTACTTGAAAGTACAAATATCAATAACATATTTTACACACTAAAATTCACGTAGTATTTACAAGAATAGCCTAAACAAGTGGCTATCAAAATACATGAAACAGAACATGTACAACGTCCAAAATCAGCTTTTCCAACTTTAGTATTTTGGAAAACCTGGTTAAAGAAAACAAATGAACGGGATGAGCTATAAAAGCCCAGTGAGTGCTCAACTCATGCAATCATACCAGGAATTCATTATTTTATAGAACAAGATAATTGAAAAGGTAAATAGACAGGTTATGAACAATTTAATTAACAAGTAGTCAATGGCAGATACAGGGCCCAACTACGGGAGCAATCTTAGCCGCAGGAGCACATAGTATATAAGCATAGGAGCACATAGTATATAAGCATAATATTCTAGATGCAAAGTCCTAGGGAAAGCGAGTAAAACACATAAACACATAGCATACATAGCACACAAAAGCCCTAACTATTATACCAGGAAAGCCTAATTATAATCTAAAAATGGAAAAAAAGATAAGAGATGACCTATCTAACCTATGTATTACATTTTCTATCTAAAATACAAAAGCTTTTGTTAAATAGATGAAAATATAAACTATTTATTACATTATCTGTCTAAATACAAAATTTTTGTTAAATAGAATATTACCTATCTATTACATTTCTTTAAATAATTAAAAATTAAATTCAAATAAATAACATGACATAAATAAATAAATACTCATACATGAATAGAAATAATAAACAAAATCAGGAGCCCAAGCTTCTTCAATCGATTTTCTCTCTCTCTGATATCTCTTAAACAAACCCTATTTTTCAAATTTCAAACTTTCCGGTGAGGTGGTTGGCTGGTTACTACCGCCGATCACCTCCTCCTGATGACAAGAATGGAAGTGACTTCAACCTGGAATGGAGGGGCCAACTAAATGGGCTGGTAATAGATCATTTGCAAACGTGGTTTCTGAGAAATCTCCTTCGGTTCCATTGAAGGAGACTGCACTTTACACAGGAGAGCCTGCTGTTTTCTTTTCAGAGGATGAAATCAAAAAATTAGCTGCTCCATTGCAATATGTCTTAGTAGGGAAATTCTCAAGAGGGCGACCCTCTATGGAGGCTCTACGAAAAGGGGTTGCTGCTGTTGGTTTTAAAGGTCCTGTATCGCTAGGTTTAATGGATAGTCAGCATGTTTATTTGAAGTTTGACCTGGAGGAAGATTTTCAGAGATGTTGGCTTAGGGGTTTCTGGAGTTTTCAAGGGTTTGGAATGAGAGTCTTCAAGTGGACTCCAGAATTTCGTTTGGATGAAGAATCGTCTATAGTTACGGTCTGGATCTCCTTTGATTGCTTGCCGTTACATTTGTTTGACAAATCAACTCTCTTCTCTTTAGCCAAAGCTGTGGGAAAGCCTTTGAAGATTGACGCTGCAACAGCAAGTTTATCAAGGCCAAACATTGCACGAGTCTGTGTAGAACTTGATTTATTAAAGGATCAGCCATCTCGCATATGGATTGGCCATGGTCAAACAGGTTTTTGGCAAAAAATTTCTTATGAGAATCTACCATGTTATTGTACTACATGTAAACGATTGGGACATGGTGAGGATCAATGTCATCTGAATGGTATGAACAATCAAAGGCTAGGTACAAGATCATCCTCATGTTCGTAAAGGTAACTCAGTCGGATCAGCAGCAACGCTGGACTCCGAAGAAGCCTGCTAGTCTTGAAGTTGCAGCACCAGGAACAAGTAATGTTAATCAAAACAAGGCCATGCAGATAAATTCTGCTGAGAAAGAGATTGTAAACAGGTATGATAGGCCTGATGTGGATTGTTATCAAAGCTTGGCAATGGATATCATGGAGTGCGATGTTCAGAAAAAGATTTGCTCTTCGGATCGAAATACCTGCACTCGATCTCCTGGTCTAGACGCAGTGGATGTGCAAGCAGTGGACACTAGCCACTATGCTAATAATCGATTGGAAGGTGATTCTGACATGCAAGGAGTCGTCATGCAGTGCAACAACACGATCACTTATGCAGCTGGTGCAACCACTGGAGGTGACGAACTGGACTTCTTACAACCAGCTGAGCTTCCTAATGTGGCAGGAAATTTGTCTCCTCGCCATGTCCAGCTGGAGCCAATGAGGGAGCCAAACTTCTCACTAATGGAGGCCTTAAATGTTGAAGGTTCCGAAGCATTGGAGAAAGATTTTCAGCAGGTTCGACAGAAAGGTATCAGGGCAAAATTTGCATCAGATCGTCAATTGCGCTCATCAGCTAAGTCATCTTCAAATTCATTTCAGATTCTTTCAAATGTTTAGTGCATTATTTTGGAACATCCGGGGGGTTACTAAAACTCCAAATGTTAGAAGGTTAAAGCATTTAATTAGGACAAATAATATTCAGTTGGTTGTTATTTGTGAACCCAAAGTGGCTGCAGTTAAAATAAATTCTGTTAGGCTAAAACTCAGGTTTGATAATGCTGTGCATAGTGTCTCGGGTGATTTATGGGTTTTCTTCAATAACACGTTGTCGTGCACTATAACTGGTTCTTCAGAGCAGCATATTAACTTGAAAATTACTCATCCTCAATTGTCTCTCCCTGTTGTATTCTCGTTCATTCATGCAAAATGCACGTTGGAGGAGAGACGAGACCTGTGGGCAGAATTATTGGCATCTAAACCATCCCAAAATCCATGGTGTATATGCGGTGACTTTAATTTGGTAGTGGCTGAGCATGAGAAGAAAGGTGGACGACCCTTTAACATCTCCGAAGCCTTGGATTTCCTATCCTTCATGGCGATGGCGGGTGTTTATGATGCAGGATTTTCGGGCACAAACTTTACATGGTGCAACAATCGTAGAGGAAGGGCACGAATATGGAAAAGGTTGGATAGGGCATTGTTAAATGGTGAATGTTCAGATATAGCTTCTTTGGCTGTATCCCATCTAGCTCGAGATCCATCTGATCATGCACCTTTGTTGCTGAATTTTTCTACAAGAATGAATGCTAAACCTCGTCCATTTCGTTTCCTGAATGTTTGGACCACCAAGGGCAAGTCTTATGGAGGTTATTCGTAGTTCATGGCAGGAGGATATTACGGGGCATCCTTTGATAGTTTTGTGTGCCAAACTAAAAGCATTGAGGAAAAATATTCAACAATGGAACAAGGATCATTTTGGCAATATTTTTTCTAACGTTAAGAAAGCTGAGGAGAAGGTTATTTTGGCAGAAAAAACCTTGGAGGATGTGGCTTCAATTGAGAATGAGTTGACATTAAATAAAGCTCAAGCTAATTTACGGCGTGTGTTGGCGATGGAGGAACAATATTGGAAGCAAAAGGCTCGTATCAAATGGCTTACAGAAGGTGATAGGAATTCCAAATATTTTCATGCTGTGGTTAAAGAACGCAGAATGCAAACTACAATTCATAAGATAAAGAATGAAGTTGGGAACTGGGTTTCAGGGGAAAACAATATTGGTGATGAAGCTGTCAAATTTTTTGAAAAATTATTTCGTGCAGAGTCGAGCATGCCAGTTCACCTAGTGGAGGTGATTCCAAAACTAATTACAGAACAAGACAATAATTCATTAGAGGCTATTCCATCTTTGGAAGAGATTAAGGAGGTCATTTTTCAGATGGATGGGGATAGTGCGGCTGGACCAGATGGATTTACAGGGAAATTTTTCACGTTTGCATGGGATGTGATTGCTAGTGATGTTCATCAGGCAGTTGTGAGTTTCTTCTGTGGGGCTGATCTTCCTTCGGGTGGTTACAGCAACATCCATTGTTCTTATTCCTAAAAATTCGAATCCACAGGAGTTTTCGCAATTCAGGCCTATAAGCCTTTGCAATTTTATAAATAAGGTGATTTCACGAGTGTTATCGAATAGGCTAGCCCTCATTTTGCCTAAGATAATCTCTCCTCAGCAAAGTGGCTTTGTTAAAGGTAGAAGCATAACGGATAATTTTTTGCTAGCCCAAGAACTTATTTCTGGTATTGGGAAGAAGTCTAGGGGTGGGAATGTGGCAATTAAACTTGATATGGCCAAGGCGTATGATCGGGTTTCCTGGCCCTTTTTAATATGTGTGTTGCGTAAATTTGGATTTGGAGAATGCTTCATTGATATGATTTGGAGACTGATATCTAATGTCTGGTTTTCTGTTGTTATTAATGGTGTGAATTTTGGTTTCTTCAAGTCCACCAGAGGGCTACGTCAAGGAGATCCGCTATCGCCTGCATTGTTTATTATTGGAGCTGAAGTGTTATCTTGTGCTTTGAATCGTCTGGCAAAACAGTCCAATTTTTTGGGTTTTAGAATTCCGCCTGGGTGCCCTTACGTCTCTCACTTAGCTTTTGCTGACGATGTGCTAATTTTTTCAAATGCTTCCAAAGGCTCACTCAAGAGATTGTTAGAAGTGTTGGACAAATATCAAAGCGATTCAGGTCAGTTGATTAATTCTCAAAAAAGTTGTTTTTTAGTTCATCCACATTTATGTAGAAATCGGGTGAAGATGATTGAAAGGTTAACTAATTTTGTTAAAAAGCAATTTCCTATCAAATATTTGGGATGTCCTTTGATTTATGGCAAGCCTAAGATTGAATATTTTTCAGAACTTTGTCAGAAGGTTTTGAATAAAATTTTATCTTGGAAAAATCAGTTCTTATCCTCGGGTGGTAGGATGACTCTAATTAAGCATGTTCTTAGTGCCATTCCTTTACACTTGATGGCGGTCTCTTCTATCCCGAAAGGTGTTTTCAGGTTGATTAAAAAGGCACTTGCTGATTTTCTTTGGAATGCTAATGATAGTGAGCATAAATTCCATTGGATTGGTTGGGATCATTTGTGTTATCCGGTGAAAGAAGGTGGAGTTGATTTTAAAAGGATAGAAGACACATATGCTGCATTTTCTTGTAAGCTATGGTGGAATTTCAGACTTGGCTCCTCACTTTGGTCAAAATTCATGAGGCTGAAGTATTGCTCCAATATGCATCCTTGTCAGGTAGACATGACCATGAATAGTTCTGTCACATGGAAGCGGATGTTAAATGTAAGGGGGTTGGCGGAATTGAGTATTTCCTGGATAATGAACAATGGTGGATGCCACTTTTGGTATGATAATTGGATGGGTACGGGGGCCTTATGTTCTAAACTTGGCATCACTGCAAATCATTCTGTGGCTGATTTTGTTAATGAGGGGACCTGGGATACTCCTCTTTTGTATCAGTGGCTACCTGCGGATATTGTTATCAATATTTTGAATATTGATGCACCCAGTGGGTCAACTCCAGATGAGATGGTTTGGCAAGACACTGAATCTGGTAACTTCTCATTACTTTCAGCTTATCATGGAATTAGAGATTGTAGGCCATATTCGTTGTTTTCTTCAAAAATGTGGCATCCCCAGATTCCTTTGAAGATGTCATTTTTTCTGTTCAGATTGCTATTGCGAAGACTTCCATTGGATGAGATATTGGTTAAATTTAATTTTAATCTTCCGTCCAAATGCTTTTGTTGTGTGCATGCAAATGTGGAATCTATTGATCATGTTTTTGTTACTAGCGAATTAGCATCTGTTGTGTGGAGAATTTTTGGGCTAAATTGTGGAATTAAGACATCTGTGTCAAATGTCCGTGCAATATTATCTAATTGGTGGTTGGCAAATCATAAACACAGTCGTATGAGGTTTGTTCTACATGTGCTCCCAATATTTATTTTTTGGAATCTATGGAAGGTGAGGAACAAAGCTATTTTTGAAGGTGAGAGGATTTCGATACCTGCAGTCTGTGACATGGTCTATAGAGATTTGAGGGATGCATTTTATGTGAAATTTAAAGCTTCTTTGGATGGTCAGTCTTGGTGGGCATTTATTGATGCAGTATCAAGTATTCCTGACAGATTTACCTGGAAAGCTGTAAAATGGATGCCACCGTCTATGGGAATGATTAAATTGAATACGGATGGTAGTTCAAAAGGAAATCCTGGTAGTTGTGGGGGTGGTGGAGTGTTGAGAACTATGGAAGGGAAGGTACTTCTGGCTTTTGCATGTTCCCTTGGGTCATGGCACTAGTTTGCAAGCAGAAGTGAAAGCAGTGCTCAATGGGATCAAGATTTGTTTTGATCAAGGGTTTCATCATCTCCAAATTGAGTCTGACTCTATGATATTGGTTGGCATTTTGCAAGGTAAGTTTTCATGTCCATGGAAGGTGAAGAAGGAGGTGAGGCAAATCAACAATTTAATGAACTCCACAATCACAGTATCTCATTGTCCCCGTCAAGCCAATATGGTAGCAGATTATCTAGCAAAATTGGGTAATTCTCATACCAATTTTTTACAATTATATGGCCGAGGCTCTGATTTACCAGCTGAAGCTTTTGGAGCTATGAAGATGGATATGTTAGGATTTCCTTCTTTTAGAAAATGTTCCTTTTAGTTTTTATTGTTCTACTTATTGTAAAGGGAGTAGTACTCCTCTTTTATGCTTTAAATAATAAACTCTCATGTAATCTTTAATTTTGATTATTAATAAAATTTAAAAAAAATAATAAAAAAAAGAAATAATAAACACAAAAAGATACATAAAAAAAACACACGGAAACAACACATAGGAGCACGTAGGAGCACATAAGGAGACATTAAAAGGATAACAGAGGTACCTTCCATCCAAAGACTTGGTGCCAATACTAACAAAACGAATAAACACGTCAAGGTACCCATATTTTGGATAAACAAATCATAAAGTAAATAATGCAATATTAACCACTATAATCAAGGGATAAAATGCAAGGGAATTATAATAACAACAACAAACAAAAGTTAAAAGCACAAACTAAGCATTTAAAAATATATTTTTAATTTAAATAAAGAAAATGCAATAATATGTAATTAATCTTTTAACACATAAATAAAAACACCAAAATAATATAAAAAGGTACAAAGAAACTAATATGACCATTAATTAAATAAATAAAAATTTAAATCGGGTCATTGATTAAAACTTAGAAACACAAAGGGCATAATTGAAAGTATTAAGACCTTAATTAGATAAAACGAAAAGTTTTGAATCAAAAATAAGACTTTTCTAAAGTTTTAGGTTAACAATGCGAATATCCCAAAATTAGGGGAAAAATATAATTTAAGAAAAATTTTAGGGATTAAAATGTCAATTTTAACAAGCCTAAAGTTAAAATATAAGTTCTAACAATGTTCTGTGGCAAAAAGTGAAAAGTCTAGCAAATTGGAGGACAAAAACATGAATTTCAGCAAGTCTAGAGTAAAAAATGTATTTTCCAGCAATGTTCTAGGACCAAAAATGCAATTTACATCAAGCTAAGGTTCAATTTGTAAATTACAGCAACATTAAACATCAATTTGTAATTTCCAGCAATAAAAAGGGGGTAAAATGTAATTTCAGCAAGCTTGGGGGGCAAAATTGCAAATTCCAACGACATTCAAAGGGTAAGATTGCAAGTTTTAGCTACTTGGGGGGACAAAACATAAATTCCAGCAATGCCTAAGGATGAAAAATAAATTACAGCAATTATGGGGAGCCAAAAATAAAAGTTACAGCAAGTTTTGGGCAAAAATATAATTTCCAGCAAGTATGAAGGACCAAAATTATAATTTCCACCAATGCGTAGAAGCAAAAATGCAATTTCCAGCTAACGTGAGGGACCAAAGTGCAATTTTCAGCAACATGCCAGGGCTAAAAATGCAAATTCTTGCTACTTGGGAGGTGAGAAACAAATTCCAGCAATGTTCTTGGGCCAAACTATAATTTCCGACAAACACAAGGATAGAAAATATAATTTTCAGCAATGCATAGTGGGCTAACAACAAAAATCCAAACACTTAGAGGGACTAAGACAAAATTCCAGCAATATAAGACTTGGGACTAAAATTCCAGCAAGTTTAGGGGACTTAGAAAAAATTCCAGCAAGTGGGAGGGATGAAACAATAAATTCCAGCAAGTATGGGACTTAAAACTAAAATTTCAGCAAGCGAGAGGGGTGAAACAACTAATTCCAGCAAGTCGAGGGGCAGAATTACAAACTTCAGCAAGTTAAGTAGGTTGAAACATGTAATTTCTAAGACTTAATTGAAAGGAACTTCAAATCTAGGGAGCCAAACTATAATTGTCAAAAACCCAAATGCAAATATTCCAAATATTAAAGGGACATAACAACATTAAAGACAACTTAAGGTCTAAAGTATCAACATGCAAAATAAAATAAATCCTATATAAAAAAAAATCCATCTTCCCCACCCGTTTGGCAAATTTGTTGAAATATTGCCCAAAAAAAAGAAAATTCGGCATTTGTAGGTGTCAGAAAATTTTTTTTGGTATCTAAAGGCGCCGCGTTTGGGAAACGCGGCGCTGAATTTTTTTTTTTTTTATTTGTCAAGCGCCGCGTTTCCCAAACGCGGCGCATGAACAGTATCCGCG
This sequence comes from Mitragyna speciosa, assembly GCA_024721245.1. Lineage (NCBI taxonomy): Eukaryota > Viridiplantae > Streptophyta > Magnoliopsida > Gentianales > Rubiaceae > Mitragyna > Mitragyna speciosa. The sequence continues at coordinate 24,288,892 of CM045566.1, read as the reverse complement.
TTTGGAAAACGCGGCGGATACTGTTCACATACTTTTTACTGTTCACTTTTTTTTTTTATTACAAAATAGGTAAGTGTTTAAGATTTTTTGTATTATTGTTTAGGTAGATTTATAGGATTTAAGTAAAAGTAATCGAGGTAGTTCAATATTTGAATTGAAGAATTTTAGATTTAAAAATAATAAAGTTATAAATACCAAATTTTGATATACCACTAAAGCTGTTTTTTATTTTTCAGAATGTAAAATTTGGTTTTTAGAGAAAGTGTGCAAAAGTCTTCCGACAAAATTGTAATTTCAACAAGTAAACACATTTTTTGTCAAATTTTTATTTTTAAATTCATATTTATACCATCGTACAAATTTCTAAATTTTGAAAATTTTCTAGAATAATCATTATTTTTTTGGGTATTACGTCAGTCAAGGACAAAATAATCATTTCAATTTTTGAATACCTATTTTTGGCTATTTTTGAATCCCAAACTGATATTTCATACTTTTACGTATATTCTAAATTTGTGATAATTTTTTGGATTCAAAAACTATTTTTTCTATGATGCATACGTACCTGAGGCAAAATCGTTATTTTTTTTTGTACCTAAAAAATTATCACAAATATAAAATGTGCTTAAAATTATGAAATATGAATTTAAGATTCCAAAAAAAATTAAAAATAACTATTTTGCCCTTGAATTGACATGGTACACAAAAAAATAGTAGTTCATCTAAAAAAATTACAAAATTTACAAATTTGTACAAGGGTATAAAATATGAATTTAAAAATCAAAAACTGACCAAAAAGGTGTTTACGTGTTGAAATTACAATTTTATCAGAAAACTTTTACACACTTTCTCTAAAAACTAGATTTCGCATTTGAAAAATAAAAAATTACCCACAAGATATTAGAAAATTTAGTGGTATATCAAAATTGGTATTTATAGCTTTATTATTTTTAAATCTAAAATTCTTCAATTCAAATATTGAACTATCTCGATTACTTTTACTTAAATCTTATAAATCTGCCTAAACAATAATACAAAAAACCTTAAACACTTACTTATTCTGTAAAAAAAATAAAATAAAAAAAAAAGTGAACAGTAAAAAAGTACGTGAACAGTATCCGCCGCGTTTCCCAAACGCGGTACTGTTCATGTGCCGCGTTTGGGAAACGCGGCGCTTGACAAATTAAAAAAAAAAAATTCAGCGCCGCGTTTCCCAAACGCAGCGCCTTTAGATACCAAAAAAATTTTCTGACACCCACAAATGCCGAATTTTCTTTTTTTTGGATAATATTTCAACAAATTTGCCCACCCGTTTCTTTCTTTCTAAAACAACAAACGAAAGTCTTTGAATTTCAAACCAAAATTTCCCCCAAGATTGAAACCCCAAATTCCCTCAAGTCAGTCCTCAAATTTGTTCAAACCCATCATGAATTAACCATATTCCTAAAGAAAAACTCATGAATTAAACAAAGGCTATTAGAAAGGAGTCTAAAATTTTTACCTCTTTTGGCCGAGGAAAAACAATCAAGGGTGGCCATGATTATATGGTGGAGCTGACGCGGTGGTAGCGAATTTGTAGTTGATGGAGGGTGCCGGTGTCATTGTGGCTTGGATGTGGTTCGTGGTGGTTGTTTGTGGTGATTTGGACTATTTTGTAGCTTTCTAGGGACTGTTATGGGTGGTGATTTTAAGGGTGTTAGGAGACCGTGTATGGCTGATTTGGTTGGCGGTTTGAAGGCTGTTTGGAGGGATTATGCAAGTTGTTGGGGCTGATTTGAGTGGCAGTTTTGGTAGTTTTTGGATGGCTGTTTGGTGGTCTTTTGCGCAGCGGCGGAGGCTGTTCTTGGGCTGTCATGGGGCTGTTTTTTGGTAGCTGTTTCTGCTACAATTTGGGGCTGTCGTATGTTGTTTTGATGCTGTTTTGGGTGCGATTTGAGACTGCAATGGGGCTGCTATGGTTCTAATTTTGAACTGGTTTTGCAACCGTTTGGTTGTGACGATTTTTGGTAGTTTAGGGGCTGAATGTGGTTGTTCTTGCTGCCATTTTTTGGCTGCGATTTTGGGGAGATTTTGGGTGGTTTATGCAGGTGTTATAGGGCTGTAATTGCTGGCAGTTTTTGCAAGTTGTTTTGTGTGTGTTTTGGTTGGAATTTAGGTGATTTTTACAGGTTGTTTTACATGTGTTTGTGCATGAACTGGGCGTGTGACTATGTGTGTCGTGTGTGAACTGCGTGTGTGGTTGTGTATTGTGTGTGTTTTGTTGCTGAAGTGAAGGAGAAAAAATGCAGTGTTATGTCTGTGTGTGTTTGCAAGTGAAGTGAAGATAGTGCAAAGGAGGAGCTGAGGAGGAAAGTGAATCGTGTGTGTGTCTGTTGTGTGCTTGGCCGAAAGAGTGAGGTGAGAGTTGTGTGCAGGTGAGTGAAAATTGTGAAGGAAATTCAGCAACAAACTCCTCAAAATCTGGTGAAGTGATTGCAAGTGGTGATGATGCTGTTTGATTTTGCAGCTATGGCTGATAGATTTGAATTTGTTTTGCTGCTGCGTTCTGCAGCTGCTGTAGCACAGCATCTCTCTTTTTTTTTTTTTTTTTTTTGAAAATTTTGTAAGAAAAATAAAAGGAAATGAAATAAAAAATAAAAACCAATGGACTCCTTAGAATTAATAAAAAAAAATAAAACTAAAATTCATCATTACAAGAAAAAAAAAGAAAATTTAATAATAATAAAAATTAAAATTTTAAAATTAATTTAACATTGAAAAACGTGTCATTAATAGACAAAAAGATACAATTTGAAATAAATACCAAATGGTCTCTAAAAATTATTAAAAAAATTTTTTTTACATAAAATCTATAAATATATTAAATGTACATATAAAATATTTCACGTAACAATTCTTAAATAAAAAGGTGCATTGAAAAACATGACATAATATGATGAAAATTATTAAATAATATTATTTTTTTTAAAAAAAATTACAACAATTTTACACCAAATACATTATCACACAAAACACATATACTAAAATTTTCACTGCAAAGTTTCAACAATAATGCATTCTCGTGAAATGTGCATTTAATAAACAAAAGACAAAATAAATAACAACCAACTTCTAAAAATTATGAAATTGTTACAGAAAATTTATAAATGTACGAAATGCACATATAAAAATTCTCACACAGAATTCTAATACAAAAGATGCATTGAAAAATGCGCCTTTGACTTAAAAATACCAAAATTCTAGATAATTACTAAATGATTCCGAAAAATCTTTAAAGACTAGAGAAATGACAAAAAACCATTAAACTATGAATTTTGAAATGAAAATAAAAATAAAAGGTAATACAAGCTAAAATTACCATTTTGCCCCTTATATGACTAATTAGTCATAATTTACGTAAAAATTGCAATTGGTCTCCCAAAAACAAACAGTGCTAAAAAATATTAAAAAATCTAAACAGTGTGTCAAAATTTGGTGTCTACAGTTCTTGTACAGATTGGTCATGATGATCAGCCCCTAGTGCTTGAAAATCTACCTATTGTTCCTCCTAAAAGGTCTATCAAAGTTAGATAGTCTTTCATTAGGTATTCTCCTCATGAGTATGTGATGTTAACTGGTAGGGAAGAACCTAAGTATTTTGTAGAAGCCTTGGAAGATGAGCACAAGAAAGAGTGGGTTGATGCTTTGCAAGATGAAATGAAGTCTTTGCATGAAAACAACACTTTCAAGTTGGCGGCACTTCCAAAAGGCAAGAAAGCTTTGAAGATTAGGTGGGCCTTTCATCAAGAAAGATGAGTTTAGTTCACACCCAAGGTATAAGGCTAGATTGGTTGTCAAGGTATATAGTCAAAGGAAAAGAGTTTATTTTGATGAAATCTTTATTCCTGTTGCGAAAATATTTTCCATTTGGGTGGTTGTTGGTTTAGTACCTAATCTTGAATTGGAGATTGAGCAGATGAATGTTAAAACTGCTTTTCTTCATGGTAAGTTAGCAGAGGAAATCTATATGGAGCAATCGGAGGGTTTTGAAGTGAAAGGGAAAGCAAATTACGTCTACAAGTAGAAGAAAATTGTTTATGAGTTAAAGCAAGTGCCTAGGCAATGGTATAAGAAGTTTAAGTTTGTTATGGGGAAGCAAGGCTTCAAGATGACTACTTTAGATCACTGTGTTTTTGTGCAGAGATTCTCTAACGATGATTTCAGTGTTTTGTCACTTTATGTTGATGACATGTTGATTGTTGTCAAGAATGTTTCAAGGATTAATGAGTTGAATAAATAATTGAGTAAATCTTTTGCTGTGAAAGACTTGGGTCCAACCAAACAGAGAGATCTCTTGTGACAGAGCTGCTAGGAGACTGTACTTGTCTCATGAGAAATACATTGGGAAGGTGCTTCAGAGGTTTAGCATGGATAATGCTAAGTCAGTAAGTACTTCTCTTACTACTTATTTCAAGTTGAGTGTTCAACAGTGTCCTACTGCTGATGCATCAAAGAAGAAATTGGATAAGGATCCGTACTCTTCAGTAGCGAGAAGTTTGATGTATGCGATGGTGTGTACGAAGACAGACATAGCTTATGCAGTTGGTGTGGTAAATTGTTTTCTTTCAAATCCTAGAAAACAACATTGGAAAGCTGTTAAGCAGATTATATGGTATCTTAGAGGCAATTCAAATTTGAAACTATCATGGAAGTGATGACCCTATTTTTGTTGGCTATACTGATTCCAATATGGCTAAGGATGTTGATACTCATAGGTCCACTTTAGGTTATATTATCACCTATGCAGGGTGAGTTGTATCTTTGCAGTTTAAGTTGTAGAAGTGTGTTGCTTTTTCTACCACAGAGGCAGAATTTATTGCAATTACTGAAGCATGCAAAGAGTAGTTGTGGATGAAGAAATTCATTCAAGAGCTTGGCTTTATTCAAGAGAGATATCAACTGTTTTGTGATAGTCAAAGTGCCATTTACCTTGGTAAGGACTCTACGTTTCATGCAAGGTCAAAGCATATTGATATCAAATATCACAGGATTAGAGATGTTTTGAGTTCTAAGTTGTTAGAGCTTGAGAAGATTCATACAGATGAAAATGGCTCAGATATGTTGACAAAGGTTTTTCCAACGGAGATATTTGAAACTTGTTGCTTGATGGACGAGATGTACCCTCAAAATAATTCAGAGGGGGAGATTTGATAGGTTTTTCTCATTATTTTGGAGCCTGCCCCATCAAAATATATATTAGGGTTTTGTGTAGTCATTTGTAGTATGTTGATTTACAGAGTCCCTATTGTGAGTTGTTAGGAGAGTCTTAAGAAAACTATACTTTGTACTCAATTGTTCTCGCTCATAGTAGATTTTTCTTTTTTAATCTGCCCGTAGATGTAGTTCTTACGATCGAAGCACATAAATCTTGTGCCTGTTGCTTTCATTGTGTGCTTGATTATTTCAATTTCATTTCTGTTTTGCCCAACAAGATCAACGATTATTGGTTTCAACTTCTGAGATCTCCAAAACCAATATGCAAACATCTTTTAGTTCAAAAGAAAATTTAAATGCAGCACCATCTGCAACCCTTTTTTTGTGTTATTATATCAAAGAAAATAGGGAAACTGGATATTCTTACTCAATCCAACCAATATAGCTCATGTGATTTACAAAATTGAGATCCTTTGGCAAGCATGGCAATATGTGTAGAAGATTTGAAAATGAGGAATATCTCAAAATTGAGATCGAAACCATCATAACTGTTATATAGAAATATGACATAGATACACAAGATAATAATGGTTAAGTAATGAAGAACACTTACTAGAGCAAGAAATAGAGCATAAAGAAATGATTACACAACACCTAAAATGCAAAAAAGATAGCAGAAGGTAAACTATTAGCACGTACTATAAGGGAAAATTGATTCTTTTCGATGAAAAAAATAACATTTACTATAATTGAATACCACACTAAGAATGCCATATAATAACCTATGAAACAAGAATACACCTCATACCACATAGAACAGTAATTAAAATTTACAAAACTATAAAACAAAAAAAGTAATTATTGCACATCATATGAATGCACATCTGTTAACTAAGATAGCAAATTACAAAAATTTTACCATAAAGGAGAAAAATGGAAAAAAAAAATTGTTGGGTCTTCCAAGCCTTGCGAACAACTCTCAAGTCCACAAGATTTCAACAAGAATAACTAGCCAACAAACAAAAGGATAAACAAAAAGCACATTAGGAGAAAAATAGAGATAACAAAAGAAGGAAAAGAAATAATGTGCATGCTAAAATTTATGTTCATTCAGCTTAAACAAGGCAAAAGGAAGAGCATACTTAATAAGGCAAAAGATTTGAAAAAAGAGGAAAAGAAAAGGAGACAACGGGAGCTTAGAGAAATAGATCTAACCAAAAAAAGGAGACCAAAGCAGCAAATGCGAGATTAGAAATGAGAAAGGGATTTTGGTAGGCTCCATCTTTGTGGAGGTCTCTACACCAACAAAAGAAAGGTGAAGTGGCGCAAGTAGAACAACTATTGCATTTTTCCAAGAGAGACATCCCTTTGTCGACATGATCAAAAGGGTAAAATTCATGGAGGCACAAAACAAAATCAATGAACAGTAGGCCTTCGTTATGTGTGAGAATGGTTTAACCCAACTCAAAAGGAAGAGTCTATTCTCAACAATAGGCAATGTGAAATTTGTAGAGGATGTAAATCCAAAAAGAGTAAAAAAAAAAAAAAATGGAAAGATGTAGGGCAAGCGATGATCGCACAAAAAATGCTACAGACTCTGACAAGTGCAGACAAGAGTGTAAGCAAAGACAAGAAGACCTCGAATAGTGATTGACAGCTAGCAAGAGACACCTTAATGAAAGGGTATTTAGGTCAAATAAGTCAGAAAGTGGGGATAAAAAAGCATGAAATAACTCTTTGAATTGAAGTTAAAAGCAATCTAAAATTACTTAAGAAGCCCTAAACAATCAGCAACTATTAACAAGTCTTGTTTTAAAAAAAGGGGCATTTCTGTCAAATTATATAGGAAACACTAAGAAAAACTAATTAGTCAATGACTAGAGACTTGTTAAATGACAAACATAACCATGAGCAGTAGCATACTGTTGTCATAAAAAAGTAATTTTGACTTGAAAGCTACAAAACCAACCCTAAACCAAGATCAATTTACGAAAGAGGCCCCAGAGTGTGTTAAACCAATCATCAAACTAGACTTGTTGTTCAGGGCATAAATGTCTTCACAGCCTTTACTCCTCTCAACAACATGATCACAACCAATCACATCCAGACACGTGAGAAGATGTGGAAGTTGGGTCCACAAGCCCTCGACAGTAGCTCACTATGAAGCTACCAACGTGGCTCTCCATGGCCTGGCTACTTTCTTTTATAGTATAAGTGGATATTCAAACATCAAATGATGCCATTTCGCGTTGACCAAGAGGAAGAAACCAGTTTTTTAAATTTCACATCCTCAAAACGACATCGCTTTATTTTGATAAAGCCCTAGCCAAAACTCATGTCGTTAGTGTCATCTTCTTCCTCGCAAAACTTTAACTTTTGCTGGTGAAGTTTTCGGCCACTTCTCTGGCCAATTTTGGACGACCCTCGGACCATTGCGACCGAAACACTTCTAATCATCAGTCGAGGAATAACTGGGCTACGCAACCAAGACTTTTTGGTTGTGACTAACCTGGATCTAGATTTGGGTTTTGCATTGGTTGACTATAATTTTTCTACTATGTTCATGGCCGATACGATTAGATCAAGCTTCATCAAAGAGTCTGGCAGCCACCTTGCTATCAGTTTAGCCATTTACCAGAAGCTGAGGATCTGCCTATTTTTTGCTCCAGTCATGGGAAATCCAAGGTGATTGATCAGATCTACGATCCAACCAGGATCAAAATGTTTCTAGCACTCATGGCCAATTGCGATCTGGCTAATCGTGGCCAGCTATACCACTGCAACCCCCTTTTTTATCGATTGTTATGCTGGAACAATTTCCGGCAATCTAACCCTTTTCATTTGAGTGTGTTGGAACAAGTTCCTACAGTAGAAACCAATTTTTTTTAATTTTATTTTGGGCGCGTTCCTAACAAAATTTAGAAAACTCAAATTTTCAAGAAATTATTTTGATGAATAGTATTTAAAATTTTCAAGAGAGCAAATTTTCATGAAAATTTTTCGTCCAATAAAATCAAATAAAATTTCCTTTAATTATTTTGAAACAAATTTTCAAATTATAAATTCTCAAATCCATCAACTAAATCACACATACATATAAACATTTATGACATAATTATTATGTATTGAAAATCAAACATTGCTCTAACACCACTATTACGAAATCAACATGCTAATAACAAATTGACGCAACAAAATTTAATATTGATTTTCAACCAGAATCATTAATTATCTATACAAATGTGAAAGTGTACCTTTTGGTTATGTAATTAAACAATCAATCTAATCAAAGATGCAGCGATGCCAATCATAGTCGCACACGTGTCTGACCCTTAAGGTATTCACACGAACACCTTCTTGGGATCCTCAACAGGATTGATAACACCAAGTAAATATGTTAGATCCACTTGACACGTTGCTAACACGAAGAAAATTATATAAAGAAAAACTATTTTTCTCTCTCTAATTTTCGACAGTTGTTTTCTTGTGTTGTGTATATATTGTGTCAAGTTTTGGTGTTTGCAACATTTTTATAGAGCAATAATTAAGACGTCTGACAAGTATTCGGTAATAGAATATCTTATCAAATAAGAAATTTGGTAGATTTTGATTTCCTTTAAAATGAAATTCTTCCACCATTAGAATTGCTATATTTATTGACAAGTTTTTAGGATTAATTATTTCAAAATTACTCTCATAATTATATCATAATTATTTAAATCGATGTAACCCAAGAATTAGTTCTTTTGTGTGTAATCCTTTAGGTTTTTAATCACTTGGTAATAAATATAGGTTATAATCGTAGAATTAATTGGCTTTACTACATAACTAACAATTTAGGATATCATGTGGCTACTTGGAGAAATGTCTCAAATATTGAGAGAATATATTGTTTTATAAAGCAAAGTTTGGACTCCAAATATTTTATACTATTGGGGAATAGATCTCTCAAAATTCCCTCGATAACTGGAAGATCAGCATATATTGTATGGGAGCTACTTCAGCAATTGTTCTCACTTAGTTGATTGTTTTATTTTTTTGGGTTTTTTTTTTTTTTTTTTTTGCTTTTTGGGTGGGTGGGTGGTGAGAATTGAAAGTAGTCCTTTGTTTTAGATGACATACATTATTCAGCTTTCTATACTTGGTTACCTAATAGAAAGAGAGATAGAGACAAGGTTCGAACTGTCAAAATCCCTTGTGATATTTGGATCCATCTCTTTCACTAAGTTTGCCCTTTTATGTTTATCGAATTTGTAGATAAGGAGTAAATTCGTTTACTAAGTTCCACAATAAATTGCTCTATCATCTTCCATCAATCAATATCTGAAATCGCATGGACTATGAAGCATTACTTGTTACATTATAAAAATGGATACGCGCGAAAGCACACAAAGGACTAATCATCTTTTTCTTTGCATTGGTGTGCGTTTTCACCCCATCAAGAGAGTTGTTTGGACCTGTTGGGCCTTAATTTATTCGGCTTCTCTTATTTTATTTCATTCAGATTTTTTAGGTGCTTTGACTGAGGAGGCATTTTAGTCGTTAGAGCCTTTATCATAGTTCGGGCTCACTTGTGTTGCTTGGATTTCTTTATGTTTTGACCAAGGAGCTATTTGGGTCTTTAGATCCTTTCATATATTTTGGGCTCATTTGTATCTTTAAGTTTTGTGTGTTCGTGTAGTTTCTCCACTTTTGTATTTCTCTTGTTCAGTTAGTGGTTTTTTATATTTTTGCCAGTGGATATGAGTCTCTTGACCGAATCATATTAAATTCTTTGTGTTATTTTGTTTATCATCTTGTATTTACACTCTTTTCATCTTGTGCAGCTATCAAGAATTTCAATTATTTCTTGGGGGCCATAAAATCTTGACAAATTGTAGTAATTTGAAGTTTGATGTTAAAAGGTTTGTCACAACATCAATTTTTGGCTTTTATGAAGAAGATGGAGAAAATTTGTATTTGCGAAGATTTGTGGAATTTGAGGATTTGTTATATGACACAAGCCAAAGTAGAGATTTTCTAGGTATGTCTTATAACTTTTGTCCCACTTTGGATAGAGAAATAAGTTTTCTCCTTAGTGTTATATAAAAAATGATTGTAGTCAACCTTTGGCATGAGCACCCACCAAGAGAGCCGTTTGAATTTTTAGACATTTTGGGCCTTAATTTGTTTGGGTTTTCTTGTTTCATTTAACTCGGCTTTGGAGTTGTTTTAATCAATGAGTCATTTGGGTTGTTGGGGCCTTTATTGTATTTCGTGCTTGTTTGTGTACTTTGGGTTTCTTTGTGTTTTGACAAATGAGCCATTTGAATCTTTAGGGCCTTTCATATTTTTTGAACTTGTTTGTTTTTTTGGGTTTATTTTCTCAGTTCGTGATGTACTCCACTTTTGTGTTCCTCATGTTTCATTAGTGGATTTTTGCACTTTTGCCCTTGAGTGCAAGTCATCTTGGCCGAACAACGTTCAATTTATTGTGTTGCTTTGTTTATTATCTTTGCTTGTGTCTATGGATTTATTTTTTGGGTTCATGATGTTCTCTACTTCTATATTTCTCTTGTTTGGTTAGTATATTTTTGTACTTTCACCCGTGGATGCAACCATCTTGACAAATCATATTTAATTTGTTGTGTTGCTTTGTTTATCATCTTTTATATTTACTTTCTTATCATCTTGTGCACCTATTAAAAATTTTAGCAAGTTTCTTGGGCCCTAATTTTCTAATAGGTACTGATTAGTTTGACAAAATACAACTGTACCATGTTAAAAAAAGCTCTTACATATAGGGGTGTTCATGGATCAGGTACCCAGTCCATAAACAAAATTTTTTAACCAAACCAGTCTTACTGGTTCGGTAAAATTTCGAACCGTCAACCAGTCCACATGCAGCGGGTACCTGGTCTTCCGGTTACTTGCAAAATCTGTTCAGATAAGCTGGGTATCTTACCCAATCCATCATAATTCACCAGTATTTTTAAAATAAAAAATAAAATAAGAAAAATTGTAAAAAATCATTAAATCACTAATAACACAAGTATCAATGATCTTAAAGTTAAATTACATCATAAAACTGTAATTTTCAAAGCAATCAAAAAACAAAAACTAAATAAAGAAATAGTCGCTTAATTTTTCAAACTCATCATCACATTTCAATTAGCCATAAAAATTAAAAAAAAACTTAATAAATAGTCAAATAAACATCCAAATAATAAAATAAATACTCAAATGTTCATCAATCAAGAATGAAATAGAAGTACAAATTAGTAGTACCAATAAAATAAATCAAAAAATAAACAGTGAATTGGTAAAACAATACCACATATAAAAATGACAAAACTACCATTCCCTATGGATCGGGTCGGCTACCCACTAGTTCACAAGAATTTGAACTACTACCTAACCTGCTTAATTTATGAATGACCTGCTACCCAACCCGATATCACAGACCGGTTCGATTACCCTCTTTCTTCGATTCAAGACAGGTCAATTTTTTCGATTTTTCGGTCTCCGATTCTTTTTGAACATCCCTACTTACTGTTGGCCCCAAATAATTATGCAACCAATATAATAATAAAAATGAACTTGTAATAATAATGATAAAGATATAGCAAAACAAGTTCACAAATAGACAATAAATAAAGTAAAAGAGAGAAAGAGACAAAACCGATTTATAGTGGTTTCGGTGCCAAGCTTGACACCTACGTCCACTCCCAAGTTCCTCAACTTGGAGTTTGAATCCACTATTGTGCTTCTTCACAAGTTGGTGAAGCAAACCAACATATACAATGTAGGGATCACTCTTTGCTCACCCTAGCACCTCTAGTTGAGCCAAAGAGTTTTACAATTCACTCAATTAACCCTCACAAAGCTACACTTGAATGCTACCACCCTCACTTTGAAGAACACAATTTATTCCAACCAACTACCTCACAAACTATTACAATAACACAGAGAGAGAGTATTTTACACTAAAATCACTCTTGAAAGCTTGTAATAAATGTAGGTAAAGGTTCTTCTTTAATTCTATACATAATGGTATTTATGGGGGTGAGAAAAAGGGTTGAAAATGGCTCTAACGGTCAAATTGATAAATCTGCAGAAACTAGCCGTTAGACAGTAAATTTGAGGTCCGAACGTCCACTACTATTCATCTGGACGTCCGGATGGTCGTCCGTATACATTCTGTCCAAAGTTACTGTTCATCCAGACGAGGGTCCGGACGCGAGTACTGTTCATCCGAGACGCTACTGTTTACGACACTGTTCATCCGAGTTACTGTTCATCTGGTACTGTTCATCCGGACGCGGTTATTGTTCATCCGGACGTCCGCATGGTCGTCCGAATGACTACTTTTTTGCAGTTTTCATCTTCTTTTGAATCCTAATTGATTTTACTGTAAAGATAACTTGATAAAACATTAGTAAACATTATCATTAGTTTGTTAATCATCAAAACAAGATGATTTAGGACCATAAGGTCTTCAATCTCCCCCTTTTTGATGATGACAAACTAATGATGAAAATGAGCAAAAAATAACATATGCAAGTTAAAAAAATATGCTAATTTTCAAACTAGATCATCATTCTAAAAATTCTCCCCCTTTTGACATCATCAAAACTAGAATTGAGAGGTGTGTTTAAAGATTTATGAACAAAGCTCCCCCTCAACAATTGCATATATTATTTTGTATATATCAAAATCATTTGCTCCCCCTAAATGCAAGCATCTCATAAATACATATATTGGTTTTTAAAAAAAATACAAGACTCTTTTTTTTTTTTAAATTGAGAGGCAATTAAGTGAGATTTTTCAAAAGTGGGAGTATTGCTCCCCTCACAATGGAATTAAATACACAAAAACATAATAACATTTAACAAGCATAGTATATAATTCAACAAGTATGCACAAACAAAATATTTGTTTAAAAAAATTTTATAAAACGCATACAATCTTCAATCACCACATATTCAATCACATAAACCATATAGACTATCATGAAAATAACTAATACATTTACCCTTCAATCATTAATGTCCATGCACTACCTTGTCTTGTGGTGATCTTCAAACCTACAAAAATCAATTAATAGATTTTGGTACCCATGTTCTCTTGGGTCCTAAATTGTTAGCAATATCTTTCTCTACCCACATAGCTTTCATGCCTAATTTGATATTTTTCTTAACATAGCATTCATTTTGTATATGGCCATGTTGACAACAAAAATGACAAATTGCATTTGAATCTCTAATAAATGTAGATTTGATAAAGCAAATGCCATTTTTATTAAAAGTGGTGTGATGTTTGCTCAAAATAATTTTTCTAACCTTTTTCTTTGGAAATTCTTTTTGGTTTTTACTAGAAAGAACTTTTGAAAGCTTCATCAATTCTAATCCTCAACAACTCTTGTTCTTTCTTAATTCTTTCATAAAAAACAATTTTCTCATCAAATTTCCTTTTCAAAACCTCATTTTTGCTATCAAGAAAAACTTTATTTTTCTTAAACTCATCATTTTCATTTTTCAAATTTTGTTTTTCTTCATAAAGCTTGGAATTCTCTTTCAACAAATCATTTATTTTAATTTTCAACTCCTTGTTTTTGGCATATGAAACCTTTAAGCTATCATGCAATTTCATGACAAATGCTTCTAGATCATCATCATCATTATCATAATCATCATTAGAAAAAGAATTAGAAGATACCTCTTCATCTCCAATGGCCATAAAGGCCACATGGGATGTCTCACTTTCTCTTCAAATTCTCCATCGGAATCGCAATTATCCCACGAAATTTTGAAGTTGTTGAATGTTTTTCCCTTTCCTTTGACTTTCTTCATTTCTTTGTTGCTTGCACAACTTCTTCTATCCTTCCTTTTGTTGATGAAGTACTTCTTTATTCCCTTAGTTATGAGTGTTAGATCATCCTCATCCACATCACATTCTTCATCAAATGAAGAAAGATCTTCTTCCTTTTGAGAGGCCTTGAGTGCAATACTTCTTGTGATTCTTGCCTCTTCATCACTTTGAATTTTGCATTTAAGCTTCAATTCATAAGAAGTTAGTGAACATATAAGAGAATCAATATGTAAAGAATTTAAATCTTTAGATTCCTCTATCGCATTGACCTTTGATTCCCATTCTTTGGGCAAGGCATTCAAAATTTTTCTATTCTTCTCACCAAGAGAGTATATTTTGCCAAGGGCTTCCAAATCCTTGATAATATCATTGAACCTACAATACATCTTGTCAATATTTTCATGAGGTTCAATTCTAAAAGATTCATATTTGGTGACAAGTAAGGCCTTCTTTTGCTCTTGAATATCATCATTTCCTACATAAATCTCTCTCAACTTGTCCCATATTTCTTTAGCCGATTTACAACCTTTTATTCTAATAGACTCATTTGCATCTAAGGCATTGTACAATATATTCATAGCCTTAGCATTTAATGTAAGGTTGATTCTATCCAAGGGACTAAGCTCACTTCTTATTTTTGGCCTATCCTTACCTATTCTTTCATCAAAGATTGTGGCTTTATAAGGTCCTTCAATAACTATGTACCACAATTCTATATCTATAGATTGCAAAAATATTTTCATTCTATTCCTCCAACTATCATAATTAACACCGCAAAACATAAGAGGTCTAGTAATGGATTGCCCTTCTATAAATAAAACATTATTGGTTGCCATGGATCACTCCTAGCTTGTTAGGCTACTACTAATGGAGTCCAAGCTCTGATACCAATTGTTGGCCCCAAATAATTATGCAACCAATATAATAATAAAAATGAACTTGTAATAATAATGATAAAGATATAGCAAAACAAGTTCACAAATAGGCAATAAATAAAGTAAAAGAGAGAAAGAGACAAAACCGATTTATAGTGGTTTGGTGCCAAGCTTGACACCTACGTCCACTCTCAAGTTCCTCAACTTGGAGTTTGAATCCACTATTGTGCTTCTTCACAAGTTGGTGAAGCAAACCAACATGTACAATGTAGGGATCACTCTTTGCTCACCCTAGCACCTCTAGTTGAGTCAAAGAGTTTTACAATTCACTCAATTAACCCTCACAAAGCTACACTTGAATGCTACCACCCTCACTTTGAAGAACACAATTTATCCCAACCAACTACCTCACAAACTATTACAATAACACAGAGAGAGAGTATTTTACACTAAAATCACTCTTGAAAGCTTGTAATAAATGTAGGTAAAGGTTCTTCTTTAATTCTATACATAATGGTATTTATGGGGGGTGAGAAAAAGGGTTGAAAATGGCTCTAACGGTCAAATTGATAAATCTGCAGAAACTAGCCGTTAGACAATAAATTTGAGGTCCGGACGTCCGCTACTATTCATCCGGACGTCCGGATGGTCGTCCGCATACATTCTGTCCAAAGTTACTGTTCATCCGGACGAGGGTCCGGACGCGGGTACTGTTCATCCGGGACGCTCATGTTCACGACACTGTTCATCCGAGTTACTGTTCATCTAGTACTGTTCATCCGGACGCGGTTATTGTTCATCCGGACGTTGGCATGGTCGTCCGGATGACTACTTTTTTGCAGTTTTCATCTTCTTTTGAATCCTAATTGATTTTACTGCAAAGATAACTTGATAAAACATTAGTAAACATTATCATTAGTTTGTTAATCATCAAAACAAGATGATTTAGGACCTTAAGTTCTTCACTTACATACTGTACATTTTCGTGATTTTCTTTAATAAAAACAGTAGGAATCCGTGTCAATCCTTGCACCACTACAAGGTGACATTATTAAAAAAAATTCTGAGTGTAATTTACTCAGCCCTTATCTTTCGTCAACTTGCCTTCAATAATGTATGTATATATCTTTAAAATTGGAGCTTCGTGTATGTGGTCTTTTGCTAGAACTTTTGCATTTGAATTCTTAATGGAATTGAATTAATCCTGACGAATAATAATACGCAGGAGAAATAAAGACCTGGTATATACTAGTATGACGTAAAACATTTGCGGGCTCAAGTGTTAGATGTTTTTGCCAATCGTGGATATTACCACTTGATCAACCATTGCCTAGATACATAGCTGAGTAAAGTGCTACTATATATTACAATTCTTTTCCTAATTAATTACTTGTTGCTGAAGATAGAAGTTCCTTTTACGTGTGATTTCATGCACCAACACGAGAAGTCATACTTGAAATGTCTCCTTATGGTTCTATAAATACATCATTATTCTACTCTTGTAGGTTGGACGCATCCTGTCTACTTTCAGTTTCATACCAAGTAGAAATTAAGCTTATTAAATATTAATTACCATGATAAAACACATTCCCTCCTACAATATTATTAACCAGATATTATTATGCTTCATATGTTCCTGTCTTCTGCTACCATTGCCTTTTTCCAATGCTGTTGATCTAAGTCGATTGCAGGATTTCTGCGTGGCAGATTTGAATTCCTCTGTAAATATTAATGGCTTTCTTTGCAAAAATGCTTCTGATGTAACATCAGAAGACGTCTTTTATGATGGGTTTAGTCATAAAATCCAGGGCTTCAGATAGTCTCCACTACTCTTTTCAGTTCCACCCTTCCAATCAAGTGTTGAGTAAAGCATCCCAAACAAATATCGTTGAGCTTATAAGGTATGGGTTCACGCCTGCTGCTGTCCTCAGGTCATCTTATTAAGTTCCAACTGCTGCTAAACGATTATTTCTTACATACTTTCTAAAAATAAAAGGACGATACTGTAATAAAGATAAGAATATGCAATAAAATTTGTACTATTTGGTCAAATTGTTTTATGAGTCTTTCTCATTTGAATCATTATCTACACTATGTGAGTCTTGGCATAACTAATGACCAACTGAAACCCAAAAAGAATTAAAAAGGACGAAATTTTCTTGACCCATCCAAACACTTTCGACTTCTAATTTCCACCTAATTTCTGTAAAATATTGCTTCCTTCTTCTTCATCCCATTCCTCTGATAGGTCCAGCATTTCTTTCAATTATCAGAGTAATTTCCTTAAGTTCCCTTTTGATCACGTCCATCATCAAGTTTTTTCAACTCCTTCACCATAATTGGCCCGATTCATAGGTCCAGGACACCTCTTTGCATATGATAAATTTGCATTATCAAGTTTCCCAAATTCTTCTTTTCGTGTTTAAAAGAAAATCTGCATAGGTTTTTTTTTTTGTTTTTTGAAATCAAACCCCAAAGGGGTAGGGGATCTGCATAGCTTCCGTTTCATATTTTCCAAATTACCTACTGAATTTCGTAAATTAACCCTATAAAACTTTACCTAAGCAAATAAAAACTTTGAATTCGTCATATCACTATTACCACAACCACCTCTGTCTCATAACAAAAAAACCATTAAAATCTCCAAACAAATAAAAATATTGGAACACCCCACGCCCCCACTTTGCCTCATCTCTCATCCAAGATCCAAATCAAATTTCTAACCCAAAACCACCATAGCCATCCAAAAAATAATATTCCTGCCTCCAAGAAAATTTCACAATTGACAATGAACAATGCAAATGTATTTACAATTCTTATGGTCTTTTTGTTTACTAGTGCCGCCGCTGCCGTCGCCACCGATCACCACCGTCGCACCGCAACTCCATCCCACAATTCAACAAAACCATAAGTAGCGAAAAAAGAAAACCAAATTTGCATATGTCACTTTCGTAAAACAAAAAAATCAATTCTTATGTTATTTATTTTTACCACCATCGCCAATGCTCTACCACCACCACAACTACATCCCCACTAGTCAACAGCACCTGACCTACTACCACCACCATCAATTCCATCTCCCTTAGTCATCACCATCACTAAAGAAACGGAAAAAATAACAATCACAAATTACATCTTGTTTTTCTTCCCCAAACCATCACTACCAGAACACAATAGCTCCATTTCCATCAGTCACCACACCACAAGCAGCCAGATTATGGAGGCAAGTAGAGATCTTTGAATATCCTACATCACCATTAGTGCTACCACCACTGCCTTATCTCCAAATAAGAAGGATTTTGAGGGTAGGTGGGAAGGGAGAGGGGATAGAGAGATGGAGAGACTGACGATGACAACAGGGCTAGGTTGCAAAAGAGGAAGTGCTGAGAGAGATGGGAGGGGGATGAGGAGGGCAGGGTGAGAGGAGGGATGGGAAGAGAGAGGCGAATGTGGGCAAGCGAATATGCATAGGTTTTTTTTTTTTTTTTTTCATTTTTGGGCTGGCATTTTTTAATTTGTTTAGAGACACTACAGTCGTTAGACACGAGAAGGGAGGTGTGTGTAATATTAAAAATTTCTAGAGTGCTAGATGAAAAGATTTTTAAAATTATCCCTCATTTCTTAGGGAAAACTACACTTTACCCTTTTGTAGTATTCGAAAAAATCACATGATACTCTTGTGGTTAAAAAAGTTATACATTATTATTCTATGTTTTGAGTTAAAATGTCAAACAAACAAAAATTTCCTTCTGTCATTTTCCATGGATAAGATTTCCTAATTACCCTAGTGTAAGCACTAAAAATGGCCGGGGGTAATGTATAGTTTTTATAACCATAAGAGGTTATGTGGTTCATTAGAAAATCATAAGATAATAAAGCGTGTTTTGCCTAAGAAACTACATGCAAGCATAGAGATAAAACAGTTAAGCAATAGGCTAATTTGGACATTTTACTTGCGACCATGATGAAAGGCAATTTCTGTTTATTTGACACTTTAATCAAATCTACAGGGGAGTGATGTATTGCTTTTTGAACCACAAAAGGGTCATATGATTTTTTCGAATACCACAGGAGTATTGGATATTTACCCTTTTTTTAATTGCCCAAGTAGTTTATGTCTTCTGCCGAATTTGATACTTTAATAAAGTTTCTTAAAGTTATTATTTATGTATGTTATGATAACTGGTATTGTTGAGATTTATTTTGGGTTAATTGCATACTCTAGTTGTAGTTTGACCGTATTAAAAGATTTTATATAGGTATCTTGCCCCCAAACTCAATTTAAAATAACGAAAAAATATATTTCCAGCTATGTTGTTGATAAAATGATTAATGTACCCTCTATTTTAAGTGACAAAGATACTCTTTTGCTGAAAATATTTTGTGTTACACTAACTTTTTTTTTTTGGATTAAGTTTTGCTACTTTTTTTTAGTTTGATACAAAAATATTATTTAATTTTCATTCTTTTACTGCATGTTATGGGTAACGCCTTAGGAAAATTTACACGCATTTTGCTTTTGTTGATTGATGGATTAAAGAACTTATGTTACCAATCTATGTGCATCATTAGTATACTACTTATTGAAAATATTTTTGAAAATTAGATTATATTATGAGAACTTACACTGTGATCAAAGTATCTTGGAAATTTTCTTACTGAGTTTTCAACAGTGCACATGGAAATTTTCTTACTGAGTTTTCAAAAGTCCACGAAGTGCATAGCGGCATTTTTTTTTTTGACACCTGCATTTTGTGAAATGTTTTTTTAAGTCCATTGCTTGACCCATAGCTATTTAAAATTTCTTCCATGTTACTATGAAAATAGGCACTAAACTAAACTGAAGAACATAAGAGAAAATGAAATAAAATTTTCACGCCTTAAATTTATACAGCACAGGCATGAACGCTTGTTTATTGAGGAAGGTAATTTCGTTCAAGTCAAACTAAGGTCCAATCAAATGTATTCTTTTTTACCAAGTTTGGCAGAGGTCGTAGCATGCCCATAAAAAATAATTGAGGGGGCAAATTGCAACTAGTGTAATAGTTCATGTGGTTTTACTTCAATTAACCCATTTATTTTGGGGTTAATTGCAATTTATCCCCCTAACGTTATGTCCCTTTCTCACTTTACCCTCCAACGTTATTTTATTCTTAGTCTACCACAAAAATTAACGGTCAACTCAAACGGTGTATAATGGCCACGCAAGAAGACAGTAATATCCTTAGAATAACTATGATTAGACCAAATTACCCTACCCAGATGGAGGGAAAGTTCTCTCCGTCTAACACACGTGGCCCCTCTTCCCAAAAAAAAAAAAAAAAAAAAACTTTCCAACCCACCAAAAGTCATTCGCGTTTCATTTTTCCCATTTCTTTTGTTTTTTTGCCCCGACCCAAATGAAAACCCTACTCAGATCTCCATTCTAATCCTTCAAAATCAGGTTGTAATTACAAAATGATTACGTGAAGAAAAGGTTGGGATTCCAGTATTGTAGCAAATCGCTGCAAAAAATTAAAAGATTCCAGTTAAGATTCAAGGGTTTGGTTTACAGGTATGTCTCGGTCTTGACATCTGAATTTCTTATTTTTAAAGTTGTAAAAACTATGAAATAATACTTTGTGGATTTTTTTACTAGCTTTATTGTCTTGAATGTGGTTTTATGGCCTTGAATATGGCAGACAAGTTGTGTCCTTTTTGTAGTCCCTTAGTGTTTTTGCCTTGTCATTGTCGACTGGTGATGGCAATGTTTTTACTGAAAAAGATAGGGGTTGACTTATTTTCGTGTTTTATTATTAGTAATTTGATTGTTTATTTGTGATGGCTGCTTTAAGACAAAAGCTAGGGGTTTTTTTTTTTTTTTTTTTTTTGCATATGCACTGCTATGAGGAAAAAATTTATACTCTGACTTAGTTTTGCATGCATGCGCTAAGTTCCTACCCTCTATTTTTGGACTACAGAAATATGAGTTTCACAACTTACATATTGGAAGTTCATCACAATGGTCAATTTGATAACATCCCAGAACTACAGTATGTGGGTGGAAACGTTGTTCATTTTGATGATGTTGACCCTGATTTAATGTCCATTTTTGAGTTGAGAGATGCCTTTAAAGAAGCTGGAATTTCAGATGATATATCAGTCTATCATAGGATAGGGAGTCTAGACCTTTAGGTTGGCCTTAAAATAGTAAACAGTGATCAGACAGTCCTACAAATGTTCAAGAGCAATAGAGATAGAAGTGTAATAGAAGTTTATGTTGGTGAGCTCCCTGAAGTAGGTAATACAGCTAACAAAACAGAATATCAATGTTGAAAGTCCTATGATTGATGAGGCTGAGAGTGACACATCTGGTGTTGAATATGAAGGTGAGGATGATGGTGGTGTAAAGGCTAATTTTGAAAAATGACTCTAATTTTGAGTTTTTTTTTTTTCTAATTTTGAGTTTTTATTAGATGAGAATGATTTGAGTGATAGATGTAACCCAATAGGTGATAGAATACATCATGAACTGACCCAGCCTGATTATTCTAAGTATGTTGAACTAATTAGGGAAGAATATAATGCATATATGACATCTAAAGAGAGAAAAAATAGTTGACCAAGAAAATGTCAGTGATGATGACACATTGAACCTACTTATGATTCATGCGATGAACAGTTAGAGCATGAATATCCAGAGTTTAACATAGAAATGAACCTAAAAATCCCTAAGCTCACTATTGGCAAAATTTTTTCCAATGTCTATGATTTTAAAGATGCAATTAGAATGTATTCAATTCTTAATGGGTTCGAAATAACTTTTACCAAGAATGACAAAGATAAAAGCCACTGCAGTATGTGCTCATAAGTGTGGATGGAGAATATATGCAAGTGGCTACAATGGAAGTAAAGTTACACTTTAAGTCAAGTCCATTACTACCACATGAATGTCCATGGTCTTACAAGAAAAAAAGTGCAAATTCTAGGCGGTTGCCTAAAATGTTTGTAGAAGAAATTACTTAACATCCTAGCATGAAAGTGAAAGGGTTTAATAAGAGCATCAAGAAGAAGTATAATATGAATTGTACAAACTCCTAGGTGTATAGGGCAAAGGATAAGGTAGGAAAAATATTGAAAGGCTTGCACTCAAAGCAATATGCAAGTTTAAGGTCTTACTGTGCTACAATCATGCAAAAGAATCTGGGTTCTGTTGCATTTATTGTTACTGAAAATTACCCGATATATAGGAATCCCGTCTTCAAAAGAATATTTTTGATATTTATTGCACAAAAAAATAGTTTTGTGAATGCATGTAGACGTGTCATAGACTCATAGGTTTAGATGCATGTCACTTGCAAGGAGCTATAGGAGGTCATCTAATGTCTGCAATTGGAAGAGATGCTAATAACTAGATGTTCCCAATTACAATTGCCATCATGGAGTCAGAGTGCAAAGACAATTGGGTGTGGTTTTAGATAGTTTGACTGATATAATTGAAACTCCAATAGAAAGAGGATGGATATTTTTGTCAGATAGACAAACGGTCCGCAACAATTATGTCACTACTTCATAATTGGCTTATAAATGTGTCTCATTTGTATGTGACTAGTTTGTATTTTTACTTGTTTGATTTTAGAGATTAGTTGACTGCATTGAGAACAAATTTCAAGGAGTGGAGCATAGGTTCTATATCAGGCACATGTATGCCAACTTCAAATTGAAATTCAAGGACAAGCAGTTGAGAGATTTAATGTGGGGTGCTGCAAGATATTATTCATCTAGTCAATTTGAAAGTAAAATGAGAGAGTTGCAAGCAAAAGCTCTAGAAGCACGTGCATGGTTAAGGGTCATTCCAGCTAACCTTTGGGCAAGACATACTTTTTTCTCCAAGATCAAAATGTGACCTTATCAGCAACAATATATGTGAGAGTTTCAATCAGTATATTAAGGATGATAAAAAGGAGTTTATTCTGACCATGTTGGGAGCAACCCGAAGGCAAATAATGTGCAAATTCTAAGAAAAGAGAGTCTGGATCCAGAAAGTGAAGACTACCATTTGCCCTAGAATCTATCAAAAATTTGAAGAAAGGACAAAACTTGTGTCTCACTTTGATGCTCTTGTGTCAATAAGAGAGATGTGTGAGGTGTCAAGCATAGTTGGAACATTTGTTGTCAATGCAATTGAAAGATCATGCATCTGTTATAAGTGGGATATGACAAGAATTCCGTGTGTTTATGCATGTGTTAGACTTGTGCAAGACAACAAAAATCTTCTTACTTATGTTTATAATTAGTACTTTGTAGAGACATATAAGAAGGCATATGAGGGAGTAATTATGCGTATGCCTGATCAGGGAAATTGGTTGAACACAGAAGTAGAACCAATAGATCTACCTCACATAAAGATAGGGCCTAGTAGACTTAAAAAAGTGAGAAAGAAGGCCCCATTAGAGGATCCACATGTTGGGAAACTTTCCAAAAGGGAATTCCAATCCATTGTAGCCATTGTAGGCATACAGATCACAATTCTAGGAATTGCAAAGTTGGTTACTTATTTTTAAGGAAGAAGAAAGCAACTACTATGTGGATTAATCATTTATGTTTTTTTTTTAATTTTAACGATTAATTGTTCACTTACCATTGCAAAATTTAGGGTCCTACTTAGTCTGCTGGAAGGAGTGTAAGAGGGCCTACTTGAGACCTATCAAGTGCTACTGGAAAGGATGTAAAAAAGCCTAGTACAGGGGTATCAAGTGCTGCTGGAAGCAGTGTGAAGGGGCCTACTACAGGGGGTACCAATTGCTGCTAGAAGATGTGTGAAATGACCTACTATTAGGGGTACCTGGGGTACCTAGTGTTGCTGGAAGAGATGTGAAAGGGCCTACTACAGGGGTATCAAGTGCTGCTGAAAGGAGTACAACTCTAAGGAAATTCCAGGTCTTGGGAGGGGTATTAGTGTTGGAAAGGCAGAGGTAGAGATACAGGCAGAGGTAGAGGTAGGGGTAGGTCCTATACCAATGGCCCACTGTCTTGGATTGGAGTTTGGAATGGTATAGGTGTGTCTAATACAAAAACTTTTATTCCATTTGACTCAACTGGTAAGTTTTATATCTGTAGTTTCTAATTACTTATCTAATATGAGCATTTGTTAACAAATTGTTTAATTCCATAGACTCCAAGTTCTTCAAGGGATGAGTACCCCACAACCACTCAACTGGTAAAGATGTATATTATATGTATTATACATAACTATTACATTTTCCTTTCTAATTTACTGTTGCTGTTGGTACAGTGGACTATCTCACCAACCAAACCAAGGAGTCAAGTTTCAAAGTCCGGTTCGTGTGCAACTAAAGATGGAAATTTGAATACCAATCCCTCATCATCTAAGGTTGGAATGGTGAGTTCACTCCTCTAATATGCAGTAACATTTTTGTCATCATAAGTACACTTTCACTCAAAATACCCTTTTCATTTGGCAGGTTAAAACTAAGAATACTACATTTGAAAATGCCGTGTTCTCTACCCAATGATTCTCAAGTAGAAGTGGACCTTCAAAGTTTGCGCACACACATGAATTTGTTGTGCAGTAAGCTGTCTTATTGGCTGCTATTTATATGTATGTATCTTTTGCACATTTTTGTTTTGAATGAGAAATAGGGACATGCTCTTTGTGATTTTTGGTTAAGCATCCAGTTATGCTTATATTGACATTACTTGACTATTATTCAAGTAACTTGTTCACATGGTTCTGTTCTGGTGTAATTGTTAAAATTACTAGACTTTTTGTAAAGTTAAAAATCTTATAAGCTTCTATTTTGGTGTATTTCTAGACATACTATAGTAGGAACATCTCTTTTCCCTTGTCCTTCTTTTCAGAAGTACACTATAATTACATGATGCTAAAAAACTAATATGTCATAACTTGGATTTTTCTACAACGTTGAGATTGTGCAACTTTGGGAGCCAAAGTATTGTTTTTCGGCTTGTAAAACATACATTTCTATCTCCAAAGCTACATATTTATTTTTCAGTCTTTCATGCTCAATAGTCAATTCTTCATGCTTCATTTGCAAGTACATTAGCTTCTCTCTTTTCTCTACAAGTCTACATTGTAGCATGTTGCTTACTTTCTTTGCTTTATTACGCACTTTAGGTTCTACGTATGCAAAGTGACCACATGCACATCAGTTCTAGAGATAAAAAATAAAATGTCTATAATTATTCTCTATAGCAAATTTAAAAACAATAATAAGAGATGATAACATCTTATTTTGTAATTTGAGCATCCATAAAATTTCCTTCCGGGATTTTCTAGTGTCTAAGAGGTGCATAAGGGTGCCCTTTTACCACATCCGCACATCGGGACCGATTCTTGTGTGTTGTTGGAAGAAACTTGGGACATTGGCAGAAACTTGGGACATTGGCACCCTTGTGAAATTCTCCAATTTTCTGGTTGCATTTTCTTTATGTTAGGAATGATTTTTTTGTGTGTGTGTGTTGCTTTTGGGTTAACTGTATAAAATTGGAAACAACAAAAAATGCTGAATTGAAGGGACAAAAAATTGCTATCGTTCATGTGCATCAGTTGCTCCTTTTATAATCAACAGAAGGGCATTTTGGTCTCTCAAATTCAACAGTATTTTTCAAGGGTTTTTTGGTCAGTTCAAACTATTCAACGTTCATATTCCTTCTCTGCAATGACAGAGGGGGCTAATTGAGAAGAAAATAACGTTGAGGGATAAAGTGAGAAAGGGACATAATGTTAGGGGGATAAAGTGCAATTAACCCTTTATTTTGCGTTGAGATTACGACGAGTAGAGAACCCGACAAGTGCAGGGTAAGGGTGACATTTTATATTCTTAAACAAATTCACAAATTTGAAGGGTGACATTTTCTATTCTTAAACAAATTCACAATTTTGAGTTTAAGAGTTTGTTTTCTGGATTGCGGGGAAGGTTCCCCTTCCCGGGGGGGCCCCCCAAAAAAAAACGACTACCCTAAAAAAACCCTAAAACCTCCACAAGTTATGAAAGATCTTTAACTTGTTTCTATAATTATAGAAAGGGGGGAAAACTAACGTGGTACAAAAAGAACTTTCATAATTAAATCATGGGTTAATAACACTTTGCCCCCCTAAAGGTATGGGGTAGTCACACTTTGCCCCCCTAACCTTTAAATATATACATTTTGCCCCCTCTATGTGTCTTGTTTGACTTTGACCCACTTATATGAATTTTCTCTTCCCAAATTAACCTTATCTATTCTTAAACTAACTTTAGCTTTATGAGTTTGGATTAATTACTTCAATGATCCTTAAACTTTTTCATGAGTGTCACTTTAGTACCTAATCTTCTGATTGTGTCTATTGAGTCCCCAACTTTTATAATAGAGTTTAATTGGCCCCTATACCAATTGATGACAAAATATCCTTCTAATTATGTCATTTTATGTTTTTTTTTCTCTCTTTTACTTTTTTTCATTTTTTATATTTATTTTTCTTTATTCCTTCGATTTCTCCTTCCAACGCCATTTACATCCTTAAGAACTTTGGATTTGGGACTTCACAAGTGCCATTTCCCACAAGTTAATGGCCATGATTTAATGTAGCATAATAGACGGCTAAAATGTGTGCCAGTTGGACCAAATATGAATTGAAACAAATATAAAAAATGAGTTGATTTTAGAGGAAAAATTGGTTACACTAAATGTTGTTGGAGGGAGAAATCGGAGGAATAAAGCAAAATAAATATAAAAAATGAAAAAAGTAAAAGAGAGAAAAAACATAAAATGACATAATTAGAAGGATAATTTTGTCATCAATTGGCATAGGGACCAATTAAACTCTATTATAAAAGTTGGAGACTTAATAGACACAATTAGAAGATTAGGTACTAAAGTGACACTCATGAAAAAATTTAAGTATCATTAAAGTAATTAACCCAAACTCATAAAGCTAAGTTAGTTTAGGAATAGGTAAGGTTAATTTGGGAAGAGAAAATTCATACAAGTAGGTCAAAGTCAAAGAAGATACATAGAGGGGGCAAAATGTATATATCCAAAGGTTAGGGGGGCAAAGTGTGACTACCCCATACCTTTAGGGGGGCAAAGTGTTATTAACCCTTAAATCATTTAAAGGGTTACTTGTATTTTTTTTTTTTTTTTTTTGGATTACTAACTTGATTCCTCAATCGTGTAATTGAGTTGTTGGCTCGTAAGAATTTACAATTCTTATCCTCTCCAAGACTATGATATGATATTTGGATGGAGACTAATTAATTTAGCTACAACTGAATTGATTCAACCAATAATCATTACCCGATAAAGTTGGGTCAGGTCACAGGAACTGGTGATTTTCATTCTTTTTGCATTTTGCATCCCCAATAAACGGTTTGCATTTTGCATCCCCAATAAACAAGCTTGAATAAGAATTATATAGGTATATGATAATAACTTCATTTCACAATAACCAAGTTTTAGTATGAATAAAAACTACTCCCTTAAAACGTGGCTAGTGCCTATGGTTCATTGGAAATCCTGTTAAATTTGAGCTGAAAACTTATTTTGTTTCATATGTTTAGAGACCAAACATGCCTGGTCTGGGCATCTAAAAGAATATCATATTAAATAAAGAGAAAAAAACGTGGCTCATGGATATAATCTCCAAGGGGGCAAGAATCATTAAGGGCGAGGGTTGATTCCCGAATCCCATTTTCATCCTTTCAATCGGTTCAATACAACACTCCAACATCAATTTCCAGCAGGTAATCCAACCGGTGCAACAAATGCATTATAAGCAAAGACATTCTGCACTTCATAAAATTCTGCTCCTTAGTAAAGCACTTTTCACGTGTAACAGCGCAAGAATCAGGAAAAAAAATTGGGCTAGTGGACTCGTCAAATGAATAGATATGAGTTTGTCAATTATGAGAATTGAAATCATACATACACCCGTCGGATCCCAAGAACGCAAAACATCGTGGCGCCATTCATCATTAGTATACCCAATATTTCAAGCCAAGCCTCAAAATTGAACCTTCACAGTGAAATTCAGCAAGACTCAAACCAGAATGACAAGAAAGAGTCAATCAACTGCAGAAGCTCAACCAAACAAAAAATCAAAACAAATTAGTCAGAACAGTGGAAAAGATTAATAGTAAAATAAAGCAAGCACAAATTAAAACTATTAAAAAATTCAACTGGCAGCCAGTATTTATTTGTTTCAATAATATCCACCTTATTCCAATATTTGTTTCATTTCTTTCATCCAGAACCCGAAAATTTGTCAAGGGCAAACTCGATAACAGTTGAAATCTTATAAAGATCTAAAGCATAATTATATCAACAAAACTAAAAGGAACAGCTTCCATTCTGTAATCATCACCATCAAGATCTACTAATAAATATGGAAATCAAAGAAAAGAGAAACCGCATAAAAGGGAGGGTGGAGGCACGAGGCAGGAAGGAAGAGTGGAGACTTAGGTCATTTTAGGTTAATATAATAATTTAACAAAATCATGAAATGATCATTATAATTTTTAATATTTATATAATATACCTTTCAGATTGAGTAACCGTAAATTTTTATTTTCTCATCTTGTATTACCTTGCCGAGAAAAAAAAAATTCGAACACCCTATTTTTCCGATCCAGTCGGCCAAATTTTGGATTCGTAGGCTTTTTTGCCTACCCCTACTCAACATCTGTTCCAAGTAAATAAACTGCCCTGTTTGTTGACTTTCCATTCATTAATTGATTTTAATAATCCCCTGGTCAAGAACTGACTCACATCAATAATGGTATCAGTTGAACTGACACTAAGCTTTGAAAGAAATGGCGAATCTGTTCCATGTACGTCATTGAAGAAAGATGGCAACGTGTATGGTACATTTAAGTCGTATTTTTACATCATGCCTTGCATCTGTCACTCTTTTTTTTTTTTTTTTAAATCTTATCCTATTACACCGAGAGATTTAAAAAAAAGGATAACTAAACGAGGAAACCTCTTGCTGAATTTGTGATGTACCTACATATTTTTCAGTCAAGATGTGATAATAATTACAAACTTGACAATGGTAAAATTCAAATCCCAAATCACTAAGAAGAAATCGTAAGACTCTAATCGCTTATCCACTGTGCCTTCCTATTCACCATTTTAGACTCGTAGGAAAATTCAATTCCCCCCAAGGATTCTCAATGCATTGCCCACTTAGATGCATGACAACTGTGTAACTGAAAAAAATGGGACTCACCTCAACATGTGAATTTATACCGTATGAAATTTATATGGTGACTATTAAGGAATTTTTGGAACCCTCCTTCCCCCGGCTTTCCTAATAACTGGTTGGGTACTGAGAATAGTTGGTGTGTGAAACTTATATTCAACGCCTTATAGTATTGATGAGGTGGTAAATTACTCTGGACAGCTCTCGATATTTTCCAAAGTTTTTATGTAGCCATCGGACTCTCTAAAAGAATTTTTTTTTTTGTGCAAAAATTATGGGAATTTTATTATCATGATAGGATGAATACAATTTGGACAAGAGGAGGAAACCTCCACTACATGATGAGACCACAAAAAATAGCTACAATGTATACTATCATCTCAACTGTATTAGTTTGCCATAAACCTCCAGTGTATTATGCTTCTCATTTCCACTTCCCAAGTCTTTACCCTTCTATTCCACTGAAACAGTCATGGGGTATACACCATTCCATCACCATCTTCCAGTTTTCTTTTGTCAGGAGCACTCTTCTCTAGTTTCCAGCCACTAATCTTACTTCCTCCATTATTTCAGTTGCTACCTGCACTCATGATTTGGTTACTCCTTTGTACAATATTCCATTTCTTGTTTGCCAAATTTTATACACTGTGATAGCTAATGCTAGCCTTCTCAAATTGTTTCCAAAACTATTTGTTGACCAATGGTGGCTCATCCACTGTATATTTCCTCACTCCATGTAGCAACTTCTCTATGTACTAAGCATGATTCCTATATTTTCTCCCATATTGCTATTGAGAACCTACATTTGAAGAACATATGGCCCACTGTTTCTTTTTCTTTGTAACATAACAAACAACTTTTATCTCCTTCCACTCTTCATTTTCTAAGTCTATCTTTAGTATTTAGCCTGCTTTTATACAGCATCTATAGAATAATGGCAAAAAGTGAACATGACCTTCCCCCAAACTATGTTGCTCCATTCTACTTTTTGTCTCTCTGGTCTTATTTTCTTTATTGCACTTTTAACTGAGAAATTTTCCTGATGCATCTGCTAGCCAATATACACTATCTTTCTTGTCCTCCTGGGGCCTGCATTCAGCTGGGATTTCTTTCCTTAATTGCTTCGTTTCCTTTAATAATCTTTTCTTTTGCTTCCAAATCCATCCTCCCTTTTTATAGTAGTCTGCCATAGTTACTTCTTTTTTCACATTTAAGTTTCTTAACACCTTTTTTGAGTACCTCAAGTATAAAGGACCATTGGATAAACAATTGTCAAACCAGAAATAGGTTCCTTTCCTATCTCCTATAACTGATTTAATCAAAACGTATGCTAGATTTCTCAGCTTCATTATCTTCTTCCATACCCAAGACCACTCCACTTTGTATTTTATTGCCCACATACTGTTCCCCTTCAAGATGACTGAATGTACCCATTTAATCCATAGTGTTTCTTTCCTGTTGTAGATATTCCAGATTATCTTAAGTATGAAACATTGGTTCCATAAATTCAGATCATTTAGTCCCAATCCACCTTCATTGTATGGTTTGCATACATCCTTCCACTTCACTTTTGCTCCATAGTTTTGTTTTATATCAGCTACCCACAGAAAGGATGATAGCATTTCCTTCTATTTTCCTGATCACACCTTTTGGTAGAATAAACATACTAGCCCAGTTGAGTTGGATTCCATTTGGCACTGATTTTATCAACTGAACTCTCTCCCCATAGCTTAACTTTTCATTGGCCCATCCTTTAATTCTTTTCTGAATTTTCTCAAATATTGGTTGACAATCTTCGATACACAAGTTTGATGAAACCAAAGGGAGGCCTAAGTACTTTACTGGAAGGTATCCCCTTTGCATCTCTACTAAGTTACACAGTTCTTGTGCTTTCTCATTCTTCAACAAAAAATATGTTACATTTACTCAGATTAAGCACCAATCCAAGAAATTTCTCCACTCCTTTACAGTTTCATCTATGACTTTAAAATATTTTGTAGTAATAACTGAAACCAAAAACAAATCATTTGCAAATGCTATGTGATTGAGTTTTAATTCCTTGCAATCAGGATGATAATCATATTCATATTTCTCAATTTTCCAGTCAAAAAACATGTCATACACTTCCATAACTAGGAGGAATAACTAAGGTGATAAGGGATCCCTTGTCTTAATCCTCTTTCACTTGGGAAATAGTCTACCAAGGAACCATTTATGTTCATAAAAAATTTTGCGGTGATGACTCCATTTTACACGCAGTCAATATACCTTTGCGAAAACTTCATCATTTTCATTGCTATGAACAAGAAATCCCAACTGATGGAATCTTATGCTTTCATTATGTCAATCTTCAATACAACTCTTGGTCCTTCCCCCGTCTGTGATATCTCTTCACAATCTCTTGCATTAACAAAATGTTTTCACCAATCTATCTACCCTCTATAAAAGCAATCTGTTTATTGCTAATGATTTCTGGTATCACTCTCTTTAGTCTCTTTGTTAGTATATTGGAGTAACATTTGAATAATATGTTACAGCAGGCAATAGGTCTATAAGCTCATCTATATTGCATTTTCAACTTTGGGGATTAGTGTTATAGCTGTTCCATTCAAAGGGTAATACATATATGACTTGTCAAAACAAAATTTGATTGCCTCAATTACCTCATATCCTACCAAATCCTAGTTTTCAGTTGTGTATCCGTCAGGTCCTACTGCCTTATGTCACAAGCTGCATTTATTTTTGCCTAAGAAATTTGGCGAAACATTCTAGAGTCATGTAGAAAATCATTGGCCTTTCTAATTAAAGAGCACTTAGAATTTTCTAGCTTGGTCTAAGAAAGAATTGGCCTTTCTAACCAAAGAGCACTTTAGTATTTTCTAGCTTAGTCTAAGAAAGACTATGTAAATTGTAGGCAATTCTAGAGACTTCCACTAGCTTATAAATATTCTTGAGTTGCAAGCAAACCAAGCAACCAACAAGTGTACTCAAAGCATTCTTGATAGAAGTATTCTTTCAAAACTTCCTATCTCGTGTTCCCTTCTTAAAGTTCTCTTGCTAACTTTCTTGTATCTTTAGTCCAAATCTAGCAAGTTCAAGGATCTTAAGGCTTACTTAGCCATGAGGTGCAAGTGACTAAGTGCTGCATGGGTATCGTAAAAGAGTAAGTCCGTGACAAGTGGTATCAGAGCAAAGGTGTCATTCAAGGGCAAGTTAACAGGGTAAAAGGATGGCAAGCAATGAGATCACTCTTGTTGGTGGTGTTGGTGAGGAGGACTAAGGAGATAAGGATGACAAGAGGGAGAGAGGAAAGTCCAAGTCCAGGGGACTAGCCAAGTCTGGGAAGGACACAGTAGATGTGGACACCAAGCTCATACGGGTCAAGCTAGTGGTAGCTGACGGAGAAGACAAGTTCAGGGACGTAAATGCTAACATCGAGGGGCTCGAAGGGATGATAGACGAGCTTCAGGATGAGATGTTAGGAGCATTGAATGAGATTACCGATAAGTGTTCACAACAATTTGAGACCTTTAATAACTCTCTTTCTAGTGAAATTCTTGTCCTCAAGGAAGAAAACAAAGTTCTACGAGAAGAGTTTGATGGGGTGAATACAGAGTTGAGGGCTATGAAGGAAGAAATGGTGCTTCTAAGGAAGGCACTAGCTCATGATGGAGGAGCTACTTCATCGGTCCCAACATTTGTTCTTTCAAGGGTAAAAGTTCCAAGCCCAAACCATATAAAGGCTTACGGAACACGAAAGACGTAGTTAATTTCATGTGAAGCTTAGAACAATACTTCCGAACCATAGGCATCATGGAGAATGTCAAGAAAATCGATCATGCTTCACTTTACCTTGAGAATACTGTGATGCTATGTTGGCAACATAGGCATGGCGAAATTGAAAGAGGGATTTGCACCCTTTTGACATGGGATGACTTCAACCGGGAGTTTAAACGGTAATTTTATATGAACAATGCAGAAAAGGAGGCACGAGCCAAGCTCCAACAGCTTACTCAACATTTGGGAATATGTTAAGAAATTCTGGGAAGTACTTTTGGAGATTCCCAATTATCTCGATAAAAACTTTCTATGCATTTTGCAATGGCCTATAAAACTGGACAAAGTTAGAAATTGAGAGACGAGTTACTCAAGATCTCGCGTCTTTCATTGCAATTGTCGAGTCTTTTACCAAATTCAAGAAGACCGACGGTGCCAAGCCAAAAGCAAATAAGGGCAACGGTGAGAGAGAACATAAGCCAAATAAGGAAGGCAACACAAAACCGTCCAAGAAAGATTGGGCCTCCAAGAGAAAGAAGGAAGACAAAGGTGGTAAGCAACTGCTCTTATAATGTTTCCTTTGTGAAGGTCCATAGATGGCACGAAAGTGCCCAAAACAGAACCAGCTCTCAGCTATGATTGAAAAAAGAGAGCAATGGCCACATGGGGACATGGGTATGTGATCCCTCCATATCCTTAATGCCATTAAAGCCAAAGTAGAGGAACCTAAGGTCAAGAACAGGAATTTGTTCATGCAAGCTAGGATCGGAGGATAAGAGATCCGAACTTTAGTAGACACAGGAGCAACGAACAACTTCATCACGGAGATGGAAGCTAAATGCTTGGGTGTCTAGTTCAAAGCAAAGCAATGATGGCTTAAGGCAGTGAATTCTCCACCAAGACTAATCCTTGGTAGTACTCACAACGTTGAGGTATGCCTTGGCAAATGGTCAAGCCTTGTTGATTTTTCAGTCGTTCCCATGGACAACTATTCTATGGTTCTCGGCCTACAGTTCATGGACAAGATGAAGGCTGTGCCGATTCCCTTCGCCAATATGATGTGCATCTTGGACGAAGGAAACCTGTGCACGATACCTCTAAAATGAGGGAAGACAAGCCAAAGTCCCACACTTTTAGCTTTATAATTGTCCAAGGGCCTTAAATGGGACAAGCTGACATACCTCATGGCACTAAGGAAAGAGTTTGAAGAAAGTAAACTCTAAGTGCCCAAGGAGATTGAGGAGGTACCAGAGGATTACCAAGATGTTATGCTGAAGGAATTACCAAAGAGGTTGCCACTAAAAAGGGAGGTAGATCACGTCATAGAGCTTGAGCCAAGTGCGAGGCCCCCTATCGCAATACCTTATAGTATAGTGGCTCCAAAGCTTAAAGAATTGTAGAGGCAACTCAAAGAACTACTAGATGCGTGCTACATCCAACTATCAAAGGCTTCCTATGGTGCATTGGTACAATTCTAGAAGAAGCAGGATGGATCGCTTAAGTTGTGTATTGACTACTGAGTACTCAACAAGATCACGACAAAAAACAAGTACCTAATTCCCCTTATTGCCGATTTGTTTGATCAACTTGGAGAAGTAGGGTGGTGTTCCAAACTTGACTTATAGTCAGGATACTACCAAGTTAGGGTTGCCGAAGGGAATGTGTCGAAGACAACGTGTGTAACAAGGTACGGTTCTTTTGAATTCTTAGTAATATCGTTTGGTCTACCTTTTGTCTGGTTGTGTAGTAGAGATGAAATTCAAAAAGAATCATCAATTATAACCCCAAAAGAACCAGATTCTGTAAACAACATAAAGGAAGCTCTTTCTTTTTTGATTACCTTTCTCGTGTATGTATAACACCGAATCCATTCGATTTCTAAAAATGATTACTAATTCATAACTTTTCGAGGAATCCTTCATCAGTGTTTGTGAATGATATAGTAGTGTACTTAGATGATGTAGTAGTATATAGCAAAATGTTAACGGAGCATGTAGATCACCTTCGACAAGTGTTTAAAATGCTCTAAGAAAATCAGCTATATGTAAAAAAAAAAAAAAAAGAGTGCTCCTTCACACAACAAGAAGCCGCATTCTTGGGTTATATCGTGGGAAACGATAAGTTATGGATGGATAAGACAAAGGTGCGAGCCATATAAGAATGGGAACCACCAAGAAGGGTCCCCAAACTACGGTTCTTTCTTAGGTTGGTAAACTCTTATCCAGATATATCCGTAATTATTCATCCATTGCGGTACCCTTGACCGATCTACTTAAAAAGAATAAATCATGAGATTGGGACGAGAAGTTGTAAGGTAATAAGGGGAGTAACGCAGCGGAAAATTTAAAAATTTATTACCTTAGCCATGGATCTCTTTGATGTAATCTATACGATTAAAGGGTGTTTAGCACAAATACCTTAAGCATAGAAGGTTACTATGCTTCAAAGGGCAAGATCCTATTCGATGAAGGTGTTGATCTACCATGAAAAGCCCTCCAAGTGTCGAGCCTCCAACGGTATCCACACGAACATGATCTTTAGGAACCTTTGGGCTTGCTTGCCTTGCCTTTTGAGTGCTAGCTCCCTTGAATATCATGAAGAACACAAGAACAAGAAGAGGAGGAAGACAAAACCCTAACCCTTAGGGAGAAGAGGGTGTGGCGTTTTTCTTGGGAGAAAACACGCCTCTCTCAATTTTTCTCTCTCTAAATTTTATCTTGTGTTTTCATCAATCTATCAAGAGTCAAGGCATGGACTTATTTATAGATGTACTATCCTAGTCTTTAAGGAAACAAGAGCAATTGGAAACCAAGAAGGTTTAGGAAGCCTGCCTTAAGCTAATCCTATTCCTTTAGGAAACCAATTCCAAAAGGAAACCAAATAGCTTCTTAATTCCTTTTAGGAAACTAATTTCCATCAAGACTTAGAATATTTATAATTAAGTCCTTTAAGTTAATTTATCACATAAATTATCCCCATAAGTATCTTATACTTATCTTAATAACAATTTAACCCAAAGACCATGTTCTTATTGTGTGTGACCCATTAGGTTCCATTCACGTTGGCAATAAGTACAAATTATAACTCATTAATTAATTAATTAAGAGCCAGATAAATTAACACTTTTATTTATCATTAATTCACTAATTAATTAATTTGCACTTATAGATCATGAGTGGCGTCTAGCAATGCATCATGACCACCCAAGTGAATAGGAAAGTCATATGGTAGACTACACCTATCAATGACAATGTTACCGTGTAATTAATATCCTTTCACCACACTATATCCCAATTAGTCCAAGATTGTAGTGCACACTCTTTAAATGACTAATTAACGATTTCTTGTTCTCGAAATATAACTTTCCATAAAAGTATAACCTTGAAACTCTTTCAAGTCATACTTTCACTTTGCGCAAAAGATTCTTTAAGTCATATTTCAACAAGTGGCCAATCCGGGATATACTCTCCTATAATAAGGAGTGGTGAATCCTATATCGATTACTCACTATCCTTCCATGCTTCATACTATACCCAATCTCTACCGTATGGGCTACTCTTTTACGAGCACCGAGCAATAGAGTCAAAGCATAGCAATCCACACTCAAGATACCATGGTAATCTCAAGTCTAAGGATCACTTACACCATTGCCATTAAGAGTATAATTCATTAGCACTATAAATAGTAACTCTCGGCGGATCAATCCAATGAACTTGTTCTCTAACAAGCATCCACATACCAGCTTAGGTGTCACACGCCATAGTTGACGGGATCAACTACTACTTACCATAAGTAGAGGCAAAGTATGTGCTAATCTTCCCATATTATTGATGTCCAATCTCATTAATACTACGACTAGGGATATTTAAGAATATAACTTAATGTGTAATAAGAGTCTCATCATTGTAACTCTTACAATCTCTTATACACAGTTAATATTCTATGGACTTTATCAAATAAACAAGTAATATTAATAACAAGTATTAAATGACAAAGAAAATGCCACATATATAAGTATAACA
Source organism: Mitragyna speciosa (assembly GCA_024721245.1). Taxonomy (NCBI): domain Eukaryota; kingdom Viridiplantae; phylum Streptophyta; class Magnoliopsida; order Gentianales; family Rubiaceae; genus Mitragyna; species Mitragyna speciosa. The sequence continues at coordinate 24,251,969 of CM045566.1, read as the reverse complement.
CGAAATAAGCGTAATAAAAATCCCAAAAACCAATTTGGTTTTAGGGCATACACTAACAGAAGTGTCAAGCAACTTTCGAGGCATTAAAGTTTGCAGTAACAGAGGAACCGATATTAGTGCTACTGGATCAGTCCAAAAGCTTTGAGGTGTATACCAATGCCTCTAACTTCGTCATTGGAAGTGTTTTGATGTAAGAAGGTCATCCAGTCGCCTACAAGAGCTAAAAGCTCAACGACACCAAACGGCAGTATACAATCCAAGAGAAAGAAATGACCGCCATCATAAACTGCTTGCGTACTTGGAGGCATTACTTGCTAGGGTCCAAGTTCGTAGTAAAAACAGACAACGTAGCCACCAGTTATTTTCAAGAACAACGGAAGCTCTCTTCGAAACAAGCCTGGTGGTTGGACTTCTTCGCAAAGTTTGATTACAAGATATAGTATAAATCAAGCAAGGCCAATTTGGTTGCGGACGTACTAAGTCGAAAGACCGAGTTAGCCAGTCAACCTAACTTCTCCATTGTAGAACATCTCAAAAAAGGAACGAAGGAAAAACCTCAAGCCAAAAGTCTAATAGAATTGATCAAGCAAGGCAAAACTCGTCAGTTTTGGCTCGAGGACGGGTTGATCCGCACTAACGGAGGGAGACTATATGTGACAAAATAGGATGGCCTAAGGAAAGAAATACGAAGGAGTGTCATGACTTCTTATGTGCGGGGCATCAAGGGACATATCGCATGCTAGCATTGGTGGAACAAGCTTATTATTGGCCGAGCATGCGTGACGAAGTTAAGCCATTTGTGAAGACTTGTCTTATGTGCCAACAAGAAAAAGTGGAGCAAAACCGTCCCATCAGTTTACTTGAGCTCTTATCAATTCTCCAGAGACCATGAAAAAGTGTCTTGATGGATTTCATTGTGGGACTACCAACGGTGGATGGATGTAGCAACATTATAGTAGTCGTTAATCGATTTTCTAAGTATAGGGTATTTATCCCAGTGTCAAAGAAGTATGGTGCAAAGGATGCAGCAAAGCTTTTCTTTAGGCATGTGGTCAAGTATTAGGGCATACCAAAATTGATCGTTAGTGACTGCGCCACAAGGTTCACAAGAAGATTTTAGACGGAACTATTCAAAATCTTGGGTTCAAAACTCAACTTCTCAACAACTTTCATCTGCAAAAGGAAGGACAAACAGAACCGATGAATGTTTTGTTGGAAATGTATCTAAGACGCTTTGTAAGTGCCAACCAACGAGATTGGGTAAAGTTGCTAGACATTGCCTAATTCTCATATAACTTACAGTGAAGAGAGTCCATAGGGGCTAGTCCATTCGGGTTTGGAATAGGTCAACAACTATTAGCTCCTTATCCAATGGTGACCTCTTATACAGGAAAAAGTCAAGGAGCCTTTATATTCACCAAAGGGTAGCACAAAAAGTCAAATTAGCTAAGGCGTGCTTAACAAAGGCATCCAAAAGAATGAAGAAGTGGGCTGACAAGAAATGAAAACACGTGGAGTATGAGGAAGGAATCTAGTCATGGTGAAACTCCTCCCGCATACCATCTGCAACTATGACAACGCGCACAAGGGTCTACTTTAAAAATATGTAGGACCATTTCTTGGGGAGAAGAGGATAGTGAAGCTAGCATACCACGTCACATTACCAGCATATCTCGAGGTTCATCTAGTCTTCCACGTAAGTTTCTTGAAACCATATCATACCGACAAGGAAGACCCAACTCGGGATGAATCCAAGAGAGCTCCAACCGCTGCAATGTTGAAGAAATAATAGCACACTGAGTCATTTCGAGACATGGAACACATCCAAGTTACGTTGAATACTTGATGCAATGGAAAGGATTGCCCAAAGTCAAGGCAACGTGGGAGCGTTACTTAACCTTATGGCAACGCGAAGACAAGATTCAGGCTCACAAGGACGAAACGATGGGGATATCGCTCAGATAGATGTGGCAGAATATTACAAACTATATTTTTAACTCCTATTTTTGCCTCAGAGGTTTGGCAAAATGTTCTAGAGTCATGTAGAGAATTATTGGCCAAAGAACACTCTAGAACCTTCTAACTTAGTCTAAAAAAGACTAAATAAATTGTAGACAACTCTAGAGACTTCCACTAACTTATAAATATCCTAGAGTTCTATAGAATTCTCTGAAGGAAAATGTACACCATAGGATAGAATTATTCTCCACTGTCCATTAAAGAGGTGGAAGGCTATATGAATGGGGCTTGACCATTTGCCAAACCCAAGCTAGGAAGCAAGCAAACCAAACAACCAACAAGTGTGCTCAAGGCATTCTTAATAGAAGTATTATTTCAAAGCTTCCTATCTTGTTTTCCCTTCTTAAAGTTCTCTTGCTAACTTTCTTCCATCTTTAGTTCAAATCTAGCAAGTTCAAGGGTCCTAAAGCTTACTTAGACACGAGATGCAAGTGACTAAGTGCCGCATGAGCATAATAAAAGAGTAAGTCCATGACACTTATCATTTTTCATTTCAAACATTGCCTCTCTAAAAGATTAAATCCTCTATTGAATATCAACTGTCGCGTCCTAAAAAATCATGAGCAAAGGGTGCTAGTGGGGTCGTTGACTGTCGCATCCCGAAAAGACGGTCTAGTCTGATGACCATTTTGAAAAGCAAGTTTTTGAAAAAAATCGTGCGCGTGTATGAAAAATCAGATTTTTATTGAAAAAGTGTATTTTAAGAAAAAATGGTATTTTAAAAGAAAACAAGGCCGGGACTAAAAGTGCGACAGGTTTGGCTAACTAATTTTTTGAAAAATGGTTTTATTTTTAAAAAAATGGAGTCGCCACTTGGTACTGAGTTAGGGTGTACCAAGTCACCCGAAAAATCATTTAACAAAACAAAAATAAAAATTTTAGAAAAATCATTTAAAACCCTTTTTTGACTCCGGTCTACGAAAAACGAAAGAAAAAGGTCCGTGAGTCACATTTGAAGAAAGGGAAGGCAAAGGCTTGCACCTAAGGCACCCTTTCAATCTAGCCGAAACTAGTTGCAAGGTTTAATCAAAATTTCCTAAATTAACCCTAAATTCTATCGCGTTTTGGATGTATCTAAATGAATGCAAATCCTAAGTCTAAATGTGAATATCGGGAGGGTCGAAATATTCCGTTGAGACTTGGTCGAGATTATTGCATTAATTGCGAGTCCCGAGTTGAGGCCTCGAGGGAGTCACGAGTGTGAATGCAAAATAAAATGCAAAAAAGAAAAAAAAATAATATATAATAAGTGAAGAAAGAAAGCGGGTGTGCAACATGACGGGTACGGGGGACTAATATCTCGTGACTGAATGTTTCTACTCACGGAGGGGGGAACGGCCTATACGCTACCGCTTCCCAAGTGAGTAGATGATTATTTCTAGTCGAATCACACAAATGTCCTAATTTCTAAGTGAGATGCAGCCCAAATGTCATGCATTTTAAAAATGTGTCAAAAATAATAATAATAATAATAATAATAATAATAATAATAATAGTAAAATCATGCCAAATGGAAAGGAAAACTAAAAAAAGTGTGTGAAATGACATGTGAAATGCACATAAATGTACTTAATACTAAAATGTCCTAAGAGTTTAGCATTGGACTAGCCCGTTCTAAAAAATCCTACTAGCGTTGGACTAGCGGACAAGAATGAAGCCACAACTAGCGTTGGACTAGTGTGGTGATGGCATATCATAAATCATGAATTAAACATTAAAGTAAAAAAGTAAATTAAATATATAAAAACATATAAGATCACATAGGAGCACATAACGCATAAGCATAAAATTCTAGATGCAAAAATCTTAAGAAAAACGGTAAAAAGAAATAAACACATAAGCACGCAAAAGCAAATAAATCTTAACTATTACACCGGGAGGCTTGATTTACAATTTAAGGAGGGGAAATTTAAAATACCCTATCTATTACATTTTCTATCTAATTACACAATTTTTGCTAAAATATGAGAAAAATAACCTAACTATTACATTGACTAACTAAATACAAAAATATTACATTTTTATCAAAATAATAATAAAGAAATAATAAGATTAAAAATGAAATCGCGTGAAAGAAATAAATACGCAAAGAACATACCAAATAGGAAGTATGTGAATAAAATGTATAAAAATCACGTAAGGCACATTGGAGCACATAAAAGATAAAATTAATGAGAAATAGAGATACCTTTCGAAGACCCGATACCAAAATGCTAATCAACATAAACAAACAGGTCAAGGAACCTTAATACATATTTATATAAAATAAAGCCTAAGATATGTAATCCTAACAAAATTAGGGTAACATATAAATTTCATGAAACTAAAGGGACTACAAGTCAATTTCTATAAAACTCCTAGTGTAAAAAATTGGAAGTTCACAAAATCCAACAGGGTAAAAATGTAAAATTAACGTAAATTGGGAGGCAAGAACAATAAATTCCATCAATGCAAGACATAGTTGCAATTAATGGACTTAATTGAAAGAAAACTAAATCTAAGATGGTCAACCTATGAAATTAAGGGCTTAATTGAACAAAATGAAAGTCATTGAGGGTAATCAATAATACTAAAGCAAAACAAGCACTTAAGCACAAATACATTATTTTTGTGATAAAGCAAAAGATAAAAGATGTCGAAAATAAATTAAATCTAGATTAAATAATTCAATTACGTTAATTGACTATTAATCAATGACTAAAATTAAACTAGATCAGAATCAGAAACTAATTCAATATTAACTAAAAAAACTAAAAAGAAAAATACTAAAACATCAACAGATAAAACATCCTCATAAATTCAGTCAACTAGAATTGAAATTAAATATTTATGAAACTTATAAACTTGTTAATTAACAAGGTTCACTCAATATAAACGTATAAATAGCACAGCTAAATAATCCAAAAATAAAAATAAAATAAATAAATGAATGAATAAATTCCCCCAAATTTCAACCTTCCCTCTCTCGTCTCTCTCTTTTTTCCTTTTTTTTTTTTTAGAATCTCCATTTTTCTCCTCCCTTAATTCTTTCCTGTGTCTCCTGATTCTAATTCCCTTCTTTCTCTCCGCTTCTTCTCTCCTTCTCCGCCTCTCTCTTCCTTTTTCCGGTTTCCCTCCATCTTCGACTTGCCCCTTCTATTTCTTTTTCTTCCTATTCTCTCTGCCTTCTTTCTCGCCTTCCTTTTTTCCCTATTTTCTTTTCTTTTTCTCTCTTTCTCCCTCTCTTTCTCTTTTCTGTTCTGTCTCCTTTCTTCTCGATCCCCCATTTTCCTTTCTCTCTGATTTCTAAAATTTCTCCTAAATTTCCAATCTCTCTTTTCTTTCTTTTTTTTTTTTAGCTTCTCTCTTCTCCCTATTCTCTCCTCTCATCCCCGTTCCTCTTCACCGAAATAACAGGTTCGATTTTCTCAAATGAGGATTTGATGGGGTTGGTCTATTTGGTGATTGGGATTTGGAATGATTATTTCTGGTTGTCTTGCTATGCAAGTGGTGTGTGATGTGATTTGTTGTTTTGTTATTTTCCTTTTCTTTTGAAGGTGGGCAATTGATTGTGGTAAGGTTTGAATTTGGTGGGTGAGGTTGCTTGGGCGGAGTGAAGGTGGTTTGTCAATTGGGAATGGAGGAGGTGCTAATTGCCGATGGTAGAAGGGGACTGTCCGGTGGCTTGGGGTTGGTAAGCTAGAATTGGATTATTTGATTGGATTTTTGCAGGCCGTGAGGGAGCTAATGGTGGAATTAGTGGGGTTTGGCATTTGTGATCTTATTTTTTTCGGTGATGATAGGGGATGATGAAGGAAGAATTCTTGTTTGAGGAGACTATTATGATGGTTCTTTGGTGATTGGAATTGGCAATTAAAGGGTGATTGCGATGGCTTTAGGGTGGCAATGAATTGTTTGGGGGCTGATGAATTTGTCTACGTTTGGTTTGTATGTGCGTGATTGTTTGGTGGTGGTGAGCAATTCGAAAGAGGGAATGATAATGGAGATTAGTTGTTATTTTTTCCTTTTTATTTTGCAGATGATTCTTGTGAATTTGGGACTGTTTTTTGCTTGTTCTTTGTGTGAGATTTTTGTGGCAGGCTGTGTAGGCTTTATTTGCTGTGATGTGTTTGTGCTTGTGTATCTGTGTGTTCTATGTGGTGTCCTATGTATGTGAATCTGCATGTGTGTGTGTGTGTGTGCAGTGTATATTAGTTATGGCTGTTGATGATGATGATAAAAGGGTCATTTGATGATGGTGGTGATGTGGTGAAGCTGTTGCGGTTGTTTCTGAAGGTTTATGGTTGTTGAGGGCTGATTGTTCTTGATGTTCATGGGCTGTGTTTGAGGACTTTGGTGACTGAAATCATGGAATTTGTCTGTTGTGTTTTTCTTGCAAGTAACTTAGGTGGAGAAGGAGGTCCGGTGGTTAAGCTTGCGTGGAAATGGGCTTGGTGATGGTTTGAGGGATGTGTGTGATAAGCAGTTGTTTTTGATGATTGCAGAGGACTAGGTGAAGAAGGTTTTGAGGTGGCGTGTCCCTAAAACTAGATTGTCTGGTGGAAAGGTTGTTCAGGTGGTTTTCTAGTGGAGCAAGGTGATGAAGTGGTGGTAGAAGAAGATTGGCAGTGGTGATGGAGAGAATGAGGAGAAACGATGGGGAACAAATCCCAAGGAACAAACCAACCAGAAACATGAACAAAAACCCAGAAAATCAAAGCAGAAAATGCCAAAAATAGAAGTATGGAAATCCAAAAATAAATTCAGAAAACAGAAAATATGAGCAAAATCTAAAAGAAAACTCAATCAAATCACAAATAATTATATTCACATGAAGAATGAAAGAAAGATAAATTAAAACAAAAAGAAGAACCTGCCTTTCAATCTTGGAATTAGTCTAATGATGAACAGTGGAATTGACTTCTTAGAGGGTGATGAACAGTAACCAGACCAGGAAGAAGACGGCTAGTGTGTGTGATTTTTAATGGCTTGATGTGTGTTTTATCTTCTTGAATAAGATTGGATGTGTTTTTAGGGTTTCTAATTTTTTTTTCTTTTGTTTCTGCTCATTAGAGAGTATTTATAGGTCACTTGTCTTGTTGGCTAAGAATATTATAAAAGAACGAAACTACCACCGGTATAAGAAAATGTCAATTTTATTAAAAAAATATTTTTTTAACCCTAAAATTAAAATTAATACAAAAAATATGACAATGATCTCTAAATTTTCAAAAATAATTCACAGTAGATTTCAAAAATAAAAACTACAGCTCAAAATTGATAAAAACGCGCTCGGGGTGTAAAATGACGATTTTACCCCTAGACAACGAAAATACACAAAAAATAGATATTAACCTCAAAAAATTATCAAAAATTAAAAGTAAGCTTAAAATATTAGAAAATGCCTTTTTGACTCAAAATTTGACAAAAAAATGAATTTAAGCTGTAAAATGACGATTTTGCCCTTGAAAAATGAAAATTTACAAAAAATAGCTATTGACCTCGAAAAATTACCAAAAATTACAAATAAGCTTAAAACACTATAAAATACATTTTGACTCAAAATTGGTGAAAAATGAATTTAATTTATAAAATGATGATTTTGCCCTTAGAAAATAAAAATTTACAGAAAAATAGTTATTGTCTCTAAAAAAAAATCAAGAAAATTTAGAAACATGCTTAAAAAATTAGAAAAATGAATTTGGAGCTAAAAATGAACTAAAATGGTATTCGCGAGGTGAAATTACCATTTTGCCCTTATGTTGGTAAAACTATAAAGAATACCAATTAAATTCAAAAAAATCATAAGAAATTAACAAATTCACATAAAAGTAAAAATATGAATTTAAAAATCCCAAAAGCTAATAGAAAAATATTTACAGATAAAATTACTATTTTACCCCCCAAATTATTGAAAAATTAAAATTTGTCCCGAAAAGTACAAGCATGCCCTTTTCATATTTGAAAATAAATGGTGTGTCAAAATTTGATGTCTACATTAACAATTCATTGGATACCATTACGAAATTGTCAAGTTATGACTCCAAAGGTTTTATGCTATTAAGGAATAGATTTCACAAAACAGTATGATTGCTGAAGGATCATAAAGCAAATTACAAGGTATTAAGTTTTTTATGTGGCTACTTGGAGAAACGTCCAAAACACTTACAGAACAAAAGATCAGCACACATTGAATGGGAGCTTCCTCAGCAATTGGTCCTGCGTACTTGATTGTTTAATTTAACTTTTTTGGGGTAAGAATTTGGTTTTTTTGGTGCTTGTCCTATTGTATTTAGCTCTTTGTAGTTGGTTACTTAATAAGAAGAGTGTGTGTGTGTGGGAGAGCGCGTGAGAGAGAGAGAGAGATAGGTACGAACTGATAAAATCTCTTGTAATATTTGGATCCATCCTTTTCAGTAAGTTTTTTTTTTTCTTTAATGAAAAGGCATTTATTATTGTAAATGGTCAGATGTAGAGCCCTATTATGTTTATGGAATATACAAATATGGAGTAAATTCTTTTGCCAAGTGTACGAGCTTGAATGACTGAACTGCATGTCAGCTCAGCCACGTAATAAACTTTTACTATTCACCTCCATCTCGATATATTATTTTACTAGGAGATCTGCTATTCGGTGTATTACGTTGGGAGACTAAATCTACTTTCGGCTGCTGTTACATCCCCATTAATGCTTTGACAGCAATTGCTATTTACGGAGTATGGTTTATCTTATCTTTGATATATTTTACTTTCTCTTCCAGACACACACTTTTAGCAGCTCTAAGAGAAAAAACACTCCTTCATCTCTCTTCATTATTAGAGTCCATTAACTGACTTAATCATCGGAGTGTTTATGGGGATTAAATCCTCTTGTATGTGAGTTTTCTTGCTTGACAGGTTAACACTTTAAAAGCTTTCGTGGAGCCCGTGAGTTGAAGATTCTACAATTGGCGCCGTCTGTGAGAACGAAATTCTCATCTTCCGCTTTTGTTCCTGTCGCCGAAATTTTGCTTGTGAAGTTTTCAAGGCTAGTCTGTTATACACATGCCTCCTAAACCTCCTACTAAGAGGGGTACTCTCATTATACATGAGCAGGTACCTTCTTTCTCTCATAGGGAACAACAACAAAACCCTTCGACTGCACCATCTGAGGTCCAACAAAATCCTCACGAACTTGTGGAACAGCAACGGGAAAAGTCTCCTTTAGACGAAGACACCATGGTTAAAATGGCTGAGTTTGAAAAGGAGAATCCTGATATTTTTATCAGTTAGGTAGGTTTTTCAAGCAGAAAGGCAAGAGACCTGTTGAATCCTTATCTCGCAGATCGGCGTCCTCCCGTGATTTGGGCAATGAGTCTTATTCGAGATAATCTAAGAGATCTCACACTGAGCGAACAGAAGAGCGTTCGCTGAACAGAAATCCAGTAAAGATTCCTAGTGGACTTGCCAACCCAACTGCTAAACCAATTGTTCCTTCTTCGGGTAGTAGCCAAGCTTCTTTCTTCATGACTAAAGTTAATGATGATCATCTCTTGAACAATTGCAAGAGACTTGTTGAATCTTCATCTTGCTGATCGGCTTCCCCCGTGATTTAGGTGACGAGTCTTATTCGAGACAATCTAAGTGGTCTCACTCTGAGCAAACAAAGGAGCGTTCGTCGAACATAAATCTAGTGCAGATCCCTGGTGGACATGCCGACCCAACTGCTAAACCTATTATTTCTTCTTCGGGTGGCAGCCAGACTTCTCCTTTTATGACTGAAATTAATGATGACCCTCTCCCGAACAATTTCAAATTGCTCGTTATCCGACATTATGATGGGCGTGGCGATCTTGAGGACTATGTCCACGCGTTTACTTCGGCCTTTACTCTGTATCAAGCCTCTGATACAGTAATGTGTAGAGCTTTATCATGTTATCTTATAGGGAATGTAGAAAATAGTTTTGGCAACTTACTCCGAGCAGCATTTGGACTTTGGACGAGCTTACTAACAAGTTCATAGCTCGTTTTGTTTCCTCTAAACCGTTGAGTAAAATGTCAGCCTCACTGATACATCTCCGGCAAGCTACTAATAAGTCACTTCGAGATTATTCAACTCGTTTCACTAATGAATCTCTTCAAAGTCCCTGACCCCAAATGACCAGGTCACTGTTGCCGCTTTTATCTATGGATTATTATCAGGAAGGTTTATGACACAACTGCATGAAAAATACTCGGAGACTCTAGATGAATTCTAGAGGAGGGTAGACCGGGGTATACAAGGCGAGGAAGCCAATAAAATAAAACGTGAAATGCAGTCATCGAAGCCTGATAACAAGAACCGAGAAGGTAAAGCACGAGATGATGATACTAATACCATCTCAGGCTCGGGGTGAGAAAGTAGAGATAGACGCAGTGTATTTGATTGAATTAGTAGAGGAAGATCCGCTTCGAACATGTCATTGACCTCACTTAATACCAGCCGAACTGAAGTGTTGGCCGCAATGAAACAACAAAATTTGGGCAGGCAGCCACCCAGGATGGTAAGTAAGAAGGGAATGAGAAATTCTAATCTTTATTGTGCTTACTATCGGGATGTAAGTCATGAAATTGAAAATTGTTATGACTTGAAGAGAGAAATTGAAAATTTGATACAACAAAGGTATTTGAGAAGTTTTGTCGAAGACAATACCCCAGCACGCAGGGAGTATCGTCGGAAAGACTGCTGGCAACCTCGATAAGGAGATTGGCGGGACCGACAAGGACACTCCCGATATAATGATCAGAGAAATAATAGGGATAGGTCTCCTAATCTGGGTGTTGGAGTAATTAGAGTTATTAACACCATTTCTGGAAGTCCTAGCGTGAAAGATAGCCGAAACTCTAGAAAAAAACTTATAGACAGTTTTCTTCGGAAGTCTCCGTATCAAGTTCTCGTCTTTTGAAAACTCTTTCATATGGGCCTAATGACCCTGTGCCTGTTGCTTTAGAAAGCAATGAGGCATTGGTAACTGAGGTGGTTACTAATAACTATTTAGTTATAAAGGTTTACATTGATGTTGGGAGGTCGACAGATATTATGTGTTATAAGACTTTTGAGAAAATGGGCTTAAGACATGATCAGCTTATACCTGTTTGGACTTTACTTTATATTTTGGAGATTAAGTTGTACATCTTGAAGGGATGATTACATTATCTACTACCATTGAGAAATATCCTCGTTCTCAAACTCTGTAAGTCAATTTTCTTATGGTTAAAACAAATATCCTTTACAATATGTTGCTTGGACGCCCAACTCTAAATGCTCTTCAAGTTTTCTTTTCTACATACCAGCTAAGCATGGAATTTATAACATTCGAAGGGATAGCTAAGGTCTTTAGTGATGTCCGAACAGTGAGGGAGTGTTACTGGCTACCTTTGCAAGCAGCTTTCTCGACGGGATTATCATATGAAAATACTAAAAAGACAAAATCAAATGATGATAAACCTAATGGAGGTTCAGTCTTAGTCTTTGATGTTTTGGAGACCTCTCCATCCAACAAATCACCTTGATTGGAGACCAGTGACGAGATAGAGAGAGTAGTGTTGGATGAGAAAAATCTGAACTGCATGATCAAGATAGGCCAAGGTCTTTCTCTTAAGACCCAAGTTGCCTTAACAGATTTGTTGAAAGAATTCAAAGGGATATTTGCTTAGACAACTAATGATGTTGTCGGAATTCCAACCGAGCTGATAATTAATAAATTGAACGTGGACCAACGAGTCAAGCCAGTCTAACAAAATAAAAGACAATTTGGCCCGGAACGCCGCCAGGCCATTTCAGAAGAAATTGACAAATTGTTAGCTGCGAAAATAATACGAGAGGGGCAATATCTTACTTGGTTGGCCAATCTAGTAATGATAAAGAAAGTTAGTGGAGGCTGGTGAATGTGTGTTGATTATACGGATTTGAACAAAGCTTGTTCTAAAAATTGTTATCCCTTGCCTCGAATTGATGCTTTAGTGGATTCAGCCATTGGCAATGAGGTGTTTGCTTTTTGGATGCATTTAAAGGTTATTATCATATCGGAATGACTGAGGAGAATCAGGAGAAGACTGTCTTCATCACCGATCGTAGGGTATATTGTTATACTACCATGCTGTTTGGGCTCAAGAATGCTGAAGCTACTTATCAGCGTTTGGTGGATAAGATCTTCTATCACCAGATCGGCAAAGTAATAGAAGTCTGTGTTGACGATCTGCTTGTTAAAAACTAAACTATCAATGCCTTTATAGGCAATCTGAGAGAAGTGTTCCAAGTTTTAAAGAATGCCCACATGATGCTCAATCCTGAAAAATGTGTCTTTACAGTAAAATCTGAAAAATTTCTCGGCTACATGATCTCTTCTCGGTGTATAGATTCAAATCTCGAAAAAATCAAGGCCATTCAAGATATGGCCTCACTGACCTCTGTGATAGATGTCTAGAGGCTCATTGGTCGACTAGTCGCCTTGAATAGGTTTATTTTGAAGTTTGCTCAAGACAATTTACTTTTCTTTAAAACTTTGAAAAAGGCTGATCAGTTTGAATGGACTTCAGAATATCAAAATGCCTTCAACAAATTGAAGGAGCACTTACAATCCTTGTCGACCTTAACTTTTTCGATTGCTGGAGAAACTTTATTTTTGTACCTCACAGTAGCTCCCGAAGCCATCAATGCTATGTTGTTGAAAGAAGAATCTCGAATTCAATTTCCTATCTATTATGTTAGTCGAGCCTTGAATGCACCAGACTCCAAATACACTTTAACTGAGAAGTTAATTCTCTGTTTGGTTCACACGGCCCGACGGTTGAAACCTTATTTCTTGGCTCATCCGATATGTGTCCGAACAGATTAGCTAATTCGGCAAATCTTAACCAAGCTTGAGAATTCGGGAAGACTGATGAAATGGGCTGTTGAACTTGAAGAATATGATATTTCTTACAAGCTCTGAAAATCTCTCAAAGTCTAGAATTTGGCAGATTTTATTGATGAATTCACTCTAGGACTAGTATCCGAAGACGCTGTCACTTCGGCTAAGGAACCATTTTGGGTACTATAAGTAGACAGGTCTTCGAGAAAGGATGGTAGTGGTGCTGGGCTATTGTTAGAAAACTCGCAAGGCCAAGAATGCTGTTATTCCCTTCGCTTTGATTTTCAAGCTTTTAACAATGAAGCCAAGTATGAAGCCCTTATTGCCAGACTCACTATAGCTCTTTAGTTAAAAGTTCGTCGGATTCGAGTTCATAGTGACTCTTAGTTGGTAGTGAAACAAGTTTAGAAAAAATATACAGCTAAGGAACAGAACATGCTCAAATATTTGACAAAAGTAAAGTAGTTGGTTGCACTTTTTGATGTCTTTACTATTTCAAGAATTCTTCGCTTCTCTAATCAACGAGCTGATGCCCTATCTAAGTTGGCCTCAACTCCCTATGCCGAGCTAAATAAGTTTGTTTTGGTCGAAGTGATCAATTAACCCAGTTATTTAAAGTAGAGGATCTGTGTAGTCGATGATTCTGATACTTGGATGAGTCCGATTGTTAATTTTCTTAACCAAGGTAACCTATTATCGGATACGCAACAAGCCCGAAGAGTGCAAAGAATAGCACCACGGTACTCTTTGATAGATGGTGTGGTTTATAAGAAATTTTATTCAAGACCTTAGTAGAAATGTGTTATTCCTGAAAAAGGCACTCAAGTTCTTAGGGATATACATGAAGGTCTTTGTGGAGCCCATATTGGCGCATGAGCCTTGGTTCAGAAAGCTATTCTTCTTGGTTACTTTTGGCCTACTATACATAAGGATTCTGTGAGTATTGTACGAGCTTACTCTTCATGCTAGTTTAATGCGCCTGAGACTCATTCGCCGACCCATCAAATGGTGCAGATTAGCTCACCTTGGCCTTTTGAACAATGGGGAATAGATATTTTGGGACCTTTTCCTCTTGCTCCTAGGAATTATCAGTTCGTCATTGTGGCCGTTGACTATTTCACTAAATGGGTTGAAGCTGAACCACTATCTACTATTTCGAGGAACGCAATTCAGAAATTTTTTTGAAAAAATGTAGTTTGTCGGTTCGGTTTACCTCGGATTATTATTTCTGACAATGGCCGACAATTTGCTGAAAATTCCTTTAAAAGCCAGTGTAAAAATTTGAATATTCTGCAACACTTCATTTCGATGGGCCATCTTCAGGCAAATGGACAAGTAGAGAATTTTAATCGTACTCTCCTCCAGGGATTGAAAACTCGATTACATCAACTTGGGTCAAGTTGGTTAGATCATTTGCCCATGTTTTATGGGCTTATAGAACTACTCCTCAGACGTCTACCAATAAAACTCCATTTTCCCTAACATGTGAAGCTGAAGCGATCATACCAGCCGAGCATCTAATTCCACGTTTCCGAACTGAAGCTTACACTGTCGAGGACAACAAACAAGCTCGGCAACTTGACTTGGACTTGCTTGAAGAAAGATAGGTATCAACAGCATTAAAGTTAGCTCATTACAAAAATACAGTAACTCAGTATTATAATACTAAAGTCGCAAATTTGGATTTCAAACCAGGAGACCTGGTCTTTAGAAAAAAGTCAGTAAGCCGAGCTGAGCCTCTTGAAAAGTTAAGCCCGAAATGGGAAGAACCTTATCGGATAATAAAGGCCGACAAAAATGACTATTATAAGTTAGCATACCGAGATAGAATTCTTGTACTTCAGACATGGCATACCGAGAATTTTAAGTTGCATTATTATTGATGCAATAAAAATGCAAAGATAGTCCTTTTTGATACGCTTATTATTTCAATTTGCTTTGATGTTTATGATTTACTTTTATTTGAATTCATCAAAAGCATGTGAAAGGGGGGACAATAGTAGGAGAATAAGAACAGAACAGTGAAATCAAAAGATCAAAGATATGTCATAAAGAAAAATAAAATGAGAGAAATGTCATGATAGCCAACACTTGGCAAAATCTTTGAATAAGAAATTTAGCCGAAAAGCCTATTACATTAAAAGCCCTACTCTATTTCTATTAGGGTCTTTTCAGCATGGGTCTCCAAGCTGTCATCAGCAGCTGCGACAATACTACTCTCTACTTTGGCTAGAGTGGTCTCCTCGGTAATCTTGGCTTCGGCTTGGACGGACTCAATCACTGTTTTCTTGAGAGGCTCCTCAGCAATTTGGCTGGTAGTAGGCGGCACGGCAGCAGTTCCTTCCTTGCTAAACTTTGTTACTATGCTTTTCAAGCTGGGAGGATGGGTTGTAGTATTATGCTTTTCAAGCTGGGAGAAGGGGTTGTAGTCTTCTGTTCGGCTTCATACTCTTCTTTGATTTTTTTCTAAATCTTAGCCTTGTTTGAAACCTTTAGCAAGGCGGTTCACTAGTTTCTCCACCCCAAGCTAGTAATACTAGTATTCCTCCAAGATGTCCACCTGATCATTCCACATTAAAGCATCCATGTCCTGAATGGCTTGAGTTGGTCCAAATATAAAGCACGAATGATTCAGCAGCACTAAATCATCAGCAAACTCTTCTGAAGCCCAAAATTTTCTCACCTCTTCTTTCTCGGCGGCTTGAAGAGCTGCTATGTACTGCTGAGATCCGAGGAAGGATCTCACTACTTCTTCTTGGGCTTCTCTCCAAGCCTCCTCCCGAGCCGTTTGGATCTTCTAAGCCTCCATCTCGGCTAGTCTTTTTAGCTCTTTAGCATGGGCACTCTCTAGAGATGCTATCCTTACCCTGCAATCTTGTAAAGCCTCATCTCTAACCTTTGCTGCCTTTTTCTGAACTTCCTCCACAGACTCGAATTTTGCCCGTAGCTCTTTCGTCCCGTCTTCTAAAACTTTAAGTTTTCTTTGAAGCTCTTCCGTCTCAATTTCTCTCATTTTCTCTGCTTCTTGGAATCTAGTCAAAACCTCGGCAATTGAAGTATGAGCCTGAGAAACTTTTAGTATTAATATCTCAACAAGTTTATACAACATATGAAGAGACACGACTAAGAGCACTTACCTTGGCAAGAGAAAGTGCCACCTTGTCGGAAAGCTGGTCGGCATTTAGAAATTGGACTTCTTTCATGTCTAGGTAGATTGGTTTTTCTTAGCAGTTCTTGAGCTAGTCTTTCCTTCTTGGCTCTATCTGCCGTTGTTAATTCCCATTGAGGCATAAAAACCTTACCTTTACCGAGGAGAGTCTCCCTATGAGACTCAAGTACTTGTAACTGCTTGCCTCATCCATGCCAACCAAAAGTACTTTGACCCTCGGGGGCCCTCCCAACTCCCCGGTCAAATCCTAGCCCAAAACTTTCAACTATTGGCGTCGGTGTTGGCATCACTTGCACCTCAAGCTCACTAGTCGGCGATCGAGCTGCTGGGATAGGAGCCGAGCTCATTCTCGAGCTCGACTGAAAACTTTATGGTTTCACATCATTTTAGTTTAAATAATTAATAAACTAATGATAATATTTACTAATGTTTTATCAAGTTATCTTTGCAGTAAAATCAATTAAGATTCAAAAGAAGATGCAAACTGTAAAAAAGTACTCATCCGGATGACCATGTAGACGTTCAAATGAACAGTAACTGCGTCCGGATGAACAGTACCTGATGAACAGTAACCATGAACAGTGCCAGATGAACAGTAATCATAAACAGTATCGGATGAATAATGACCGTGTCTGGACCCTCGTTCGGATGAACAGTAACTTTTGAACAGAATGTATGCGGATGAGCATTCGGACTTCCGGATGAATAGTAGCTGATGTCCGGATCTCAAATTTACTGTCCAATGACTAGTTTCTCCAGATTTACCAATTTGACCGTTAGAGCCATTTTCAACTCTTTTTCTCACCCTTATAAATACCATTATGTATAGAATTAATAAAGGACTTGTACGTACATTTATTACAAGTGTTTAAGAGTGATTGTAGTGAAAAATACTCTCCTTTTAGTTCTTTATTGTAATAGTTTGTGAGGTAAGAGGTTGGTTTGAGTGCTATCAATTGTTGTGTGAGAGTAATTCAATTGTAACTTTGAAAGGGTTGATTGGAGAATTGTAAAACTTCTTGGCATAACTTGTAAGGTTTAGTGTGAGTAAAGAAGGTGTCTTTGGCTCAACTAGAGTTAAGATAGTTAGTGCAAGAAGAAATTCTTCTTTTGTTCAATTGGTTTTGCTTCACCAAATTAAAGAAGCCTCTAGTGGATTGAAACTCCAAGTTGGTGAACTTGGGAGTGGACGTAGATGCCGAGTTTGGTAACGAACCACTATAAATCGGTTGTATTCTTCTGCTTTATCTTTTAACATTTTCGTTCATTTAACTTTCATATTTGTGATATTTATTTTATTTTATATTGCAAGTTTTATTGGGTGTACATTAGGATTTCTCCTTTAGAATTTTTATAGATAACCTAATTCACTCCCCCTCTTAGGTTGCACTAAGGGCCAACATCGACCCAATCCTCTGTTTCTTCGAAGGACCTGGTTCACATTCGGCCTCACTTCCTTGCCTCTTCTTTTTGGAGGCACCTCTGCCTAGTAATATGTCAATGAAGCTTGACACTACAAAACAAGAAAAAAATATTAATTAGTATTCGCTAGGAAAAGACTTGAAGATGAAATTTTACTTTTGTTCCTTAGTCGAGACGAATAAATGGAGCCGCCTTGAGTAATCCTAGCTCGGCTCAGACCTCCTTGTACCAGCACTAGTTTGGGAAAGTCCCAGCAATTAATGCAAAAGTTTCCTTGAACAATCTGTTGATACTCACCCTCACGAAGAGTTCCCGGGTTGAAATCTGAGACTTCGTTTAGCCCTCTCCATTAGAAGCCCTTGGGAAAATATTTATCTAAAATAAAGAAAAATCGAGACTTCCAACCTTTGATGGAGGAGGAATTATCTGTGGTTATCTTAGGGGTTCTAGTTCGGGTACTGAAGTAGAACCAATCCTTGGCTGTGGCGTGCTTCTTAATAGAAAAGAATAGTCTAAATAAATCAATTGAGATTGGGAAGCCGAGGTAATTGCATAGCAATTCAAAGCCAACTACAATTCAGATGGTGTTATGAACGAGCTGAGTAATTCTTGTCCTCTAGTACCGTAGATTGTCCCTAAAGAATCTGGTGGTCAATATTCTCAGCCCTGCTTCAAATTGATCCACGTAAACTGCTACCGAGCCATCAGATGGTTCATGAGCTCGATCAGTTGCAATTGGAAAATGTGAGATGTACTGATGTCAAAAAACGTATCTCGTCTTGACCATCTGAGCCACCTCTATTGATAGAGTACATGCATATTTTGGTACATCTCCGAAATACTCTGTTGGTAAATTGTTAGGGTGGTTCAGCTCGGCCATGCTGGTATCCACAGGAACAAGAGAATTAGGAGGAATTGAAGGAGAGTCTGGAGTTGGACCAGTGGAGATACTTTCTTTTGAACCCACCTCGTACTGTCCCTCTTCGGAATTCGCATCATTATCCCCTTTCGAGTTCTCAAGATCATCCTCTGTTGCCTCGGTGTCAGTAGCCTCGGTAGCTTCTTCTCTTGGAGGATTAGCTCTAGTAGTTGCCTCTAATCTCTGAGCAAAGGCTTCAGGTCTCTCAGCTTTGGCCCCACTCATTCTCATAACCTCGGTGTGACTACTTGCTGTAACTGTCATACTTACTGTTGATTTTTGGACTCGGTTGCTATTTTTCGGGAGTTTCAGTTCAGCTGCTCGGGATGACAAATTCACTTTGGCACTTTAAGAGCAAAAACAAAGGAGAGTGAAAAATGAACCCCAAAGACTCTTATTTATACCAAAGGCTAAAACAATAGCCATAAACCGTTCTCTTGGGATCCAGAGCAGTTATACCGTTTTTCTTCTCTTTCTCTCCTGTTAATTGCACCCATTACTCTGTCGTGATTAGACATGGTGTACACATCGTTTCTGTTGGTGGTTATGCCCTTTATAGCCATTCTTACGGTCACATTTTCATGATTTGAAATTTCAAATTTTAAACTCTATTATCTTCCCTCCTTAAATGAGCATCAGTTCGAACCCTCTCCATCCTACTCGTTTGCTTCGAATTGGAGGCCTTATGTACAAGCCTGAATGACCGAACTGCATGTCAACTCGGCCACGTAATAAACTTTTACTATTCACCTCCAGCTTGGCATATTACTTTACTGGGAGTGTCGCGTCCTAAAAAATCGTAAGCAAAGGGCGCAGGTGTGGTGCTAGTGGGGGTAGGGTCATTGACTATTGCGTCTTAAAGAGACAATCCGGTCTGAGACCCCTTTCGAAAAGATAGAGTTTTGGAAAAACCGTGCGTGTGAGAAAAAATCGTGTTTTAGTGAAAAAGTGTTATTTAGTAGAAAATGGTATTTTAAAAGAAAATAAGGCCGAGACTAAAAAAGTGCAACAGTTTTGGCCAACTAATTTTGAAAAAAGGTTTTATTTAAAAAATGAAGTCGCCACTTGGTACTAAGTTAGGGTCCAAAAAATCGTTTAACAAAACTAAAATAAAAATTTAGAAAATCATTTAAAACCCTTTTTTGACTCTAGTCTACGAAAAACGAGAGAAAAATATTTGGGAGTCAGATTTGAAGAAAAGGAAGGCAAAGGCTTGCACCTAAGGCACCCTTTCTAACTAGTCGAGGCTAGTTGTGAGGTTTAATCAAAATTTCCTAAATTAACCCTAAATTATATCACGTTCGGATGTATTTAAATGAATGCAAGTCCTAAATCTAAATGTGAAAATCGAGAGGGTTGGAATGTTCCGTCAATGCTTGATTAGGATTATAGCATTAATTGTGAAACTCGAGTCGAAACCTCAAGGAAGTCACAAGTTTCTATGCAAAAATGTGATGCAAAAGAAAAGAAAAGAAAATAATAATAATATATATAGTAAGTGAAGACAGAAAGTGGGTATGAAACATGACGGGTACGAGGGACTAATAACTCGTGACTGAATGTTTCTACTCACGGAGGGGGGAATGGCCTGTACGCCACCACTTCCCACGTGAGTAGACGACTATTTCTAGTTAAAATCACACAAATGTCCTAATTTCTAAGTGAGATGCAACCTAGATGTCATGCATTTTAAAAATTTGTCAAAATAATAATAATAATAATAATAATAATAATAATAATAATAATAATAATAATAATAATAATAATAATAGTAATAATAAAATTATGCCAAATGGAAAGAAAAACTAAAAGTGTGTGAAATGAGATGTGAAATGCACACAAATGCACCTAATACTAAAATGTCTTAAGGATCTAGCGTTGGACTAGCCATTTCTAAAAATTGCACTAGCGTTGGACTAGCGGGAAAAGATAAAGCTACAACTAGCGTTGGACTAGTGTGGTGATGGAACACCATAAAACATGAATTAAATATTAAAGCGTGAACTAAAATCAAATTAAACGTATAAAAACATATAAGATCACATAAGAGCACATAACACACAAGCATAATATCTAGATGCAAAATCCTAATGAAAGCGGTAAAACAAATAAGCATGTAAGCACGCAAAAACAAATAAACCCTAGCTATTACATTGGGGGATTAGCTAAAATTTTAAGTGGGGAAATTAAAAATGCCCTATCTATTACACTTTCTATCTAATTACACAATTTTTACTAAAATATGAGAAAAATAATCTAACTATTACATTAACTAACTAAATACGAAATATTATATTTTTTTAAAATAATAAAAATTCAAAATTAAATAAATTGAGAAACAAATAATAATAAAATAATACATAAAATCACATTGGAGCACATAAAGCAAAAATAATGAGAAATCGGGATACCTTTCGAAGACCTGGTACAAATACTAATCAAAATGTATAAACAAAGTTAAGGCACCTCGATATAAACAAACCAAACCTAAAATATATAAATATTGACAGATTGAGATAAAAAATAAATTCTAGTATATTAAAGGGGGACTAAAACAAAATTCTATAACACTTAAAGGGGGTAAGATAAAAAAATTCTAACTAATTAAGGATTGTGGGGCAAAATAAAGCAAATTAGGGGGGGGGGGGAAATAGTATCTTCTAGCAACTTGAAAGGCAGAATTGTAATCATTGAGGACTTAATTGAAAAGAAACGAAATCTGTGGGTTCGATTTATAACTATAGAGGACTTAATCGCATAAAACAAAAGTATTGAGGGGCCTATTAATGATGCTTGAGAAAAGCAAGGGCTAAAATATAAATATCACATTATATGAAAAATAACCCACAAAAAAAATGATATGCTAACTAAGATAAACTGGATTAATTAGTCTAAGCTAATTCAATTAACTAAATTGATTACTCAATCAGAATTAAAAAAGAAAAATGAAAACCAATTAACATCTTAATTAAGTTAGAATTAAAACAAACAAATAACAATAATGAAACCACTCCCCATAATCACAAATTTCCTGCTCCTTTTTCTTTGATCAGACTTCAATTTCTTCAAAAATTTATTAATTTCATCATTCCCTCTCTCTCTCTTCTTCTTCTTCTTCTTCTTCTTCTTCTTCTTCTTCTTCTTCTTCTTCTTCTTCTTCTTCTTCCCTCTCTCTCTGCTCAGCTGTCCTCTTCACTGACTCCCTCTCTGTTACCTATCTCCAGTTTCTCTCTTTCTCTCTTGCTTCTCACTTTCCAGTCGCGTCCCAGTCACTCTCTCCTATTAGCTTCCGTTCCCTCTTTACTTTCTTCTTTCTATCTTTCATTTTTCATTCTCCAAATTTCTCCCTCTTGATTTCTTCCCTTTCTCTCTTCTCACTTTCGGATTCACTCTCTCTCTCTTTCCCCACTCTCGCTGTTTCCTTCTCCCCCTATTTCTTCTATTTCTGGTTTCTTCTTCCTCTTTCCTTATCTCTCCCTATCTTCTCTCGTGCGCTCTCTCCTTTTGTTCTCTTTTCTCTCTTGGTTTCTCTGGTGGTGGGCTATAGAGAGTAGAGATGAGTGATTGTAGCAGCAGATCTGGAGGAGGTAAAGTGATAGAGGTGGTGACTATGAAGGCGGTGGTGAAATTACAGGAAGAGATGGTGGAAATGTCTGTAGGTAGTAATGCGTGGGGACAGGGAAGGTGGTTCAATTGGGTGAGTTTTGGTTGCTTGTTGATCAGGTGGATTTGGAAGGTGGGTAGATGGGAAGACAATGGTGGCTTGGGGTTTTAGGTATTTGTTGTGATGAGTGGTGATTTACTGACGTTGGGAATAGTTGGGTGACGATGACTGGGTTGCTGGTGATTTCGGGAGTTGATCTGAAGGGTTATAATGGGTGATTTTGATGACTGATGTTTGGGTTTGTGGTGTAATTGGCGCAGGTTTTAGCAGCTGGTATTGACTGATAATTGTGAGGGGCAGGCCACGACTTGGGCTGTGACTATGTTTGTAGATGATTCAGGGGCGGACAGAGGAGTTTTGGGTGTTTTTGTTGTTGGTTAGGTAATATGTGGTCATGGGTGGCTGTGCGTGTATGCAGGTAAAGGAGGAACTGTGGATGTGGGGTGATGGTAGAGAGTTGATGACTATGGTTGAAAGGGAGTGTTATCAGGAGGCTTCGATGGTTAGTTGTTGCTGCTTGTCACGGGTGGTCCGGTGGGTTTTATGGGAACTGATTATTCTCTGGTAGTGGATCACACTTTGGATGTGATTTCTATTTTTCTACAGGTGGTGAAGCTGAGTGAGGTGTTGAATGGCCTAATGGTGGTGTCGGTGGTGAGTCTGAGCTTGTTATGGTGTGGGGCAAAATTGTGCGAAATTGATGGGGAATTGCTGGTTTGGTTCTGCTATTTTTCTTTGCAGATGGTCAATGGAGGGCTGAAAGAAAGCTGGGAGAATATGCTATTGGTTTTGTATGTCTGATTTTCTGGATAAATTGCTAGCCTAGGAAGGAAGAGGGAAGCAGAGTTTTGGATGATTTAGCAGAGAGAAAATATGGAAAAAGTGATTTACGATGGATATTGGGAATTTTGGTAATTCCAGATGAAGCAACGGGAAGAACAAGGAGCTTAAAAAAATAAAACATGAAATCCAGAAACACACAAAAAAACAACAAAAATGAATCCAACAAGAAATAAATCCAGCAAATGAATTTCCTAGAAACATCAACCATTAAATAACCCTAGAAACTGTAAAGGAACCATGAAATTAAGTTAAGATGTTACCTTTTAATCTGTTGAAGTATCGATGATGAAGACTAATCAGCAATTGAAATGGCAATGAATAGTGGATAGAAAATGGGAATGACGGCTGGCTTTTTAGTGTGTGTTTTTAGGTGTGAAATGTGTGTTCTTTGATCTTTAAAACATAAAAACAAAACTGTTTTTAGGGTTTGCCAATTTTTCCTCTTTTTTTCTGTTGACAAAAGGGGTATTTATAGGCCACTTGTCTTGGTCACCAAGAATGCTATAAAATAACGAAAACGCTACCGGTAATAAAAATACTAATTTTATTTAAAAAAATATTTTTTAACTCCAAAAATTAAAAAATTAATACAAAGAATTGAAAGCAATCTCTAAAATTTTCAAAATAAATAAAGTAGATTTCAAAAATAAAAGCTAGAGCTTAAAGCTGATAAAAACGCGCTTGGGGTGTCAAATGACGATTTTGCCCCTAGACAACGAAAATACACAAAAAATGGCTATTAACATCAAAAAATTACCAAAAATTAAAAGTAAGCTTAAAACACTAGAAAATGCCTTTATGACTCAAAATTTGACAAAAAATGAATTTAGACTATAACATGATGATTTTGCCCTTGGACAATGAAAATTCATAGAAAAATAGCTATTGACTTCAAAAAATTACCAAAAATTAAAAATAGAATTAAAACACTAGAAAATGCATTTACGACTCAAAATTTGACAAAAAATAAATTTAATCTATAAAATGACGATTTCGCTCTTGGACAATGAAAATTCACAAAAAAATGGCTACTGACCTTGAAAAATTACCAAAAATTAAAAATAAGTTTAAAACACTAGAAAATACATTTATGACTCAAAATTGACAAAAAATGAATTTAATCTGTAAAATGAGGATTTTGCCCTTGAGTGCAGTATATACGGAAAAAATAGCAATTGTCTCCTAAAAAATCAAGAAAATTTAGAAACATGCTTAAAGAATTAGAAAAAACAAATTTGAGACCTGAAATGAGCTAAAATTATGTTCGCAAGGCAAAATTACCATTTTACCCTTGTGCTAAAAAATATAAAAAGAATACCAATTAAATCTGAAAAAAATCACAAAAAAAATTAAAAAATACATATGAAAGTGAAATGTGAATTTAAAACCCCCAAAACTAATGAAAAAATATTTATAGATAAAAATTACTATTTTGCCCCCTGAGATTATTGAAAATTTAAAATTTGACCCCAAAAAGATGCAAACATGTCCCCCAATATTTGAAAATAAATGATGTGTCAAAATTTAGTATCTACAGGGAGATTTGCTATTCGGCTGTTCGACATATTATGTTGGGAGACTAAATCTACTTTTGGTTGCTGTTACATCCCTATTAATGCTCTGACACCAATTGCTATTTACGGAGCATGGTTTGTCTTATCTTTGATATGTTTTACTTTCTCTTCCAGACACACACTTATAGCAGCTCTAAGAAAAAAAACACTCCTTCATCTCTCTTCTTTATTAGAGTCCATTAACTGACTTAATCATCGGAGTGTTTATGGGTATTAAATCTCTTTACATGTGAGTTTTCTTACTTGACAGGTTAACACTTTAGAAGCTTACGTGAAGCCCATGAATTGAAGATTCTACACCAAGCACTTTGTGGCACCGACGATCCGGTGTGCACAATAAGTTGCTCTCTCATTTTCCATCAATCTATATCTGAAATGGTCTGGAGTACGGAGTATTGCGTGTTACATTATAAAAATGGGCACACACGAAAGCATAAAGGTGCACGTAAACATCTTTTTCGTTTTCTTTGCATTGATGAGCGTTTCCAATACTTCTGCTCGCCAAATTTTGGACCGCTTCAGTGCTGGATAAAATTTTGAAAATGAATTTTGTGAAGACCTTTTGTTCTATGCTATTACTTGTTTCCGACGTCATATTATTCTATTAAAGTATATACATTACTTCGACAATCATTGATACAATTACTTAAGTTTTAATTGATTTGTAGTGCATCGTATTAACATTGATCCAGTGCATGGTACTAAGCAATAGATGATCCGTTACAGTAAATTTATATAGCTATGCAGGCATGGATGGAATCAACATTTCTGACGAGATACGTATATATATATATACATGACATTGTTTAAAAATATTTGACTTCATGCCAATATATGCTGGATTTTATGTTAAAGGATTAGAATGTAAATGAGTTGAGCTGAGTCGAGTATTCTCGGTTCGAACTTATACTCATCTAATAAATGAGGCTCGTTAAACTAGCCAAAATTTATGTTTGAGCTCGGCTCGTTTAGCTATATGAGCGAGCTGAACTCGAACTTTCACGAGCTGAGTCAAATTTTGTTCTCGAATAGCTTGGTTCAAATAAGTATAAAAGTGTTATTCGAGTTGAATATCTCATGTTCAAACTCTTATTTATTTATTAAATTAGCAAACTCGAATGAGCTCGTTAAATTTGTATTCAAACTCAGCTCGTTTTAACTATACGAATAAGTAGAACTCGAGTTTTCATAAGTTGAGCCAAGTTGTCCTCGCGAACAGCTCAGTTTGTTTACAATTCTATAAAAGATCAAGTTCAATATAATTAATAATCTGCACACCCTACTTGAAGTTTAAATTAAAGCGCCTTAATACGTTTGCATATTATTACCAGAAGTAATGAATTTTGAAATGTCAGACTCCATGCTTGGCACATCTAACGTAGGTTTCTACAAATTAGGTGGAGGCTTAATCGGGAAGCCCTTGTTACATCTCGTCATTTTTTTGGATAGTCCAAGCAGCGGATTGGAGCTTTAATTACAAAGCAAATTTCATTTTCAATTCCAGATATTTTTGTTTCCATTTCATTTATTACGTATTTATAGTTTTGACAAAATACACCTGTCCTATGTTAAAAAATGCTATTACTTAATGTACATTTTTGTGATTTTCTTTGAAAGAACCGATTGAAATCCGTGTTAGTCCCTCCACGGTCATTAAAAAGAAATTCTCAATGTCATTTACTCAGCCTAGGGGTGTTAACGAACTGAGCAACTCACGAGCTGCTAGCGAGCAGTTCAATCGACCGTTCGACTCGAATTCGGTGTTGACCGAGCTTGAGTTGAGCTCATATACTAAACATTCTCGAATTCGAGCAGTAAAAGATGAGTTCGAGCAATGCGAAATATATATATTAAATATTATATATATAAAATTATCAATTTACCTATACTAATTATATATGAATTTTGAGTTCAAGCTCAAACTCGAGCTCGATTGTGTTTTACGAATGATCTCGAATCGAGCTCGAACTCTCTCTAATATTAGCGAGCCAAGCTCGAGTTTTGAATTACAAATTCAATTGAGCTCGAACTCGATCTCGAGCAGCAATAATGTTAACAAGCTCGAGCTCGAGTTCGGTTGTATTCGGGTTCGGCTCGAATCATTTACACCCTTAACTCAGCCCCAATCTTTCCTCAACTTGCCTTCATTAATGCATGTTTTTATCTTTTCAATTGGAGCTTCGTGTATGTGTTCTTTTGCTAATACTATTTCATTTAAACTCTTAACGGAGTTGAAATATTTGCGGCCTCAGGTGTTAGATGTTATTTCCAGTTATTAAATATTGCCATTTGATCAATATATATGTTTACACAGCCGAGTAAAGTGCTACTGTATATGTCTACAATTTCTTTTCCTGATTAATGACGTGCCGCTGAAAATTGAGGTTCTTTTTTCTTGTGAACTTTATGCACCAATAACATAAGTCATCGTTGAAATGTTACCTTATGGTTCTATAAATACATCTCCATTCTACTCTTGTAAGCAGGGGGCATCCTATCTACTTTCAGTTTCAGGTTAATAAGAAATTAAGCTCATTAAATCTTCATTACCATGGCAAAACATATTCCCTCCTACAATATTATTAATAAGATAGTATTGCGCTTCATGTGTTCATGTCTCCTGCTTCCAATGCCTTTTTCCAATGCTGCTGATCCGAGTCCATTGCAGGATTTCTGCGTGGCAGATTTGAAATCCTCTATATATATTAACGGCTTTCCTTACAAAAACCCTGCTGATGCAACATCAAAAGACTTCATTAACGATGCTTTCAAGAAAGCCCTGGCGAATTCAGTACTTTCGGTGGCAATATCAGTCCAGTGGATGTTCATAACTTTCCAGGACTGAACACCTTAGGGCTGTCAATGAACCGTGTCACGTTGTTGCCTCGAGGACTCAATCCACCCCACGTCCATCCTCGCGCGTCTGAGTTGGCAGTAGTCCTGGATGGAGACCTACTTGTAGGTTTCGTAAGCACTGCAAATGCTTTCTATTGGAATGTTGTGACTTCAGGACAGCTGTTTGTGATTCCACGAGGGGTAGTGAACTTCGAGTTCAATATTGGAAAAAAGAATGCGCTTTTTTTGGCGTCTTTTAACAGTCAAAATCCAGGGCTTCAGATAGTCTCCCTTGCTCTTTTTAGTTCCGTCCCTCCGATACCTGATCGAGTGCTGAGTATAGCATTCCAAGTAAACAAAACTATCATTGAGCTCATAAAATCAGGGTTCGCGCCATCTGTTATGCTCAAGTCATCTTATTAAGTAAAAGTTCCAACTGTTACTATTTTGAGTATTTCCTACATATAGTCTCCCTAAAGACAAGGACTATCATGTAATCTAAATAAGAATATGAAATGAAATTCGAACTACTATTTGATCAACTTATTTTATGCATCTTTCTCATTGGCATCGTTATCTACCCTATGTGAGGCTTGTTGGTATCACCAACGCCCTGCTGAAACAAAAAGGAAAAGACAATTTTCTTGACCCATCCAAACCCTTTCGACTTCTAATTTCCATCTAAATTCATGATTTTTTTTAAATTGGCACTGAAAATAATAAATTCCAATCAGTTTGCCATGTTCATCCATAATTTAGCAAAATTTTTAAGGATTTTGATTAATAACTTATCACAGATCATTTATGAGACCAAATAATAGTCACATGTTAAATTTTCATCCACAGTTTGCTTACAATCTAAAATAATTGTAGACTTTCTGCAGAACAGATGATAAATATTTGGTTTATAAGTGACATACAATTACAAATTGATTTCTTAAAAAGTTTTGAAGGAAATATATAGATGCAAGATGACAAAGACGGTCCGACTAGAATAGCACTTCGTAAGGAAGAAACCAGAGGGAATGTTCTCTTTGCAAAACCTAGGAAATGAATGCCTCGTTTGATCAACACCCCCATACCATGTCTTAATCGGGGGTACCGTTCACCAAAAGCTGAAAACCGGACCAACCAATCTAACTAGTCAAACCGAACTAAAGTACAAGTTATATTTCAATAATATTTTGGTTGGGATTGATCGGACTTGTTTTTCTCGTTTGGTAATGGTTTATAACACATTAGTATGATTAATCTAAACTAATGGGTGCGTTTGGATTAAAAATTTTTCATAATATTATTTCAAAATATTCTTTATACATGTTTTCCAATTATCTCTTTATACTTATGACTTCTCATACACATCGCATTACTAGAGCACTATGGTATAGATTTTCCCAAAATATACCATCCAAACAGAGCCAATAAAACTTACAAATGATTAGGCTTTCCAAGCCTAGGTTTAACTAGTTCAAGAATGGCTTTGGGTTTGGGTCCTGAGCGGCCCGCTCAATCCATCGTGTTACACGTGTCGGTCGATTGGTCTGCCCAACCAACTAGCCTTGTTGGTGGGTCTATCACGGCCATGAACCTAATTCTAGTAAATGGATCACCAATGGCATTTAGATCCAATCTTTGCCCCCCCCCCACCCCCAAAACAAAATCCCCACCCCCAAAAAACCAACCAAAAAAAACCCCAAAAATATCCAGAAAATTAAAAACAAACTAAATAAATAAATGACAAAATCTTCAGCAAGATGTCATTTGTTTAACACAGAGTTTAATTGGAAATTGGCAGAAGACCAATGATTTTAAGTTCTCAACTTTGGATTGAAGAAAAATGAGTAAAGCATAATGAAATATATCATCAATCTATGGTTGTTTTGTATCTAATTTTTGTGATGCACAACCAGACTAAGTTAATTTTTATATATTTAGGTGATATCCGGGAGTTCAAATTCTCTATCCCCAATTTTGTATATTCTCTCCATGCCACATGTCTAATGGTCTTTCAATTTGTATGATTTATGAAGACCTTATGGTCTCACATCATCTTAGTTTTGATGACTAATAAACTAATGATAATATTTACAACGCTTTATCAAGTTATCTTTGCAACAAAATCATTAGGAATCAAAAAAATATGAAAAATGCAAAGAAGAACTCATCCGGATGACCATGTAGACGCAATAGAAGAGTTGCGGATGCCTAAACAGCCAGAAAAGCTCAAAATGACTTAGACAGAGACTAATCGGACCGCTCTCCGAACATCTGCATTTTACTTGATGACCATCCGGATGACCATCCGACTCAGTAATGGCTATTTTTTTGCACTATTTTTTTGACCGTTAGAAATCATTTTGACCCCCTTTTTCACTCCTATAAATATCAAATGTATAGGATTGACGAATGACCTTTGCCTACTTAGTTTAAAAGTGTTTTAAGAGTGATTTTGAGAGAAAATACTCTTGTGTAAGTGTGTGCTTGTTGTTCCAGGTGAGGTGATTGGTTGAGATAGAGTAGTTCTTTATTAGGTGAGTGAAAGCATTCAATTGTAGCACAGTTTGGGGGGTTGTAAGTTGTGTAAAACTCTTAGCTTGTCTTGGTAGAACTTAGTGTGAGCAAAATGGGGACTTTGGCTCAACTAGAGCTACGAAGAGAGAGCAAGAGTGATCCTTCTAAATGTACATGTTGGTTTGCTTCACCAACAATTGAAGAAGCTACTAGTGAATTGAATTTCAAGTTGTTGAACTTGGGAGTGGGTAAAAATTTCAGTGTACTCTTTTCTTTACTTTACTTTTGTTCTTGTTATTATTTTGAGCTCTATATTTGTATATCTTTATTATTGTCATTGCAAGATTTTTATTGTTATATTGGTTGCATTATTTTTGGTGCCAACAATTAGTATCAAAGCTTGGACTCCATTAGTAGTAACCTAACAAGCTAGGAGAGATTAATGGCAACTAATAATTCCTTATTTCTAGAAGGGTAATTCATTATTAGACCTCCTATGTTTAGTTGTGTTAATTATGATAGTTGGAGGAATAGAATTAAAATGTTTTTCGAATATATATATAGAATTGTTGTACATTATTGTTGAAGGACCTTATAAGTCCACAATCTTTGATGAGAGAATAGGCAAGGATAAGCCAAAAACAAGGAGTGAGCTTAGTCGCATGGATAGAATCAACCTTACTTTAAATGCTAAAGCTATGAACGTGTTGTACAATGTCTTAAATGCAAATAAGTCTATTAGAATAAAAGGTTGTAAAGCAGCCAAAGAAATAAGGGAAAAGTCAAGAGAGATTTATGTAAGAAATGATGATATTCAAGAACAAAAGAAGGCACTACTTGTCACCAAATATGAATCATTTAGAATTGAACCTTATGAAAATATTGACAAGATGTATTATAGGTTCAATTATATTATCAAGGATTTGGAGGCCCTTGGAAGGATATACTCTCTTGGTGAGAAGAATTGAAAATTTTTGAATGCCTTACCGAAAGAATGGGAATCAAAGGTCAATGTTATAGAGGAATCTAAAGATTTACATTTTTTACCTCTTGATTCTCTTATTTGTTCACTAACTTCTTATGAATTGAAGCTCAAATGCAAAATTCCATGTGATAAAGAGGCAAGAATCACAAGAAGCATTGCACTCAAAGCCTCTCAAAAAGAAGAAGATCTCTTTTGACTTTCTGAAGACTATGATGTAGATGAGAATGATCTAACACTCCTCACTAAGGGCATAAAGAAATATTTCATTAACAAAAGGAAGGATAAAAGAAGTGGTGCAAGGAACAAAGAAATGAAGAAAGCTAGAGGAAATAGGAAAACATTCAACAACTTCAAAATTTCGTGGGATGATTGCAACTCCGATGGAGAATTTGAAAAAGAAAATGAGACATCCTATATGGCTTTTATGGCTATTAGTGACAAAGAGATAACCTCTAACTATTCCTATCATGATGAATGCAATAGTAATTATGATAATGATGATATGGAAGCATTCGTCGTAAAATTGCATGATAGCTTAAAGGTTTGTATGTCAAGAACAAGGAGATGAAATTCAAAATTAATGCTTTGTTGAAAGAAAATTACAATCTTTGCAAAGAAAATCAAAAGTTGAAAAAGGAAAATAAGGATTCTAAGAAAAACAAGGTTGATTTTGATTCCAAAAATGAAATTTTGGGAAGGAAGTTTGATGAGAAAACAAAGTTTTTTTGATTAAAAAAAATAGATTTGAACAAGATTTGTTGAGGAAAAGGTTGGATGAGCTTTCAAAATTTCTTGAAAATGAAAAGCAAAAGGATTTTACAAAGAAAAGAGTTGGCAAAATTGTTTTAAGCAAGCATCATACTACCTTCTTTAAGGATGATATTTATTTTATAAAATCTACATTCATTAGGAATTCAAATGTAATTTGTTACTTTTGTTGTCAACATGACCACATGCAAAATGAGTGTTATGTTAAAAGAAATACTAAATTAGGCATGAAGGCCATGTGTGTAGAGAAAGGTGTTACTAACAAACTTGGACCCAAGAAGACATGAAAACCAAAATCTATTGATTGGCTTTTGTAGGTTTGGAGTTCACCACAAGATAAGGTATGGCATGGACATCAATGATTAAACGGTAAATATATTGGTTATTTTCATAATAGTCTTATGTGCTTTATGCAATTGAATATGTGGTGATTTGTAGATTGTATGTATTTTATGGAAATATTTTTTGTATATATAAACAAATATTTTGTTTGTGCATACTTGATTTATTTAAAAAGGTTATGTGTGTCGAATATTATATTGTTTATGTGTACTATTGCAAGGCAAGCAGTAGTCCTATTTTTTAAAACTTCATTCAATTACCTCGCCCATTCTTTTTAAAAGTGAGTCCTGTGTTTGTTTTAGAACCAATATATGTTTTTATGAGATGCTCACACTTAGAGGGAGCAAATGTATTTCATAAAAAAAAGAGGTATTTTTATATCCAAAATAAAGTATGCATTTGTTGAGGGGGAGGATTGTACATATATTTTTAAGCACACATCTCAAAAGGGAGAGAAATGTTGATATAATGATTTAGTTTGTATAATTACTTAGAGAATTTTGAAAATGAGCATTTTTGAAAATGCATATACTAAGGGAGAGTCATTTCTATTTCATTTTGTTCATTTTCCTCATTAGTTTGTCATCATAAAAAAGGGAGAGATTGAAGACCTTATGATCTCCCATCACTTATTTTTAATGATTAACAAATTAATGATAATGCTTATTAATATTTTATCGAGTTATCTTTATAGCAAAATCATTAGGAATCAAAAGAAGATGAAAAATGCAAAGAAATACTCATCCGGACAACCATGTGAACGCACTGGAAGAGTTGCGAACGTCCGAACAGCTAGAAGAGCTCAAAGTGAGTTAGACAGAGACCATCAGGATAATCATCCGGACGTCCGCATATCTCCTTATGACCATCTAGACTTAGTAACAATTGAGGATTTATTCAATACGCGACTGATTTGAAACTCGAATATGTGGGAGCTTCGCTCCAACGGTTTTTGATGTGACCTAAATGACGATTACATCAGATCAATGGAAGAATATTCAACCTATTAATCATATTCTTCACGGCTGTCACCTCGTGTAAATATTGCTGCATATACTTGGGCTTTTCTTGAAGTTTTCGCAGTTACGTGCCTCTCCTAGGAACACGAGAGAAAGAGAAAGAGAGAGAGAGAACAAACTAAAGCAGATTCTTGTTCTTAAACTATGCTAATTTAACTTTTGCCTTTGCCCTTTTTTCCTCTTCCCCTGTCAAAACTAAAAAAAGAATGAATAATTAAGAAATTGTAGATCTGCAATGCAACAGACTCCCAAATTTCATCTAATGACCATCTTTTAGAGTTCAACAATCCACTTCTTTTTTATTTGATATTTTTTTATTTTTTCCCAAGGAATAACGGAGAAATAAGTGTACTTAGCAGCATTAATTCAAGCTTCTATCAGTTTTCTTGGATTAACATATTCCCTTGAAAATTGTTTTCGAAGTTTTCTTTGGCGTGTCAGAAACTACTTTTCTGTGTAAAATTTTTCAATATATGTCAAACAACAGGGAGCTTCTCTTTCTCTGAATGCATAGCTGAGTAAAGTGCTACTGTATATGTATACAATTTCTTTTCCTGATTAATCACGTGCCGCTGAAATTGTGGTTCCTTTTTCGTGTGAGCTTTATGCACCAATAAGATAAGTCATCCTTGAAATGTTACCTTATGGTTCTATATATACATCTCCATTCTACTCTTTTAAGCAGAAGGCATCCTATCTACTTTCAGTTTCATATTAATGAGAAATTAAGCTCATTAAATCTTCATTACCATGGCAAAACATATTCCCACCTACAGAATTATTGATAAGATAGTATTTTGCTTCATATGTTCATGTCTCCTGCTGCCATTGCCTATTTCCAATGCTGCTGATCCGAGTCCATTGCAGGATTTCTGCGTGGCAGATTTGAAATCCTCTATATATACCAACGGCTTTCCTTGCAAAAAACCTGCTGATGTAACATCAAAAGACTTCTTTTACGATGGTTTCAAAGAAAGGCCTGGCGAATTCAATATTTTCGGTGGGAATATCACTCCAGTGGATGTTCATAACTTTCCAGGACTGAACACCCTAGGGCTGTCAATGAACCGTGTCGTGTTGTTGCCTAGAGAACTCAATCCACCCCATGTCCATCCTCGCGCATCTGAGTTGGCAGTTGAAATACCCGTGCCCAATGTCGTAGGCTTAAGGTGCAAAATATGAAAAATATATTTTGGGCCTTTTTAGAGTTTTGGAGATATATAAAGGGACTCTAATAAAATAAATAAATATAAAGAAGTTATTTCTAGTCAGCAGAAGAAAACGATGTTTATTTACCTATTTTTCACAAATTGACTCTCTACATTCTTCAAGGTCAAGATTAAGAGGGAAGTCAAGATTTTATAGATCTAGAGGCCTTAGAATATTCTCACGAATCCTTATAACAATCAAGGTGAGTTTAGTTCTTGATTTCAAATTTCACTAATTGGTTTAGTTGGAATGTTTAGTTTGTAAAGTGTTTGGGATTGAGGTTTTCTTACAATTTTAGAGGGATTAATCTTTATATACTATTTAGAATTTTAATTAAGGAATATTGAAGGTTGATGAAGTTATGTATTCCGATGTTGGTGTTTGCTGGAAAAATATATATTTTTGCCATTTCGTTGTTTCTACTAAAGAATAAAAAAAAAAATAAAAGAAAAGGCAATTGCCATGGCCTCGTTAGTTGGATATAGTCTGGTATTTCAATGGAAGATTATGTCAATGGAACGAATTTGCTGGCCCTTGAATTTTGGTGAAAGAAGGGATTTTCCGTGCAGGGAAGGCCATAGACCAAAAAAAAAAAAAAGGAAAACCTGGATATCAAAGCCGTGGCCTGGTCACGGCCTTACGAAAGAAACAGGAAGTCTTGACTTCCTGAATCCATTGAAAAGTCGTGGACCAAGGTTGGCCAAAAGAAAGAAAAGTAACAATCTTATGCATATTAGAATTTTGGAACAGGAAGATCATTGTCGTCCGTATGGGTGGTTAAGCAATCAACTAATTGTGGGCTCCGATGAAAGGAAAATGGAAGGCTTTGTTTCTTTGTAATCTGGCAGGGAGTATGGGTAACAATTGGTGGCCATTGTCTAATTGAATTGAATTCTTTGGGTTAGTTTAATTAGCTAATTGTCTATTTATTATATACTTTCTTAAGTCAATCATAGGTTATGGGTTAATTAATATATATTATTTTTCTTATTAAGTAGTTAAATAAAACTAAATACGTTCTAGTAGTATTTTGGGATTTTAGAACTATTCGCAAAATATGTCTATAAGTTTTATTATTTTATAGATATAATTATTAAGGTGAATTTTTATTTTCCTTTGATGGTAATTAGGTGGTGATTATTCTTGGGACCAAGATTATCTGAATTAGAACGATTGGATTTGGACTTCGAGGTAAGTGGTTCCTACCCTTTCTCATGTTTTGAAAAAAAAAATTCTTTGCGTATATATATTTATTCATTTCGTGAATATTTTCATAATATGAAACTTAGAATGAGTATGTAATATGTGCGAAAATTTCTTCATATATCGTGGCACTTTGATTATTTATATGTGTGTGTATGTGTACGTGTGATGTGTGAATGTATGACATATTACGATTTGGCTCTGATTATTCTTTGTACACCAGAGAGAACTAGTTCTCGATATACCTACCTGACGGTGAGTAGTCAGGCCATGCACGCATGTTTATGACCCTCCTAACTGGGAAAAAGTTAGGCTAAATATCTAGTACGACTGGTTCCTACGTTGAAAATTTTGAGCCTATGTATGTATGAACAAGCATGTATATTATGAACTAAGATTTGTTTAATATGCCATGAATTTATTATGTATTACGTATTATTAGTATTACTTGTGATTATGAATGTGTGTGTGATGGAATGAATGCATGTATTATAATTATATATATGTATATATGTAACTGCCCAAATTGGTGAGAAAGGGATGGAATTACTTACTGAGCGTGTTGGTTGCTCACCCCACTTATGTTATTCATTTTGCAGGTGATTTTAGTTCGGATTAGGCAAGCAGGGTACTTAACTTCGCAATAGAGGATTACTTATATTTATTTAAAGATTATTTAGTTGGTGAGCCAATAACATTAGTTTATTTCATTTTTAGTGTTATTTATTTCAACTAAGGAAGTTGGTGACTTTGTGGATGTGAAAATATTATTATTAGAGGATTTTTATATTAATTGAAGTATTTTAATATTTATGATTGTTTATGTTTTAGAATTGCTTTGATTATTTTAGAACCTTGCAGTATTAGGTGAGTCTAATACACGGACGTGTTACACCCGGACGCGGGGTGTGACAGCATTAGTCCTGGATGGAGAACTACTTGTAGGTTTCGTAAGCACTGCAAATGTTTTCTATTGGAAAGTTGTGACTTCAGGAGAGCTGTTTGTGATTCCACGAGGGGTAGTGCACTTCGAGCTCAATATTGGAAAAAAAGAATGCGCATTTTTCCTCGTCTTTTAACAGTCAAAATCCAGGGCCTCAGATAGTCTCCATTGCTCTTTTTAATTCCACCCCTCCGACACCTGATCAAGCGCTGAGTATAGCATTCCAAGTAAACAAAACTATCATTGAGCTCATAAGATCAGGGTTCGCGCCATCTGTTATGCTCAAGTCATCTTATTAAGTAAAAGTTCCAAGTGTTACTATTTCGAGTATTTCCTACATACAGTCTCTTTAAAGACAAGGACGATCATGTAATATAAATAAGAATATGTAATGAAATTCGAACTACTATTTGATCAACTTATTTTATGCATCTTTCTCATTCGCATCGTTATCTACGCTATGTGAATCTTGTTGGTATCACCAACGTCCAACTGAAACAGAAAGGAAAGACAATTTTCTTGACCCATCCAAACTCTTTCGACTTCTAATTTCCATCTAAATTGGTGATTTTTTTTTAAATTGACATTGAAAATAATAAATTCCAATCTGTTTGCCATGTTCATCTGTAATTTACCAAAATTTTTAAGGATTTTGATTAATAACTTATCATAGCTCATTTATGAGACCAAATAATTGTTACATGCTGAATTAGATCCAAAGTTTGATTACAATATAAAATAATTGTATACTTTTCTGTAGAATAGACGATAAATATTTGGTTTATAAGTGACATACAATTACAAATTGATTTCTTAAAAAGTTTTGAATGAAATATATAGATGCAAGATGACAAAATCGGTCTGACTAGATTGGCACTTGATAAGGAAGAACAGTAATAATTCCAGAGTGCTGCCTGTCTATGGTGCATGTAAGAGAGTGGGGTTATTTAAATTTAATGGAACGTCCTGAAATATTCACACACTCTCCAACATGGGGTCATACCATATCAGTTTCTTCAATCTCCAACACGTGTATGTAACTTACACAACAAGCTCTGTTCAACATACAATTATAAAACAAGAAAGGACCAGCCAACTAATCAATAAAAAGTCACAATTCCAAATTTACTAAAGAATATCATCCTTTCCTATTTCTTCTAGTAATATTCATGGGGCAAAAACAAATACAAAATTGGGGGACTGAGAGCAACTCATTTAATGGCCAAAGGTCATAGAGAAACTTGAAAAGAATGGCAACAAAGAAAACTAAAGCAGCAAAACTCATTTAGAGAGATCGAAATCACCGTATTGTTATTCAACTTGATTCTTCCACCAAAGGGAGCTTGAATTCGCAGACGAAGCTTAATTCCTCCATATTCATCACCATTCTATTTGACCAATTCATTGACTCATAGTTCCATGCCCAAAACATTTAAAATTGAATCACACCCAGAAAGGGGGAGGAGCTGAATTCTTTTTCTGCATGTACTAAATACCTACTACCACTAAATTGCTACATATACACAAGTACATATGCTGAAACTAAGAATTAACTACACACAGTACTACATACCTTCCTAAATAATGATATTAGAATCAACCAAGAATAACATCTAATACCAAACCTGAACATTTTTTAAATATAGCTCTACTGCACTAGTGCTGCTTGCTCTCCTACTAATACTACTAATATTAAATAGTCTACTATTGGAAATAGTACCATCATCTCAAGCTAATAGTCTATTACCTTCATGAACTTCCATTTTAATTGATTAAATGTTCAGTTAGCAACTCATAACTTCCTCAAAGAATGGAAAGATGTTAGTAATCTACCCAAAAAGAAAAAAAAATGACAGTCACATAGCTGCTTACCTATGGCAATGTGAAGTTAGAAGCATTGCCTCCAGCAGATAAGAAGTCCATGAACATTTTACGCATTTCTTCACGCATTTGTTGCTGCATTTGGACTTTTGCAGCTTCTAGCTTCTCTTCATGAGTTTGGACTAATGATTCTATTGATTGAGCGAGCATGTTGCAGCTCTGATTCAGCCCTTTCAAGTTGGTTGCGAAGCTCAACTTCGCGGTCCTGAGCACACTTCAACTTGACAAGATTTAGATGCCTCCATCCGTACCCCATACCTGTTACATAACCTGGTCGTTTGGCTAGCATATCACTCATAATTTCATCTTCTAGATTCTCTTCAATTACATCTTCCATTGGCTGTTGTGATTGGTCTAAGCGTTCCTTCATTTTGCACTATCATAATTGGAAAAAATCAGAAATAATGGCAAATGTAAGACTGAAGTGTCCAAAATTATTTGACTGCATTTGTCCAAAAATTTTGTAGCCTAAATGGGGTATTTACCAAACAAAATTATCTCAAGTGAAATAATCACAACCACTCATGTACAACAATAAAGATTTAACCCACTAAACTGATACTTCTAACTCATGCAATATTAACTTCTATAACAATCTAGAATCAACTTAACTTCTCTAAATATCTAGAATAAGCTTAACTTCTCTAAAAACAAAAACTTGTGCAATACAACTGATCACAAAATATCAACTTTCCTATAATGAATTTGATGAAGTTTACTTACATATGTCTCCTTGGCCTTATCATTGAGAAATTCTCCATCCTTTGTAGTGCGCGCATATTTCCAATTTCAATCTTACTTTTGTTCTCCTGCAAAAAAAGGATGAATATAGAGAATCATTATGATTATTGGTTATTAAACAATAATGTACTTCATTATACATATTTACAAGTACTAAATTTCTGTTTATGCAAACTCTTATTACCATACGATCATAATGCTCAATAAGTGTCATAGATCCACAAGTATGGCCATATGGTAGCAGAGCTCAATTCTTTGAATTAATAACTGATTGCTTCTGCATTTACAACATTAGACTCACAACAATTAGTGATCCAACTTGGATCTAAATGTATAATGTAAAGGAAATTTTAGATATCACCTTGAATTTTTCATTCTCAAACCAATCACACAACTCATGCCACACTTCTATTTTCACTTCAGGTCGTGGAATCTTTTCTCGTGGTTCCTTCCCATCCTCTAATCTTTTCTTATAGATCCCATGCAATGTGCTCCTCCATTGTCTGTAGTGGTTGGCAAACTTATCCATAATGATCTTCCTTACACGAGGAGTCGTTGCATCAGCAATTTCTAACCAGCTCTAGATATCCAAACAGCAAAACAATGTTAGTGATTACATGAAAAGTTAGTACAAAACATTAGAACATGAAGGAAGTTATGTTATGCTTACATCCAATCGCTTGATATACACAACTTTTTGCTTGTATGGAATATCTTTCTAGTAGTTTACCCCTAACAAGAAGTGCATTAGTTTTAACAACATATCCGATTACTCTAGTAAAGTCACCACCATTTTCTTGTGGGTGCCTTCTCCCTTTAGGAT
Organism: Mitragyna speciosa; assembly: GCA_024721245.1. Taxonomy (NCBI): domain Eukaryota; kingdom Viridiplantae; phylum Streptophyta; class Magnoliopsida; order Gentianales; family Rubiaceae; genus Mitragyna; species Mitragyna speciosa. The sequence goes on along the minus strand of CM045566.1, from coordinate 24,212,249 downwards.
AAACAATTGGCAATTTTCTTCCTAAGCTGAAATGTAATCAGAATTTATGCTTAATACCTGATTTCAAAGAAAATAAAACAGTAGCAATTAAGTTTAGTTAACGATCTTCTTAATTTTCGTATCCAGGCCATTTGCACCTCCTTGGTCCCTGACCATTTCTTGGAACATTCAGATCTGCCATGTTTTAAAAAAATTAACAAGTGACAAAAAAATGTTAAATATGAATATATATCGATATACCTTCATCTGTCATTCAGATAGTAGTGTCTTCTGATTCACTATTCTGTTGCTCATGAAGCACTTGTTGCTGATATAGTGGCTGAAACATGTGCTAGTACCAATAGCTACATTTTCTGTACGTTGGTTGGAATTTCCAGTTATGTTATCTGAATCCACGATCATGCCTTGTTGCTGATGCAGTTGCTGAAATCTTGTGCAGGACCAATAGTTGCATTTTCTGTCAGTTGGTTTGGATTTCGAGCTATGCTATCCGATCCACGATGATGCCTTGATATACCAGGACCCATCTACATGAGAAATACAATTGAACTCCAAAGGTAAATCCTTCAAAGACAAATTTAATATAGTGACAAAATATATGCCATGAAAACATATAAAGGTGGATGTTTGCAACAAAATGCATTGTCAAATGAGTAAAAAGTAAACCTTTATATGCCTTAGACTGTATTGTACAACAAAAAAACTACTATTATGCTATATGTTCATGTCATCTTCATCATCACTAGGATCATTTGAACAATCTTCTTCTCCTTCACTTGAAGTGAAAGTAATATCCAGCTCCTCATTATCATGAACAATGAATTCTTCCTGGTTTGGTTGCTGTATTGCAGCTATATTAAACCTTAATGAAGCACTTTCAGAGATAATTTCTTTAGCCATGTCTCCCCTACTCAATCTTCCTAAGTAAATATCTTGACCTTCAAGAACAGGCATGACTCCAAAAGATTACTCCTACTGAAATGCATGATTACCAATATCTATCCCAGAATCTCTAGAATCATCCAAATCTTCTTCTTCAATCTCTGGTAAATCCCACAAATGCCTGTGTTGTACTCATTGCACTATTTGCCAATTTTTTTGCAGTTTTGTATCATTGATATAAAATACTTGCTGCACTTGCTCAGGTAAAACAAATGGATCATCATTATACCATCGTGACCTTATGTCCAGGCTAATGTAGTTCTTGTTGACAACACATGTTTTCTTGTTTCCAGTGTCAAACCATTGACATTGAAACAAGATTACCTTGCGATCACACAAATATGGGAGCTCAACAATTTATTGCTCCAAAGAACTCAATTGTCTTTCCATCATGTTCTCCTTCAACAACCAACCCATTGTATTGATTTCTTCATTGGACTTCCCCATCTCTTGTATGAAAGCAAACTTTATAGGCAATACAACCAGAATAAAATTTTGTTGTAGATCTGTTTGGAGTATTCGCCAATGACCAAAGGTCACTTGTTGCTTTTGGAGAGCCTTCATAATGTAATTGATTTATCTACAAAAGTTGTCATTGAGGAATATGAATTGTTCAAAATAATAGCTTGATTCATATTTAGACTACATCTAAATAAACTAACATGATCTTTGAACAAAACAAGAAATTGCTCACGTAGCACCTTATCCACACATTCAGAACTTATTGACCCAAGTAATTGATTCATATACATCCTACTAATAAGACATATATAAACAATAACATATTACTTTAAAGTTGTTAAAAATAGACAAGTAATTTCCAAATAAATAAGGTACAGTGACTCATTGTATGTATGTTCAACTTCTTCACAATTGCTCAATATGTACCATTGTGCAACTTCAAACTCTTTTTCAGATAAAGTAGGTGCTGATACAACATGTCCAAATGGACGGAAAATAGGCAGCAAACACAGGATTCTTGCGTCTAACTTTTCATTTCATCCATTCGAGTTTCTTTGAGGCCTATTAAATTAGTTTCAGTTCCAGGAAGGTACATAGAAAGGAATGTTAGGCACTCATTTGCAAGGTATCCTTCAGCAATTGAACCTTCTGGTCGAGCTCTATTCCTGACATATCTTTTAAGAGTGCCAAGATACCTTTATTGGATAATAAAATGGTCAGAAACTTGAATTCAATTGCTCATAATTTGAATGATTCATAAGTCAATAGAAGATAAGGAAAAAAAATAAAAGTCTAACCTTTCAATTGGAAACATCCATCGAGCATGAACTGATCCGGTCAATTTTCGCTTGAGTAGGTAAGTGAACGCCAAGTGAACCATAACATCAAAAAATGCTGGTGGAAATATCTTCTCTAATTTGCATAGAATCAGTGGAATGTTTTCCACCATTTTCTCGATGTTTTCTGTGCTCAATGTCTTGCAACATAGATCTTTAAAAAATTCTCCCAACTCATACAATGCTTCATTTCATCCTTTCGTAGATATCCACGAATACCCGCTGGAATAAGACGTTGCAAAAGAACATGATAATCATTTGCTTTTAATCCCAACACTTTATTCTCTTTAACACATTTTGATATATTTGTAGCATATCCATTTGGGAACTTGACCAACTTTAAGAACTCACAAAAGGATTTTTTTTCTCATTCACGGACATGGTATAGCATGCTGCAGGTTTTAACACTTTGTTGCCAATTCTTTGTAAGTGTAAACCTTTTCTAATCTTCATGTCCAACAAGTCATCACAAGCGTTTTCTATATCTTTTGTCTTTGTAGGAATATTAAGGATTGTTGCAAGAATAGATTGACCAATATTCCTTTCAATATGCACCACATCAAGGACATGTATAATTGAAAGTGTACTCCAATAAGACAGTTCAAAGAAAATGCTCTTTTTAACCCAATTTCCCTCATTTGCTCCTCGTTTTCTTTTTTGATGTGAAGCATGTTTTCTAGGTTTGTCTAACAATTGTTCTAAGCTATCCAACCAATCTAAAACCTCTTTCCCAAAATGTTCTTTTGGTCTTGAATGGAATTCTTGCTTGCCATTGAAGAAATTTATGTTTCTTCGCCAAGGATGATCTCCATTTAAATAACGTATATGCCCTATGTAGCATATCTTACCCCTTAATCGCTGTGAATAAGTCCTATCAAGACAACAAGGGCATGCTAAATAACCTTGAGTTACCCATCTGGACAAACTCGCATATACTCGAAAGTCATTGATTTTTCATAAAAGCGCAGCCCGTATCTAACATTTTTCTTTTTTTATAGCATCATATGTTTCAACACCATTGGCTAACACTTTTAGCTCATCAACTAACGGTCTCAAAAAGACATCAATATCTCTTCCAGGTTATGCGGACCTAAAATTAATAATGACATCATAAGAAATGACTCTTTTATAAACTTATATGAAGGCAAATTGTATGGGATGAGAATCACTGGCCACATACTATAAGAGTTGCTTAAGTCTCCAAAAGGATTGAATCCATCTATTGCCAATCCCAGCCTCACATTACTACGGTCTTGAGAAAACTCTATATGTTGTTTATCAAAATCTTTCCAAGCTGGTGTATCAGTCGGAATGCCTCATTTTTCCATCATCAATATGTTTATCCTTATGCCATCGCATATCTGATGCTATTTTCTTGTACATATACAGTCTTTGCAGCCTTGGTATTAATGGGAAATATTGTAACACCTTGTGAGGTATCCCTCTACCTTTGCTGTCATGACCCTTCCATCTTGGCTCAAAACAAATTGGACACTCTTTTTTTCCCTCATTTTCTTTCCAAAACAAAGCACAATCATATCTACAAACTTCAATTTTCTGGCAACCCAAACCCAATCTAGATAATAGTTTCTTAGCCCCATAAAGAGATGATGGAAGTATTGTCACCCTTAGGCAGTAATTTTTTCATGAAATCCAATAGCATATCAAATGACTTATTGGTCCACTTATTCAATACTTTCATATGCAATAATTGAACAACAGAAGAAAGTAATGAATAATCACAACCAGGGTATAATTCCCTGTTGTGCATCTATCAACAATCTATCAAAAGCATTATTATCATCAAAAGAAGGATAAGATTGTTGAGCCTCTTGCATATCTTCCCATAATTCATCTAGCTCATCAATCACATCATTGTCATCATTATCACCAGTTGTAGAACTATTGTCATCCACATTTTCATTAAAAACATCATATTCATTTTCACCATCATCCACATAATTCAAAATAGGTACTTCTTCACCATGAAATACCCAATCTTTATAATTGATTAGAAACCCTTTAGTCACTAAATCACATTCTAATTTCACTAATTGTTTTAAATTCCTTGTTTCCACATCCATTACAAGGACAACGGATTGTACCATCTTCACCAAGCACGTGCTCCTCTGCAAATTTCAAGAATCCATTCTACCCCATTTCTATATTTCTCGCCAAATGTGTCCAATTCATCCATCCAACTTTTATCCATGGTTGTTTTACCTATTAGTAGACAAGTACAAGCTACAAGTGACTAATATCTAGAATTCATTTTACAATATTCAATTTTTAGTTTAGTATAAACTTATAATAATTAATCTGGTTTTCTTCAAAAATAATAAAAATGAATGAATGAATGCCAAGTGCTAAAAAATGTTCAACTAGACACCCAAAACTACTAACTTATCTAGCTAGGAGCAAGAAAATTTTGAAAAGTAAGGAGTATTATAAAAGGCATATTAATTGATGAAATGTAAGTCTAGACTGTAAAATTATAGGGACCAAAAGAGATTGCTTGAAAATTGGATTTCACATCAGTTACATGGCTCATAAGAGCATGCTACATTCTTATATGTGGCTAAATTACAAGTTTCAGTTTGAGTGGGTATGAAATTCAAAGTAATTAAGTGCCTAATGCAACAATATTATCAAAGAGCAAATAACGTAGCACTAATAAATCAACATAAAATTTTAGTAATGATACTACACCAATTAAATTAGAAAGAAGGAACAAAATTATACTAAATTTCAAGACTAACTCATGCAAATACTTGTAAAAATAGCAAAATGTGAAACCATAAAAGAGCAAACTATTAAACTATAAAGCCATATAAATGTTTAATGCTACAAAAATCACCCTGTAGGCTAAAACATTAAATCCTACCACGTCATGGTCATAGACAATTTTAAGATGCTAGAAAATTGATTATCAATAGGGTACCTTGACTACGATAGAAAGATGAGAAATCGAGCAAAATGATTTCTATGGGTTGTTAGCACCTAAAACATAACACAAAATCAAAATATTAGACAGAATCCCTCAATTAACACAAACTTCTTGAAGAGAATCAAAATTTTCAAATGAAATAAAAAAAGGCAAAAATCTTAATGACACAAACTATGAGATAAAAAAAAGGCCAAAATGAAATCAGTCTCTATATGATCACAATACATCAATAAACCAGGGCATAAATCCTTTGTCGTGCCTAGAAAAATCAGAGAAAAGAACAAAAAAAAAAAAGAATTAGAGAAAATCTAGTTTGAAAATTTGATCAGTAGTATGTATGCATATTAAAGGAATAAACTCAAAAAAAGTAACAAAGATGAGTAAAATATAAGCATTTTTTCTGGGGGAATAAAGACATTCATTTCTACTAAACCAGTTGCATAAAGACAGATTAAAAGTGAGCTTAGTCATTGTTTACAACTTGGTACAAGTATAGTTCCAAGGAATGGAATTCCCACAAGCACATACACAAGAACTACAACAAAGATGATGCCAACTTGAAGCACTAGCAGTAGTTCCAAAATATGCAGCCACTAGATTAAAAATAAAGAATATGAACAAAGATGGATCAAAGAAAATCATTCCAGCAAGAAGAACACCTCTTTTAGGGTTAGTAACTGAGCACCAGTGCCCAAAACAGCACAAAATAATGGCACATATTGAGGAGATCTGAAGATATCATTGTAAATATAGTTCCAACAAACCTGCTTGTCTTCTTCTTCATTTCCTACTGGATGTTTGGGATTGTTCAGGCGGACCAACTTAATTGACAAAAAGGGGCACCTCGTCTCCCACACTGTAGAATTGATCACTTGGGGAAGCTGTAGAAGATAGTAGAAAATGAAAAATTAATAAAGCATATACTATAAAAGAGCAACCACAAATGTAGAAGCATACTCATATTAATAGGCTAGTCAATAAATGCAATCAAACCTCAAAAATTTCCTAAAGATCATTAAAGTTATTAACTTTGGCATCATAGGAAAGTAAGATAGATTGAATCATTTCTTACTTGAGATTTTATAGCTACTAGCAATAATAGGTTTGATTCCTCTTATAGCACAGTCGTTCACACTAAATTCTCTAAAGACATGCCTAAAATGAGGTTGAAACTCGAAAGTACATTCATTTTTCTTTCTCATATAGAAAAAGACTCTATCCTACTTGGTACCCTAAACACCATTTTGACAAACAAATTTAATGAAAAATTAAAATAAATAGATTTTCCAGCTTAAGCCATTTAAGTAGGCCACAAGTTGTTGTCAAAACAAACTATACTAACTTAGTTCTCTTGCTTAAAGTGGACGCTAAGTGTATTAACTCAAAGACTAGAAATAACAAACAACTAAAAACAAACAAAAAACTTGAACTAACAAAGTTAGGCACCAACCACAATCTTAGTCTTACAAATCTCCTATGACTACCCAAATTGTAGCCTCCAAACAACCTACATGAACAGCCCATAAGCAGCCCTAAATTCCATCAAGCAGTCCTTTAAATCTCCACTCATTAGTCCATGAAAACAGCTGCAATTAGCAGCCCCAAAACCACCAAATCGTATCTCATCAAAACTGCTCTAAACCATCACCCACAAGCCTCTCAACATCCACCAAAATCGCAGCCAAACATCAACCAAAAGCCACCAAAATAGCAGTCATAAGCAGCCCCAAAAATCCACCTAGAACAAGCCCTAAAACAGCCACCCATCAACCACATTAATAGCCCTTAAATCGCCACATGAAACCACCACCAAAGCAGCCTAAAACAGCCTCCCAAGCAGTCATAAAATCACCCCAAAAACATAGAGCCAAATCACAACAAAATAGTCTCTAAAATAGCCCCAAGGATCACCTAAAACAAGCCAAACCCCCTTATTTTTCATTCTCCTTATTTTACATTCTCCAACAAGCCAAACCTCCTGATATATAAGTATAATCTATAAACTGTACTAAGTCAAGAATCAGAAAAAAAAAAAAAACTAATGATAGATGTGAAGCAAATCTGTGAACTTTTGAGCATTTGGAAAGAGGAAAAGCAAGATAAATATTTACCTTAACAGCTAAAACTCGAGAATGGTAGCCAGTAGAATGAAGTGTCTTCATTAAAAATTGCAACCCTTCGTCAATGGCAAGCTGATTCTACTGACTTGAAAGCTTTGGTTGAGCAAGCGGTCACCTTTTTCTTTGGGCTTTGTTGGCTAGTTTTCAGTCAGTAGAATCAATTTTGTGAGTGAATACGAAATCGCTTGAATGGGTTGAGATTAGGGGAAGACATGGCTGTGGAGGGAGGTAGGTTGAGGGAGAGCAAGAGAGGGGTAAGAACTAAGAACCGAGTTGTATCTGCCTTGCCTTTTGATCAACTTTTGCCTTCATATTTTTTCAAACGTGATGTCGTTTAGATGCCCCTAATTTTTTTCCAGCTTTTGCTGACAAATATTTTGTCAAGAAAAGGTTGAAATTTTTGGTGCCAAGTTTAGGCGGGTACTCTAAATCTAAAAAATTTTTCCCACCTAAATCTGAAATACCTAAAAAATTTTGGCAGTTTAATTGCTTTTTTTTTTTTGACAAAAGTTTTGTCACAATTGTTGCACAATTAAAACGAAAATTATGAAGAAAAATAAGAACACCAGAATTTACATGGTTCACCCAATTTAGCCTACTTCATTTGAAATTACTTTTTTAGTGTACGTCATAAAATCCTATATCTATTTATCATCCTCCGCTTCCACCACATACCTCAATTTTTTTTCCATTTTTTTGGGTCAAAAAATTTCATATCGAGTCGAGTCATAAAAATTAGGTCACACTATAAACTTCAAGGCACTCAGCAAAAATAATTCGATAAACTATGTTACTTTTACTTACTAGTAATTTCATAAAAAATTGAATTATACACTATTTCTAATTTCTTGCTAATATTTTTTTTATAAAGATGTGATGTTTTAGTGACAACAATTTTGTTGACTAAATTCACTATTTTGTCACAATAAGTTTCCTGCGTGTAAATGGAAATGGCAGGAGTGAAAGAAATGGTTTCTCCCAACAAAAGTTGCTTTCGTCAGTAAAAAATGATTTTTAATAGACAAGTTTAATTCGTCCAGATAAATCAATTTTTTCCTAACAAATTTGTTTTTCGTCAACTAGATTTCATCACTAAGAATCATATTTTTGTAGTGACGGTTCAGGAGAAAGAAATGACCGCCATCTTGCATTGCTTGAGAACTTAGGGCCATTACTTGCTAGGGTCCAAGTTTGTAGAAAAAATGAACAACGTGGCCACCAATTATTTTCAAGAACAACGTAAGCTCTCTCTAAAACAAGCTCAGTGACAGGACTTCTTGGCAAAGTTTGATTATAAGATAGAGTATAAGTCGGGCAATGCCAATTTGGTCACGGACGCACTAAGTCAGAAGGCCGAATTAGCCAGTCTTACACAACCTAACTTGCCCATTGTCGAACGTCTCAGGAAAAGAACAGAAGAAGAGCCTCAAGTCAAAAGTTTAATAGAATTGATCAAGCAAGGAAAAACTCATCAGTTTTGGCTCAAGGACGGGTTAATCCCAACCAACGATGGGAGACTATATATGCCAAAATGGGATGGCCTAAGGAAAGAAATTATGAAGGAGTGTCATGACTCCTTATGCGCGGGGCATCAAAGGACACATCGCACGCTAGCATTGGTGGAACAAGTTTATTATTGGCCAAGCATACATGACGATGTTAAGCTATATGTGAAGACTTGTCTTATGTGCCAATAAGACAAAGTGGAGCAAAACCGTCCTGCCAATTTACTTGAGCCATTACTAATTCCCGAGAGACCATGGAAAAGTGTCTCGATGGATTTCATCGTGGGACTACCAATGATGGATGGATGTAGCAACATTATGGTAGTGGTTGATTGATTTTCTAAGCATGGGGTATTTATCCCAGTGCCAAAGAAGTATGGTGCAGAAGATGCAGCAAAGCTTTTCTTTAGGCACGTGGTCAAGTATTGAGGCATACCAAAATTGATCGTTAGTGACTGCGACACAAGGTTCACGGGAAGATTCTAGATGGCACTATTCAAAATCTTGGGCTCAGAACTCAACTTCTAAACAAGCTTTCATCTACAAAAGAAGGACAAACGGAATGGGTCAATGCTCTGTTGGAAATGTATCTAAGGCACTTTGTAAGTGCCAACCAACGAGATTGGGTAAAGTTGCTAGACATTACCCAATTCTCATATAACTTACAACGTAGCGAGTCCATGGGGGCTAGTCCATTCGAGCTTGCAACAGGTCAACAACTATTAGCTCCCCATACAATGGTGACCTCTTATACGGGAAAAAGTCAAGGAGCGTTTATATTCGCCAAGGGGTGGCGTGAAAAAACTGAATTAGCTAAGGCGTGCTTAGCAAAACCATCCAAAAGAATGAAGAAGGTGGGCCGACAAGAAACGGAGGCACATGGAGTTTGAGGAAGGACATCTAGTCATGGTGAAACTCCTCCTGCATACCATCCGCAACTATGACAACGTGCACAAGGGTCTACTTCGAAAGTATGAAGGACCATTTCCCATAGAGAAGAGGATAGGGAAGCTAGCATACCACGTCACATTACCGGCACATCTCGAGCTTCATCCCATCTTCCACATAAGTTTCTTGAAACCGTATCATGCCGACAAGGAAGACCCAGCTCAAGGTGAATCCAAGAGAGCTCCAACCGGGGTCACCATTACTCATTACCGCAACGTTGAAAAAATAATGGCTCATTGAGTCGTTCCGAGGCACGGAACACATCCAAGTTACGTTGAATACTTGGTGCAATGGAAGAGACTGCCCAAAGCCAAGGCAACGTGGGAGCGTGACTTAACTTTATGGCAACACGAAGACAAGATTCGACCTTACAGGAACAAAATGATAGGGACATCGCTCAGATAGGTGGGGGAGGATGTCATAAATTGTATTTTTAACCCCCATTTTTGCCTAAGGGGTTTGGCAAAATGTTCTAGAGTCATGTAGAGAGTCGTTGGCCAAAGAACACTCTAGAACCTTCTAACTTAGTCTAAAAAAGACTAAGCAAATTGTAGGCAACTCTAGAGACTTCCACCGGCTTGTAAATATCCCAGAGTTCTATAGAATTCTCTAGAGGGAAATGTACACCGTAGGATAGAATTATTCTGCACGTCCATTAAAGAGGTGGAAGGCTAAATGTAGGAGTCTTGGCCATTTGCTAAACCCAAGCTAAGAAGTAAGCAAACCAAGCAATCAACAAGTGTACTCAAAGCATATTCTTAATAGGAGTATTCTTTCAAAGCTTCCTATCTTGTGTTCCCTTCTTAAAGTTCTCTTGCCAACTTTCTTCCATTTTTAGTCCAAATCTAGCAAGTTCAAGGGTCTTAAGGCTTACTTCGCTACGAGGTCCAAGTGACTAAGTGTCGCACGGCATAGTAAAAGAGTAAGTCCATGACACTTATCATTCTTCATTTCAAACCTTGCCTCTCTAAAAGATTAAATCCTCTATTGAATATCAACAGTTCATTGGATACCATTATGAAATTGTCAAGTTTTGACTCCAAAGGTTTTATACTATTAAGGAATAGATTTCACAAAAGAGTATGGCTGCTGAAGGATCATAAAGCAAATTACAAAGTATTAAGAGATTTTATGTGGTTACTTGGAGGAATGTCCAAAATACTTAGAGAACTAAATATCAGCACACATTGAATGGGAGCTTCCTCAGCAAATGGTCCTACGTGCTTGATTGTTTAATTTAATATTTTTGGGGTAATAATTTGGTTATTTAGGTGGTTGCCTTGTATTCAGCTCTCTGTATTTGGCTACTTAATAAGAAGAGTATGTGCGCGCGCGGATGTGAGAGAGAGAGATAGGGTACGAACTGATAAAATCTCTTGTAATATTTGGATCCATCCCTTTCAGTAAGTTTGTTTTTTCTTTAATGAAAAGGCATTTATTATTGTGAATGGTCAGACGTAGAGCCCTGTTATGTTTATGGAATATACAAATAAGGAGTAAATTCGTTTGCCAAGCACTCTGTGGCACCGACGATCCGGTGTGCACAATAAGTTGCTTTCTCAGTTTCCATCAACCTATATCTGAAATGGTATGGAGTACGGAGTATTGCGTGTTACATTATAAAAATGGGCACACACGAAAGCATGAAGGTTAACGTAAACATCGTTTTCGTTTTCTTTGCATTGATGAGCGTTTTCAATACTTCTGGTCACGAAATTTTGGACCGCTTCTGTACTGGATAAAATTTTGAAAATGAATTTTGTGAAGACCTTTTGTTCTATGCTATTACTTGTTTTCCACGTCATATTATTCTATTAAAGTATATACATTACTTCGACAATCATTGATACAATTACTGAAGTTTTAATTGATTTGTAGTGCATCGTTTTAACATTGATCAAGTGCATGGTACTAAGAAATAGATGATCCGTTACACTAAATTTATATAGATATGCAAGTATGGATGGAATCAACATTTCCGACGAAATATGTATGTATGTATGCATGACATTGTTTAAAAATATTTGACTTCATGTCAATATATGATGGATTTATGATAAAGGATTAAAGCTGTAAACAAGCCGAGCTGAGCTGAGTATTCTCGGTTCGAACTTGTGCTCATCTAATAAACAAGGCTCGTTTATTAAACGAGCCAAAATATATGTTTGAGCTCGCTCATTTAGCTATATGAGCAAGCTGAACTCAAACTTTTACGAACCGAGTTGAGTTTTGTTCGCAAACATTTTGATTCAAATAAGTGTAAAAATATTATTCGAGCTGAATATTTCGTGTTCGAACTCTTGTTCGTTTATTAAATTAGCGAACTCAAATGAGCTTGTTAAATTTGTGTTCAAACTCGGCTTGTTTAACTATACGAACAAGCAGAACTCGAACTTTCACGAGTCGAGCTGAGTTGTCCTCGCGAACAACTCAATTCGTTTACAACTCTATAAAGGATCAAGTTAAATACAATTAATTATCTGCACACCCTACTTGAAGTTTAAATTGAAGCGCCTTAGTACGTTTGCATTATTACCAGAAGTAATGAATTTTGAAATGTCAGACTCCATGCTTGGCACATGTAACGCAGGTTTCTACAAATTAGGTGGGAGCTTAACCGGGAAGCCCTTGTCGCATCTCGTCATTTTTTTGGATAGTCCAGCAGCGAATTCGAGCTTTAATTACAAAGCAAATTTCATTTTCCATTCCATAGATTTTTGTTTCCATCTCATTTATTAGGTATTTATTGTTTTGATTAAATACATCTGTCCTATGTTTAAAAATGCTATTACTTAATGTATATTTTTGTGATTTTCTTTGAAAGAACCAATTGAAATCCGTGTCAATTCCTTCACCATCATTAAAAAGAAATTCTGAACCTCATTTTCTCAGCCCCTATCTTTCCTCAACTTGCCTTTTGCTAATACTATTCCACTGATGTTTGTTTAATTAGAAATTCTCAATGTCATTTTCTCAGCCCCTATCAATCCCTTTTCTTTAATTAGAAAGAAAATTGCATTTTCAATTCCAGTGATTTTTGTTTCCATCTCATTGATTAGGAATTGATTGGTTTGACAAAATACACCAGTCCCATGTTAAAAATTGCTCTTTCTTAATGTACGTGTTCATGATTTTCTTAAATAAAACCTCCGCGTCAGTGGTGACATCATTAAAATAATATTAAATATTATTGCCGGCTCAAGTGTTAGATGTTATTGCCAATTATTAAATATTGCCACTTGATCAATATATAGAGACAATTTCTATTCCAGCTAAATGCCACTGGATCAGTCAGTGCCTGGATGCATAGCTGAGTAAAGTGCTAATGTATATGTTTACAGTTTCTTTTCCTGATTAATCACGTGCCGCTGAAAATTGAGGTTCCTTTTTCGTGTGAACTTTATACTCCAAAAAGATGAGTCATCCTTGAAATGTTACCTTATAATTCTATATATACATCTCCGTTCTACTCTTCTAAGCAGGAGGCATCCTATCTACTTTCTTCAGTTTCTGATTAATGAGAAATATATTAAGCTCATTAAATCTTAATCACCATGGCAAAACATATTACCTCCTACAATATCATTAATAAGATAGTATTGTGCTTCATGTGTTCATTTCTCCTGCCGCCATTGCCTTTTTCCAATGCTGCTGATCCAGATCCATTGCAGGATTTCTGCGTGGCAGATTTGGAATCCTCTATAAATATTAACGGCTTTCCTTGTAAAAACCCTGCTGATGTAACATCAGGCGACTTCGTTTACGATGCTTTCACAGAAAGCCCTGGCGAATTCAATATTTTCGGCGGGAATATCACTCCAGTGGCAGTTCAGAACTTTCCAGGACTGAACACCCTAGGGCTGTCAATGAACCGTGTCGTGTTGTTGCCTGGAGGACTCAATCCACCCCATGTCCATCCTCGCTCATCTGAGTTGGCAGTACTCGTGACAGGAGAAGTACTTGTAGGTTTCGTAAGCACTGCAAATGTTTTCTATTGGAACATTGTGACTCCAGGACAGCTGTTTGTGATTCCACGAGGGGTAGTGCACTTCGAGCTCAATATTGGAAAAGAGAATGCTCTTTTTTACCCGGCTTTTAACAGTCAAAATCCAGGGCTTCAGATAGTCTCCATTGCTGTTTTCAATTCCACCCCTCCGATACCTGATCAAGTGCTGAGCATAGCATTCCAAGTAAACGAAACTATCGTTAGGCTCATAAGATCAGGGTTCGCCACGCCATCTGTTGTGCTCAAGTCATCTTATTAGGTAGAAGTTCCAAGTGTTACTATTTTGAGTATTTCCTCCATATTGTCTCCCTAAAGACAAGGACGATCATGTAATATAAATAAGAATATGTAATAATTTTATGCATCTTTCTCATTCTCATTCATTATCTACCCTATGTGAATCTTGTTGGTATCACCAATGCCCAACTAAAACAAAAAGGAAAAGACAATTTCCTTGACCCATCCAAACTCTTTCGACTTCTAATTTCTATCTAAATTCATGATTTTTTTTTTAATTGGCATTGAAAATAATAAATTCCAATCTGTTTTCCTTGTTCATCCGTAATTTACCAAAATTTTTAAGGATTTTGATTAATAACTTATCATAGCTCGTTTATGAGACCAAATAATAGTTATATGTTAAATTTTCATCCAAAGTTTGATTACAATCTAAAATAATCGTATACTTTTCTGTAGAATAGACGATAAATATTTGGTTTATAAGTGACATACAATTACAAATTGATTTCTTAAAAAGTTTTGAATGAAATATATAGATGCATGATGACAAAATGGGTCTGACTAGATTAGCACGTCATAAGGAAGAACAGCAGTTGGAACAGCAGATTAGCACAAGGAAGAAACCAGGGGGATGTTCTCTTGGCAAAACCTAGGAAATGCATGCCTCGTTTGATCAACTACCCCATACCATCTCTTAAGTTGGGGTAGTGTTCACCAAAAGCTGAAACCGGACCAACCAATCTAACTAGTCAAACCAAACTAAAAGTACAAGTTACACTTCAATACTATTTTGGTTGGGATTGATCGGACCTATTTTTCTCGTTGGTAATGGTTGAGTAACAAATCAGTATGATTAATCTAAACTAATGGGTGCATTTGGATTAATAATTTTTCACAATATTATTTCAAAATATTTTTTATGCATGTTTTCAATTACCTTTTTATATTTATGACTTCTCACACACATTGCATTACAAAAGTGCTAGCTACGATACAAATTTTCAGATAATACTCTAAAATATACAATCCAAACAAAGGCAATGAAACTTACAAGTGATTAGGCTTTCCAAGGCCAGGTTTAACTTGCTCTAGCATGGCTCTGGGTTTGGGTTCTGAGCGGCCCGCAAAATCCAGCATGTCACATGTCTCGGTCGGTCGGTCGGTCGGTCGGTCGGTCGGCCCAGCCAACTGGCCTCGTCGGTGGGTCTTTCATGGGCCGGGAACCTAATGTTGGTAAATGGATCCCAAAAAAAAAAAAAAAAAAAAATTGATACCCAAAAACCAACCAAAAAAAATCTAGAAAATTAAAAACAAACTAAATAAATAAATGATAAACTCTTCGGGAAGATGTCATTTGTTTAACACATAGTTTAATTGGAAACTGGCAGAACCAACAATTTTAAGTTTTCAACTTTGGATTGAAGAAAAATGAATAAAGCATAATGAAATATATCACCAATTTATGATTGTTTTGTATCTAATTTTTGTAATGCACAACTGACCTAAGTTAATTTTTATATATTTAGGTGATTTCTGGGAGTACAAATTCTCTATCCCCAATTTTGTATATTCTCAACTAAGGTTATTATAAACAATGAAAACGTGGCAACCTTTTGTAAATGGTACACAAGAGATATGCAAATTTGGAGCTTGATAATGTCGTGCCCTCAACTGGCCCCTCGATGATCGCTGAGAGATCATTCAAACAAGTACATGGTAGCCGTACACATTTACAGCAACAAATTCTTTAACAATTTCAAATTAGAGTAATTATATAACTGATTTATCAAAGAAAAGTTCTCCAGAAATTTCCCATGTTTGCACCTTGATCAACTATATCATTTTCAGTACCCGACGAATCAACTGAGGATCATTTATAGTTTCCATAAAAATAAACAGCCTTCATTTTTCTTCGATCGTTAAACCCAGAAAGAAATTTTCAAAGTGAAAAAAAAAAAGTTTTTGACCAAAAAAAAGGTTTTGTTCCAAAAAATTTTACTGCCTTTTGAAAAGATAGGATTTGTTTTATTTTTGTTTCCCCAAATTTCACTACCTTTAGAAAAGATAGGATTTATTTTATTAAACTTTCTTGTGTTCAAAATCCCAAGATAACTTGCTATGTTTGTTGTTAACAGGGCCACATACATAGAGAATGTTATGTCAAAAGAAACATTGAATTGGGTATGAAAGCCATGTGGTTGGAGAAAGATAGTGCTAATAATCTTGGATCCAAAAAGGTATGGGTACTTAAAATTACTTTTGATTTTGTAGGTATAATAATTATCACAAGGAGGACAAGGGATTGTATAGACAATATGACAAAATGGTAAATATATTAGTTAGTTTCATAGTTGTCTATGTGGTTATGTGATGTTTGACTAATAATTTCATTTTGATCGATAAAAGTGATTTTTCTTAAAAAATTGAACATGATATTTGTGAGTCATATTGATGATTTTTGTACTTACTTGGAGATTTGTGGAACTTTAATGAATCTAGTGTCATTTATATGCTTTAGGTGTACTTATATGCTTTTTTTTAATGAATAAAGACATGCATTAATATGTGATAATTAAACAAAATTGATTTTTTTAGAGCTTATTCAAAACTATAATACATACTTGATGATTTTTTTGGAGACTCTTTGAAAATTAAGCACTCTTGATTTACTTATGTAATTGAATTGAGTATAAATATTAATTTTAGTGACCATGAATGATAAATGAACTTATATGCATTTTTGTTTATACGTATTGACCATACTGTCGTGCCCCGAAAAAATGCCCGTTTTGTGATCTTTTTTGAAAAATGGTTTTGGGGTTTTGGAAAAACCGTGCATATGTGAAAAAACTAGTTTTGGTGAAAAAATGTATTTTTAAAAAAATAGAATTTTGAAAAAAATAAAAAAAGGCCAGGACTAAAAAATACGACAGTTTTGACCAAATGGTTTGAAAAGGAGTTTTTATAAAGATGAAGTCGCTACTTGGTATTGAGTTAGGGTGTACCAAGTCACCTAAAAAATCATTTAACAAAACAAAATAAAATTTTTACAAAAAAATTTTGAAAACACTTTTTCAACTCTGATATGCAAAAAAAAAAAAACAATAGAAAAATGTTCAGAAGTCACATTTGAAGGAAGGGAAGGCAAAGACTCGTATCTAAGGCACTCTTTCTTTCTAGGCAAGGCTAGTTGCAAGGTTTAATCAAAATTTTCTAAAATGACCCTAAAATTCTATCGCATTTGGACTCATCTAAATGAATGCAAATTCTAAGTCTAATGTGGTATCGTAAGGGTCAAAATATCCCGTCGAGACTTGATTGGGATTATTGCATTAATTGCAGAACTCGAAATGAGGCCTCAAGGGAGTTACAAGTTTGAATGCAACATGGAGTGCAAAAAGAAAAGAAAAAATAGTAGTATAGATAGTAAGTGATCGAAGAAAGTGATACGCAGTATAATAGGTATGGGTACTAGTAACTCGTGACTGACTATTCTTGCTCACGAGGGGGGAACGGCATATTAAGCCACCATTTTTCACATGAGGAGGCAACTATTTCTAGTTAAATCATACAAATGAACTACGATTCTATGTGAAATATAACCTAAATGCCATGCATATCAAATGCTAAAACATAGATAATAATGATAATATATATAAATCATGCAAAAATGAAAAAAGCCTAAAAAAAGAGAAATAGTGTGTGGAATGATATGAAATAAGCACGAGGACTGAAACTAGTATTAAAATGACCTAAGGGTCCTTGCTAGAAATTCTAACTATCATTGGACTAGCGGGGAAACGATAAAATCACAACTAGCGTTGGACTAGCGTGATGACGGAATAATAAAACTGATAAAACATAAATCAAAATAATAAAACATGAATCAAAAGTAAATAAACATATACAGACATGTAAAGGCATGTAGGAGCACATAACATGTAAATATAATATCTAGATGCAAAAATCTTAATGAAAGCGGTAAACAAATAAGCACATAAGCATGCAAAAAGCACGTAAGCCCTAATTATTACATTGGGGGATTTAACTTACAATTTAAAAGAGGGAAAAAGTAAAAACAACATATCTATTACACTTGCTATCTAAATACATGATTCTTGAAAAAAATGATATCAACTATCTATTACATTACCTATCTAAGTACAAATTCTTGAAAAATAGGCAAAATTAACATATCTCATTACATTTCGCAAATAATTGAACATTAAAAATTCAAATAAATAAACGTAACATAACATAAAGAATAATAAATAATCAAAAAGTAAATGAAATAAAATAAACACGTAAAACACATAAAACACATAAGGGCACGTAACAAGAAAAATTAAAAGGAATTAAAAGTGGTGAAAATACCTCCCGTAAAACCCAGCACTAATGCTTAAGAATACAAGTAAACATGTCAAGGTATTGTAATATAAATGAATAAAGTGCAAAATAAGAAATACTAACGAATTGGTAGTGCAAATGCAATTTCCATCAAAATGATAAAACATGAATCAAAAGTAAATAAACATATACAAACATGTAAAGGCATGTAGGAGCACATATCATGTAAACATAATATCTAGATGCAAAAATCTTAATGAAAGCGGTAAAACAAATAAGCACATCAGCATGCAAAAAGCACGTAAGCCCTAATTATTACATTGGGAGATTTAACTTACAATTTAAAAGAGGGAAAAGGTAAAAACAACATATCTATTACACTTGCTATTTAAATACATGATTCTTGAAAAAAATGATAGCAACTATCTATTACATTACCTATCTAAGTACAAATTCTCGAAAAATAAGCAAAATTAACATATCTCATTACATTTCGCAAATAATTGACCATTAAAAATTCAAACAAATAAACGTAACATAACATAAAGAATAATAAATAATCGAAATGTAAATGAAATAAAATAAACACACAAAACACATAAGAGCATGTAACAAGAAAAGGAATTACAAGTGGTGAAAATATCTCTCGTCAAAACTCGTTTCTAATGCTTAAGAACACAAGTAAACATGTTGTAATATAAATGAATAAAGCTCAAAATAAGAAATACTAACGAATTGGGGGTGCAAATGCAATTTCCGTGAAGCTAAAGGTCCTAGAAGCAACACTGCAATTCTAAGAGGCTCAAGGGTAAAATTAAAAATTCAATTAATCAAGGGATCAATTGAAAGAAACTCAAAATTTATGGGGTGGCCAATCTACAAATTTAAAGGGCTTAAATGCGGGAAATATAAAAACTTGGGGCACAATGCTAATAATCAAAACCTAATGATTAAAAACACATATTTATATTTTTTAGGTCATCAGACAACCAAAAAGATAAAAAAATAAAAATAAAATGGTAAACTGACTTAATTAACTACACTAAGTTAGTGAACTAACTTAATTACCAGTTCAAGGCTAAATTAAGTTCAAATCATACATTAATCAATCACCATTTAACTAAAAAAAAAACTAAAAGAAAAGAAAAGAACAAAACATTGAATCAGCGAAACAGCTTCACAACTCCTTTATTCATTGACTAGAAGAAGAAACTTTACAATTAAAAGATTCCATTCACCACTAGAATCATTGTTCACCACAAAACATCCCAAAAAAAATTGAATCTTCCAAATCTAAGCTAATTAAATCTTCAAAACTAATTCCCCCCCCCCTCCCCCCAAATTGACCCCTAAAACATCAATATCTGCAAATCTGCTTCTTCTTCCTCCTTCAAAATCCAAATTTCTTTACCTCACTCACTAACTTTTTTTTTTTATTCTCTCTTCTTACACAGAAAATGCCAGATTTAAAGCTCTCCAAATTTCTCTCCTCTCACTCACTGTCATCAATGTTTCTAACCCTCTATGTGTTCTCTCTCTCTCTCATTCTTTCCCTTTCTATTTCTATTTTCTCTATCTCTTTGGAAACCAACAAAATCAACTTCCCCCTAATTAAGTTCTCTTTCGAAGGAGTAAAAGGGGGAGATGTGATGGTGGGGTTGAGGTTTGGGAGTGGTTTGTTGGTGGTGATGGAGGCAGCTACGCCACTGGTGGTGATGATTGGTGCGATTGATGACTGGTTGAGGGTTTTGTCGTATGGAGACTGGCAGTGGCGCTGAGGTACGGTTGTGATTGGATAATTTTGTGGTTGGTTTTCCTGTAATTGGCTATGAAATTTGTGGCAGAAGACAATGATGTAGAGGTGTTGGCTGTCACGGTAAGCTAGTGGTTTCTGGTGGGAATTGAAGCTACTATTGACCAACTGATTGTGGTTGTAAAGAGTGGAGTGAAGGAGATGGAGATTTTGGGTATTCCCGGTGAGGATGATGATGGTAAGACTAGAATTAATTGTTGAGGATTTGGTGTTGGCTTGCAAGCTACTTTGCAAGTGCTTTGATTGAGAAAAACTGCTGGTGGGAGGAGGCTGCTTGTCGCTGGTGGTGGAGTGATTGGTGGAGCTTGAACAAGTCTTCAATATAAATGCATGAAGATAAGGATGATAAAAATGCACAAATGGAGGAAGCATGAAGATAAGGACGATAAAAATGCAAAAATAGAGGAAGCAAAAGGAAACAAAGAACAAGTCTTCAATAACATCCATATTACATGGGAGATGTTGATAATAAAGTTTTTAGAATGGAACATATGGCATTCATGGCTATTGGAGACAATGAGGTATTTTCTAGCCATTCGCATTGTGATTGTAATTGTGATGATGATGATTTTAGCGATGACAAGTTTGATGATTTTGTTGTAAAATTACATGATAATTTGAAAAAATATTTTACCAAAAATAAAGAACAAATTGTCAAAATCAATTCTTTGTTGAAAGAGAATTCAAAACTTTTACAAGAAAACAATGTTTTAAAAGAGGAGAATGAAGCTTTCAAAAACAAAATTGAATTTTATTGCAAAAAGGATGACTTGAAAAGAAAATTGGATGAGAAATCCAAATTTTATGGAAAAAAATCAAAGAAGAGCAAGATTTGTTGAGGAATAGAATTGATGAGCTCTCAAAACTCCTTTCAAGTGAAAAACAAAAGGATTTTCCAAAGAAAAGGTTTGGAAAGATTATTTTGAGCGTAGATCACATAACTTTCTATAAAAATGACATTTGTTTTATAAAATCTACATTTATTAGAAATTCAAACGCTATTTGTCATTTTTGTTGTCAACATGGCCACAAGCAAAATGAATGTTATGTTAAGAAAAATATGAAGTTAGGTATGAAGATCATGTAGATTAGAAAGGTTATACTAACACTTTTGAACCCAAGAAGATATGGGTACCAAAAAAAAGAAGATATGGGTATCAAAAAATATCTCTCATTCTTGTAGGTTTAAAAATCAAAACAAGGACACCGAGATAATTCATGGATAGCATAGATTAAGGGATAACAAGTATCATTTTTCATTATTTTCTATGTGATATATAGGATATGATTGAATATGTGGTTGTATATAAATCAAATAAGTGATTTTTTTTCATACTTTTTGATTTATTTAAAATATTATACTTGTTGAATACTATTATGTTTATTGTATTTCATTTCATTTCATTCTGAGAGGAGCAATACTCCCACTTTTGAAAAATCTCACTCCATCACCTTACCCATTTTGTATTAAAAAATGAGTTCTATACTTTTATAAACCAAAATACGTTTGTTATGATATGTTCATACTTAGGGAGAGCCAATTATTTTCAAAACAAAAAGTTACTTTTATATCCAAAATGACATAAGCCTTTGTTGAGGGGGAGCATTGTTCATAAATTTATAATACACTTCTCAATTCTAGTTTTGATTATGCCAAAGAGGAAGAAATGATGATATGATGATCTAGATGTATTATAACTTAAAAGGTAGTGAAAATGAGCAATTTTTTCATATGCATATACTAAGGGAATTTATTTCTATATCCTTTTTCTCATTTTTCTCGTTAGTTTGTTATCATCAAAAAGGAAAAAATTGAAGACCTTATGGTCTCACGTCATTTTAGTTTTGATGATTACTAAACTAATGATAATATTTACTAATATTTTATTAAGTTGTCTTTGCAGTAAAATCATTAAGAATCAAAAGAAGATGAAAAATGCAAAGAAGTACTCATCAGAATGATCATGTGGACGCACCAAAAGAGATGCGAACATTCAGATAGTTGGAAGGGCTCAAAATGAGTTGGTCAAAGAACATGTAGATGAGCACTCGAATCATCCAGACATCCACATGTCTCCTGATGAGCATTTGGATGAGCATTTGGATGAGCATCCAGACTCAGTAATGGCTAGTTTTTTAATATTGTGTTTTTGACCGTTTGAGCTCATTTTAACTCCTTTTCTCACTTCTATATATATATATATATATATATATATATATATCAAATGTATAGAATTAATTAATAACCTTTGCCTACTTAGTTTACAATTGTTTTAAGAGTGATTTTGAGGGAAAATATTTTTGTGTGAGTTGTGCTTGTAGTTCTAGGTGAGGTAATTGGTTGAAATTATGAGAGCTTTTCTAAGTGTAGTTGAGAGCTATCAATTATAGAAAAGTGTGGGGGTTGTGAGTGATTGTAAAACTCTTGACTAGTCTCGGTAGAACTTAGTGTGATCAAAGTGAAGAGACTTTGGGTCAACTAGAGTTAGAAAGAGAGAGCAAGAGTGATACTCCCTTTTGTACGTATTAGATAGCTTCATCAACTTGAAAAGAAGCTTGTAGTGGATTGAATTCAAAGTAGTTATAGTTGGGAATGGATGTAGGTACCGAGTTTGATACCAAACCACTATAAAATTTTCAGCGTGCTCTTTTTTACTTTACTTTATTCTTGTTTGTTATTTTGAGTGTTATAATTGTTATCTTTACCATTATTATTGTAAGTTTGATTATTATTATATTGGTTGTATTATTTTTTGGGACCAACAGTAAGATTTGGCCACACTTTCGACCACATGTTCGGCCGTCCTAACGTACTTGACAAAATGTAACTCTTAGGTTCGGCCATCCTAATGCACTTAACAGCTAGTTTTCTAGCATATTGTTTAAAACTACTTTTGATTGTTGGAATTTGTTTTAATCCCTATTCACACGCCTATAAATATCAATATGTATAAAATTGAATTGAAACCTTTATGTACATTACATACAAGTGATTTTGTGAAAAAATACTTTATTATGTGTTCTTGTAAGTCTTTGTGAGGCAAGTGTATTTCAACGTTTGTGAAGTAAGTGTTCTCCAAAATTTGGGTGGTAACATTCAACTGTAGCAGTTAGAGGGTTGATTGGATTTTGGAAAACTCCTTTGCTCAACTTGTAGAGCTCAGTGTAAGCAAAGAACAAATCTTTGGTTTAACTAGAGTTAGGAGAATATTGAGCAAAGAGTGATCCCCTCCTTATACGTGTTGGTTTGCTTCACCAATTTGTAAAGAAGCACTACAGTGAATTTGAACTCCAAGTTGATGAATTTGGGAGTAGAGGTATTGAGTTTGACATTAACCACTACAAAAATTGATTGTACTCTTTACTCTTTCCTTTTACTTTTCTTTGTTAATTGTTTTGAACTTTCTATTTGATTATTTTTGTTATTGTTGTTATGCTAAGTGTATTGTTCATTTAGGCAAAATCACGTGTCAAATTGGGTGAAAAATGGAACACATTTGCACTAGTCTTTATACAACCTAATTCACCCCCCCCCTCTTAGGTTATACCTTAGGCTTACAACCTTTATTACATGACATTATACAATTTTTCCTACAGTAGTGGGATACATGCCACATATTCAAAATGAGAATTTCAAATCTAAATAAAGGATATCTGCCATGCATCCAAACTTGCCAGTATGAAAAAAATTTTACACTTTTAATGTAGTAATTGTTAATCCAGGAAATTTAAATAAATGAATAGTCACTCTATCTCTCACCTTACTCAAGCAAGTCATTGGCGATCTTTTTTTTTTTTTTTCCTTTTGAGGAATCATATACTATTACAATGGTGGGAAAGGAGAGGTGATAGGACTCAAACCCCCGACCACTTGGAAAGAGTCACTGATAAGGGCCAAAGTGACTAGATTTTTAGGTATGTTTATGCTAGGATTCACTTGTTTTTCTCCACAAGTTTCACTTGATAATTGTTACTTTTCTTTTTTTGGACTCTTGAGTGAATTTTACATAAGAGCTACTCATTTGACTTGTTTCTCATGCTTTTATAGATTTTTTTGCCTTTTATTACTGAATGCCAAAGTATAGTTAAGTGTATGCTACGATGGGGAGGAGACCTAGCGAGTGCAAAATCAAGTCTGAAGAAAATTGAAGTTTTGTTCCCATCCGCGCCTGCATCCCCACCGTGGATGAGGCTGCGAGTGAGAGCAACAATTTGGCCGCTAGAAGATGGAGTTTCTGCCCCTATTCGTGGTGTCATCCGCACCACAGATGACACCGCGACTGACACCAGACACACACTGTTCCTCATCCGCAGCCTCAGCCTCGCTGCGCATGAGGTCGCGGATGAGTAGCGTAACATTAAGATATCAATTTGTTTTCAAGGCGAATTTGGAGGGAACTGACCAAAGTTTGGGGGAAACAAATTAGAGGAAATAAAAGACTCTTCTAGGGCAAAAAGAAGGGGGAACGAAAGAGGAACAACAGAGAAGCAAATTCAAGAATTGAAGAGAGAAGAGGAATTGCAGCAACAAAGAAGAGTGAAGAAACACTACATGAGAATGAGTTTTTTTATGCTTTCTTTGATGTCTATTGAACTTTCTTCTTTGATTATGGAGTAGATTTGTATAAGACTCAAAAGGGTTGAATCCTAACCTTTGTTTGTTATGTTTTGATTCGTTGTTTAATGAAAAAAAAATCCTATCTATAATTGATTTGCTTGTGAGTTTATTAATGAATTGGATTAGATTTTTGTGCACGAATTCAATCTTGACAGTTATATTAGTTGGCTAATTGAGAAATCACTCGATTAATTTAGAACAATTTTCAAGTGAAAGAAATTGCATGAATCGCTAGAAATAGGGTTTCATAAGTTCTTCTAATTGGGTGTGAATCCATTTGAAAGACAAAATCCATTGGTTCAATTGCATCTACTAGGGTTTTGAGTTGGGAAGAGATTCTGTTCAATCAACTTAGAGATAGAGGTTGTAAGCTTGAGAAAGATTGCAACTTAATAAAGGGATTTTAGGGTCAATTAAGATTGAAAAATCTATTAGGCACAAATTAAAGCTAATAATCGGGGTTAGAGGAATCCCACTTCTAAGTCTTGTGTTAGAAATTACTACATTCCCTTTCTTATCAATTATCTGTATTTGATTTGTTGGCATTCTCATCCATTAACTTACTAAGACTAGCTCGTTTATTATTCTAACCTATCGTGTTATTTAGACTAAACTATAGATTGCGAGCAATTACTTGTACTTGCTAAGTCCCTATGGGTATAACACTCGGTACTCCTTACACGATATATTACGAAACGATAAGTATACTTGCTTATAATATCCATAGTTAAGCCAAGCGGATACTAAATTTTTTATGCCGTTGACGGGAACAGAGGCAATATTAGGAAAGCTTTAGGTTTATTAATCTAGTCATCGCATTTTTATTTTTATTATTTTATTTTTTACTTAATTCATTAAATTCTTTACTAATTTGATTGGTTTACAGTGCTACTATAGGACTTAACCTAGTATGACCAGGAGTAGTAGTTCAACTCTATTAGCCTTTGATCCTGAGGTTGAAAGGACATTCCGTCGAACCCTCAGAGAGAGACTTTTACAAAGAGTAGAGGAGATTGACCAGGAACACCAAGAGCAAGTGAAAATGGCTGAAGAAAACAATCTCCAAAGTCACATCCGAAATCCTCTGTTTAACGAGAATCCGCTCAACGAAATTAATGCACCATTACCACCACAGCAGCAAGAGAGGTATAGAACAATGTCAGACTATGCCAGACCCCTCCTCACGGGCACAGAGTCCAGCATAGCTAGGCCAATAGTTGCTGTTAACAATTTCGAAATCAAGTCGAATGTTTTCTAAATGGTCTAAAGTTCGTTCAATTTGACGACTTGCCTAATGAAAATCTGAATGCCGACATGGCAAGTTTATTGGAGATCTGTGACACCTTCAAGATAAATGGAGTTTCGAATGATGCTATTCACCTGAGATTATTTTCCTTCTCACTTAGAAATCAGGCAAAGCAATGGTTGAACTCCCTTCCAAGAGGGTCTACGACGTTAGGGACCAAATGGCAAAGAAATTTTTAGCAAAGCACTTCCCACCTGCCAAGGCCACAAAAATGAGAAACGACATATCCTTATTTGCCCAGATGGAGTTAGAGGCACTGTATGACACTTGGGAACAGTTTAAGAAGCTTTTGCAGAAGTGTCCACATTAAGGATTGCACACTTAGCTTCAAGTTAAGATGTTTTACAACGGGCTCAACCTAGCCACTAAACAGATGATTGATGTTGTAGCATGAAGGACACTTAACAACAAAACACCGAAACCAGCCCAAGAACTGTTCGAAAAGATGGCCATGAACAGTTATAGATAACAATTCACGCGATCCCGAACCAATAGAGCAGTTGTGTTTATGATGTAGATCCAATCACAACTCTAGCAGCCCAGGTGGAGGCATTGAGTAAAAAGATAGATAAGATGATGGTTGTATAGAGATAACCTCAATTGATGTAGTGTGACTTATGTAGGGAAGGGCATAGCAATCAGAAGTGCAAAGCGATCGGTGCCACGGACCATATTGAGGACCAATACCAATACATGGGCAATGCACTAAGGTAACAGAATAATCCTTACAACACTACATATAACCCAAGGTGGAGAAATCACTTCAATTTCTCTTGGGAGAATCAAGAACAGCAAAGGCAACAGTTCCCACCTAGGTACCAGTAACCACCTCCACAAGAGAAGAAATCAAATTTGGAGAAATTGATGACAAAATATATCAATTTCTCAGAGAGTCGCATACAAGAATTGGAGACATTTCTACGCAATCAATAAGTCTCAATTCATAACCTTGAAAATCAGATTGGTCAGATAATCAAGATCATCTCAGAAAAACCTCAAGAAGCACTCCCTAGCAATACAAAGAATAATCTAACGGAGCAAGTCAAAATAGTTACACTGAGAAGTGGTAAATAGCTAAAGGATCCCGAATAGAGGTGAGCAAGGAGGAAAGCGTTGTTGACAAATAAAGTGAAGACGGGATGAAACCTGAAGAGAAAATCAAGAAAGATCAAAGGCCAAAGAAGAAGGAGGTCAAAGAGTACAAGCCTACCATACTATACCCTGGCAGACTCTAAAAAGATCATCAGGATGCACAGTTTGGTAAGTTCTTAGAGCTCTTTAAGAAATTACATATTAACATACCTTTTGTTGAGGCTCTTGCACAGATGCCCAAGTATGCCAAATTCTTGAAGGACCTCCTGACGAACAAAAGAAAGTTTGAAGAGTTATCGATTGTGACATTGAATAAGGAGTGCTTAGCCAGCCTTCAAAATAAACTACCCCAGAAAGTCAAGGATCTAGGGAGTTTTACTATCGCTTACAATATTGGTAGTTTATTTGTTGATAAGGCTCTAGCTGACTTAGGTGCTAATATTAATTTAATGCTTTATGAAATATTTTTGAAATTGGGGTTGGGTGAACCAAAAATCACTAGGATGAGTATACAACTAGCTGATAGATCAATCAAGTATCATAGGAGAATCATAGAGGATGTGTTAGTAAAAATTGATAATTTTATCTTCCTAGTTGATTTTGTCCTATTAGATATGGAAGATGATATAGAAATTTCTTTGATCCTAGGACGCCCTTTTCTAGCAACTGCTAAAGCTTTGATTGATGTACATGTTGGAAAATTAACTCTTAGGGTTGAGGATGAAGAAGTATGTTCAGAATTCCTAACACTATGAAACATTTTCTAGATAGGGATGATATATGTTATTTCATGGATATAATTGATGCAGAGTCATCCCTTATTATGCAGAAATTTTCACTGGATGATCCATTGGAGGCTTGTATCGTCCAAGGTGAAAAGAGTAGTGCGTCCAACCCTAAATTTATTCATCAAATGATGCACTTAGACGCTAGACAGATAATGAAAAGGAGAAAAGCTTATGAAGAACTTGGAGCATCAAAGGGTTGTAACCTCAAACCTTCAATTGAAGAAGCACCTAAGTTGAAGTTGAAGCAACTGCCTTGAACACCTCGAACACTTATTTTTAGCTGAGGACTCCAAACTACCAGCGATCGTCGCAGCAGACTTATGCAGTGCTAAGAAGTAAAAATTATTGAAGGTATTAAGGGAACACAAAAAAGTATTGGCATAAAAAATAGCGATATATAAGGGAATCAGCCCTTCGTATTGCACCCCTAAGATCTTACTAGAAGAAGACTTCAAGCCAGTAATACAACCATAGTGACAACTCAATCCTAATATGAAAGACATGATTAAATCTGAGGTAATTAAATTATTAGATGCTAGAGTTATTCACCTTATCTCTGATAATTATTGGGTGAGCCCAATGCAGGTAGTCCTAAAGAAAGAAAGCATGATAATCCTCCCGAACGATAAGAATGAGCTGATACGCATTATGACCGTCACTGGATGGAGGGTCTGCATCGATTATCAGAAGCTAAATGATGTAACCCGTAAGGATCACTTCCTACTACCTTTCATTGATCAGATGCTAAAAAGGCTATCTGAGCATGAATTTTACTGCTTCCTAGATGGGTTATCGGGCTACTTTTAGATTT
Source organism: Mitragyna speciosa (assembly GCA_024721245.1). Classification (NCBI taxonomy): domain Eukaryota; kingdom Viridiplantae; phylum Streptophyta; class Magnoliopsida; order Gentianales; family Rubiaceae; genus Mitragyna; species Mitragyna speciosa. The sequence continues at coordinate 24,183,468 of CM045566.1, read as the reverse complement.
CAATAGCCCTGGAAGATCAAGAGAAGACGTTTACCTGCCTGTATGACACATTTGCCTACCATAGGAAGCCATTCGAGTTATGCAATGCCCCAACAACCTTCTAGAGGTGCATGCTTGCCATCTTTGATGAATTAGTAGAGGACACCATGGAGGTATTTATGGATGATTTTTCTGTCTTCCTTCGATTTATGTTTGAAAATTTTGAATAGAGTACTTAGGAGATGCGAAGAAAACTAATCTAGTATTAAATTAAAAAATGTTATTTTATGACTAAAGAAGGTATTGTTTTAGGCCATAAAATATCTAGGAGAGACTATAGAGGTAGATAAGACAAAAATTGAAATAATAGAAAAATTATCTCCACTTACATCTGTTAGGGCAATTAAGAGTTTTTAGGCCATACTGGTTTTTTTAGGAGGTTCATTAGGGACTTCTCCAAAATAACTAGGCCATTAACTAAATTATTTGAAAAAGATATAATTTTTTATTTTGATAAAAATTGCATGGATGCCTTCTTTATTTTGAAAGCAAAATTGACTAATCTCCCCATTATGGTAGCACAAAATTGGTCTCTACCTTTTGAACTAATGTGTGATGTCAGTGACTGTGCAGTGAGAGCAAGTACTTAGGTAGCTGAAAAGATAAGTATTTTCAACCCATTTACTATGCAAGCAAGACTCTAACTGAATGCTCATGAGAATTACACCACCTACCGAGAAAGAGTTGCTTGCCATAGTGTTTACTTTTGATAAATTTAGACCTTATCTTATCTTGTCTAAAGTCATTGTCTACTACACTGACCACTCAAGTACTAAAGTACCTTCTTAATAAAAAATGATGCAAAACCAAGATCGATTCGTTTGGTTCTGTTGTTGCAGAAATTTGATATCGAGATAAAGGACAAAAAGGACGTTGAAAACCTGACAGCAGACCACCTTCTTCGTCTAGGAGAATGACCATAGAGGGCAGACTTTTTGAGGAAGAGATAAACGGCGAGTTTTCCAGATGAGAAACTCTATTTGATTAATCTCTCTAATTTATTTTCTCCTTGGTTTGCTGATTTTATCAACTACTTTAGCTGCACGGGTCATTGCCTAAAGGTATGACAAATCAGCTAAAAGAAGAAATTCTTTTTTATTTACGTCATTACTTGTGGGACGACCCATATTTTTTTGTATTTGTGCACATCACGTGATTGGGAGGTGCGTGGCTCACTCAAAAACGGAGTCGATTTTGGAGCATTGCCACAGAGGACCAACTAGAGGACACTATCATACTAACGTGACCACACATAAAGTTCTCGAATCAGGTTTTTACTAACCCACACTCTTTAAAGACGCCAAAAGGTATGTTGACCAATATGATAATTGTCAACGATTAGGTAACTTCTCATATAAGGATGAAATGCTCCGATCCAATATACTAGAGTGTGAAATTTTTTATTTGTGGGGCATTGATTTTATGGGCCTATTTCCTGTGTCATTTGAGAATAAATATATTCTAGTAGCTATAGATTACGTATCTAAGTGGATAAAAGTGCAGACTTTACTAACTAATGATGCTAAGGTAATGGTTAAATTTTTTAAAAAGTTTTTTTTTTATTTGACACACCCAGAGCTATAATAAGTGATAAGAGTACATATTTTCTGTAACCAGCAATTTGATAAGGTCCTTAAAAGATATGGTGTTACACATAAGGTAGCTACCCCTTACCATCCTCAGACTAGTGGCTAAGTAGAAGGTTACAAATAGGGAGTTAAAAAGGATTCTTGAGAAAATAGTAGAGCATTCACAGAAAGATTAGGTCCATAAAGTTAGATGATGCTCTATGGGCCTATAGGACTACCTATAAGACTCGCATTGGCACTACACCATATAGGACTAGTCTATGGCTAAATCTTGTCACTTGTCGGTTGAGCTTGAACACAAAGCATATTGGGCAATTAAATTTACTAACTTTGATTTGAAATGTGTAGGTTCAAAGCAAAATTTTCAAGTGAATGAGCTAGACGAATGGCGGCAAGAGGCATATGAAAATTCGAGGATTTACAAAGAGAGGACGAAGGCTTGGCATGATAAAGGGATTAGAAGAGCAAACAGTTCTAGCATGGCGATCAAGTTTTGCTATTCAATTCGAGGCTTAGGTTATTCCTAGGTAAGTTTAAGTCTAGGTGATCTGGTCCATTTGTGGTTAACAAGGTTTTTCCCTATGGTGTAATTGAGATTCACACAAGGAGAATGGTACATTCAAGGTGAATGGACATTGCCTAAAATTTTACCAAGGTAGTGGCTTTGAAGAGCAAAGAAAGGAAATTTATTATTTCGATGATCCACAAGTTTAAAGAACGTGAAAGGCGTCAAACCAACAACGTTAAACAAAATGCTAGTTTGGAGGCAACTTAACCTTTATTTTGGTATTCTTTCACTTTAGTTTATTCGTGATTTTGTTAAGTACTTTTATTAGTTTTTCTTATGTCTATGATATAGGTCTTAAGTTAGAGGGAAGAGCTTGCACGTGAATGTAAGATTTGAGGATAGAAAGGATGATGTTTAGGTTGAAAAGAGAGTTTTCACTCTGTTTTCACTATGTTTTTGAACCTTGATTTTGTTTTAGAGTTAATTTCTCTCATCTCTTTTGAATTTCTTTTGAGTGGATTTGTGTTTTTCTTTGACATAACTTAGATGGATGGTGTGGAGATTGGTTATGCAACAAAAGGTTGAAATAATGGACTTTCTGGCATCACCCGCGCCGCGGATGAGGCCAGGATGAAACCAGAAGGGCGGCCATTAGTTTCTGTCCCCATCTGGGCCACCATCCGCACCACAGATGAGGTTGCAAATGGGAGCAGAAAGTTGGACAATGTTTTCGTCCCCAGTCGCATCATGATCCGCGTCACGGATCACACCGCGGCTGGGGGTCTGAAACCATAAAAAAATAAATAAATAATGGGATCAACCACACACCACTCGAGCTGCGGGTAGGACCACGACCAATTTCAGAAGCATTCGCACTTCCATTCACGATGTCATCCACGCCGCGGATGAAATCGCAAACACACTTAATCCCTTCTTCCCTAAAAATTTCTGCATTTTCTTCCTCTCCCCCATTCACCCAAAACCCTAACCCCCTCCACCCAAACCCTTAATCCTTTCCATTACCACCCAATTCCTCGTTATATTCACATCCCACACACTTCCCACCACCACACCAACATACACCTCAACGATTTTCCTCGTAGTTGGGGCATTTTTTTCACTTTCTAGGCGCCATTTTCGTGGGTCTTCTTTAGCGATTTTTGCTTCGCGAATTGTAGCTTTCTTCTTATATTATTTGCCTTGCTAATACATTCTTGAGGTACAAGCTTTCGTACTCTTGCTTATTCTTTATGTTATTGGTTATTCTTGCCTATTCTTCAATCTTTCAAGTATTCAACATGCCAAAGAAATACGTTGTCCATAAAAGGTCTCGTGGTGAAGGATCCTCTAGTTGCCAACCACAATAGGATACCACACGATTCACCTCGCTCGAGAATGCACAATGGTATAGCAAGCATGAGCTTGGAGAATTAATCATTGAGAAAACTGTGAATGAAGCCGTGGATAGCATCCTTCACATTACTGAAAATTTTGCTCAGTTAGGTTGGGATCCAATTCTGAGGCTTCCAAATCATTATTACCCTCAGTTGGTCCATGAGTTCTACGCGAATGTAGATAAATCTGAGTACAGTGTAACTAGTTTGACTACTACAGTTCGCGACATACGAATTGAGCTAAATCGAGCATCTTTGCTAGCATTCTTAGGTGTAGGAATGAAAGACCCCCAATGTGGTATGTTAGACAATTTCAGTGAAGGGGCCCATGTACTGTATAACAAGGAGCTACCAAGTTTAGAGTCATCAGCAAATTGGCCAGGTATAATAATCATGAGGTGTACTACGCCAAGGATTTCGATGCCTTGTATCACGTTATCATCAACATCTTTGGTCACAATGTCTTTCTAATAAGGAGCAGTCTCAACGAGTGTAGGGCCAGTGACATATACTTTCTGAATGAAATGTTGAACGACGGCATGAGTGCACCTAGCCCATTACCCAGTGCGATCATCGCTTATATGATTAAAATAGCTATGCCGCAAAGTGCTACCACTGGACTTAGGTTCCCTAGACTCATTTTCCTCATTATAGAGCATTTCGGAGTCCACCTTGAAGGTCAACACAGATTGGACATGGGGACTAGAGACTAGTGAATCTCCGGGTGCTGAAGAGCAATGATGTCAAATACTAGGCAATCGACATTTTACAGCGACGAGGCCAATAGGATGAGGAAGATGAAGATGCCCCTACCATGGAGTCTACTGCCGAACCCTCGTCCCAACTGGAACATTCTCCAAGTCATTCACACCCGTATAGGAATGAAGAAATCTTGGCAACCATAGAAACTCTCCAGATTGACTTCATAGGTGCCATGGGCGACTTAAGGACCGATTTTATGGGCACCGTAGGTCATATCCAAGGGAAACTAGACAACCTTGGCACTCGAGTTAGCGATATTGAGGACCTTCTCGGCTCTTTTCACTTTGGAGGGCCTAAAGGCAGTCATGATGGATAGGGTGCACCGCCGTCATGATCTTACTCTTTCTTATCCTTTTCTTTTATTTTATTTTTACTTTTGGGCCTATATAAGACATTTATTTCTTATTTTTCTCTTTCTTTTGTTTTCTTTGTTTATTCACTTCTGAACTGTACTAATTAATGAAATAATGTAGTTCTTTTGTTTCTTCTGTTTATATGATTGTAGTAGTTTGTGCAGCTCATGGATTTATACTCTTAGTGCAATCGCGTACCAAGTGGTCACATCTACTAAGGGAAGTAACTGTCTATTTTTATCATACCTTTTATTACTATATTATCTTCTTTTCACACGTTGGGGACAATGTAGATTGGTTGTTTACTTGTGTGATATTTTGTTGGATATTGGTTAATTTGAAATTGTGTGGACAAGGGGTTGATCCTAAAAAGGGAAAAACACTATTAAAATTTTTGCACAATAGTGGTCCAAATTATGTGTTTAATATTTCTTATTTTTCAAGCGTTTTAGGAAGTTGTATTATTTTAATTAATTAGGATTAGTTTTCCTGCGCGAATAAAACCAATGCATGCTATATTTAAGGAGAAATTAGTATGTGTATAAGAACTCTTAGTGAAAGTATAGTAGGCAAAATAGAGTTAATTATGCTATAATTTTGATACTTGAAAAAGTTCATATAGATTATTTGATCCAATTGAGTAGTTAATGGATATAGTAAATCGAGTGAAGTATACCCTATATTTAGTATAATAGAAGGAGAAGGGACGATGAGAAAAAGAAAAAAAATATATATAATGATAATAATATTTAGCTCAGAATCTACTCCACTAGTTTTAGTATTGAGTAATCAGGAGTCTTCATTTACCATGTCGAATTTCTCATCAAAAGACTACTAAAATTATGAGTAAGCATAGCTACTTGAGCGTACGAAATATTGAGTAACCAGAGATCATCATCACCAACGTTGTTCTTCACGTCAAAGATGACTTCGTGTCTCAAGGAATGGCTGAGCTATCTATCCTTAATTGAAAAAAAAAAAAAGAGAAAGAAAGAGTCGAGTCCCCTTGTTGATTAACGTTGAACTAATCCTAAGTATATGGACTAATCCTATTATGATAAGTAATTAAAGTAAGAGTAACTGTGTGCAAAATATTTCTCTTGGTTTTGTCGCGCCTCATTTTTCGAAAGACGGAAAAGGAAATATGTTTATTAGTATGGGAAAAAGTGTAGGTCTTTGTAAAAAATGATTTTTAAAAAAAATGTTTTATTTTGGAAAAAAGATAAGGTAGGTGGAAAAAGGGTGTGGTTTGACAAAGATGTAATTTAGTGTGGAAAAGAGAGTTTTGGAAGTTTTTTGTAGAATAGTTTTTAAAAATAGTTTTTAGTTTTTGAAAATAAAGCAAAACAAAAGAAAAAGACCCTAAATGGGACTTTGAAAATGCGATGGTTTTGGGCCCGAAAATAGAGTCTAAAAAGGGTTTTTAGTGCAAAGGGAGTCGCCACTTGGTATTGAGTTTTGGTGTACCAAGTCACCAGAAATGTTTTATTACAAAAGGTAAGAAAAATCAAGAATGATTTTCTTTGGAAAAATGTTTTTGAGAAAAATATAAGAAAACGAGAAAACCTTTTTAGACAACTCTAGGTCTTTGAAAACAAGAGAAAAAGGTTCGGGAGTCACAGTTAAAGAAAGGGAAGGCAAAGGTTCATGCCTAAGGCACCCTTTCAACCAAACCGAAACTAATTGCGAGATTTAGTCCAAATTTTCCTCATATAACCCTAAATTTTATCATATTTGGATGTAACTATATGAATGCAGATCTAGACCTAAAAAACATCATTAACGGACAAAATGGTCCATTGAGATTTGGTCGGAATTATCGCATTAATCGCGAAACCCGAATCTAGACCTCGATATAGTCACGAGTGTAGATGCAAAATGGAATGCAAAATGAAAAGGAAAATAGTAATATAGATAATAAGTGAACAAAGAAAGTGGGGATGCAACATAACGGGTACGGGAGACTAATAAACTCGTAACTATCTATTCCTACTCACGGAGGGGGAAACGGCTTGTTGATCCACCGCTTTCTACGTAAGTAGATGACTATTTCTAGTCAAATCACACATAAAATGACCTAAGATTCTAAGTGAAATGTAACATAAATGTCATACATTGTCGAATGCTCAAATAGATAATAATAATAATAATAATAATAATAATAATAATAATAATAATAATAATAATAATAATAAAATGTATACCAAAAATCATGCAAATATGAAAAAGGCTGAAAAAAGTGCGTGAAATGATATGAAATACACACAAGTAGTGATCTAACACTAAATGACCTAAGGGTCTAGGTTGGACTAGCCCATTTTCTAGAAATTCTCCATTAGCATTGGACTAACGAAGAAATCGGAATTAACCACAACTAGTGTTGGATTAGTGTGGCAATGATATACATATACCATTATAAAGCAAGTAAATAAATAAAACAGAAATTAAAGCGATAATCATATATAAGCAGATAATAGCACATAGGAGCACATAGCACATAAGCATGATATTCTAGATGCAAAGTCCTAGGGAAAGCGAATAAAACACATAAGCACATAGCACATAGCACACAAAAGCTCTAACTATTACTACTGGGGAAGCCTAATTACAATCTAAAAATGAAAAAAGATAAGAGATGACCTATCTAACCTATCTATTACATTTTCTATATAAAATACATGAGATTTTGTTAAATAGACAAAAATATAAACTATCTATTACATTAACTATCTAAATACAAAATTTTTGCTAAATAGAATATCACATATCTATTACATTTCTTTGAATAATTAAAATTAAATTCAAATAAATAACATGACATAAATAAATAAATGCTCACACATGAATAAAAATAATAAACACAAAGAAATACATAAAAAAAAACACATAGGAAACACATAGGAGTATGTAGGAGCACATAAAGAGACATTGAAAGGACTAATAGGGGTACCTCCTATTCGAAGATTCAGTATAAATTGCTAATAAAATGAACAAACATGTCAAAAATACCACTATTTAAATAAATAAGGCGATAAAAGTAAATTCCAATAATTTGTGAGGTGAAAAATGTAAATAGGGCAATATCCTAAAAAAATGTAAATTCCAGCAAACTAAGGGACAAAACAAAAATTCCAACAAGCCCAGGGAGTAAAAAATGTAAATTTCAGCAAGTATGAGGGCAAAGATAATTTCCAGCAATATTTAAAAAGGAAAAAATGTAATTTATAATAAACTAGAGGGCAAGAACACAAATTCCAACAAGGTTTAGGGCTTAAAAAAAATACAGCAAGTATTTGGGCTAAATTGAAAATTTTCAGTTAAGTATGGGGATAAAAATATAATTTTCAGCAATGTTTTAGGGCCAAAACATAATTTCCAGCAAACATCCAAAGGTCAAAATTGCAATTTCAGCAAGCTTAAAGAATGAAAAATAAATTTCAGTAAATATGTGGAGTCAAAAATAAAAATTGCAGTAAGTTTTGGGCAAAAATATAATTTCCAACAAGATTGTAGGGTAATAATGTAATTCTAGCAATGCATGATGGCAAAAGTAAAATTGTAGCAAGGTTAGGGGACAAGAATGCAATTTTCAACAACATGAGAGACCAAATTTACAATTTCCAGCAACATCAAAAGGGTAAAAATGTAATTCTAGAAATTTTAAAGGGCCAAATTGTAATTTCTAGCAAACTAGGGGGCTTAATTACAAAATTACTAACCATTTAGGGGCCAATCGATAAATACTTATACTATAATGAAATGATTAACAAAAATCTTAGACTAAGTTAAACTAAATTAACAACTACACTATCCTAATTAGGTAAATCAAATACTCAATCAATGGCCATATTTAACCAAATTAAACAAATCTTAAAAAAAGGTAGACAATTAAGTAAATAATGAATGAAATAAACTAAATAAATGAAAAATGAAGAAATTAAGCAAAAGACTAAAATTAACTAAAAAAATTAGACACAAACAAACCCACCAACCGATTTTTCTTTTCACAAAATTCCAATTTCCCTTTTCTTGCTGTTTTTTTTTATTTCCCTCTTTTCTTTCTTTTCTTTTTTTTTCATTCCCTATTTTCTTTCTGTCTTTCTTTTTGCTTTTCTCTTTTTTCTTTCTTTCCCCATTTTTCCTTTCTTTCTTTCTTTCTTTTTCCTTATTTCTCTCTTTTTCTTTTCCTTCTTCTCTCATCTCTGCTTTTTTCTTCTTTCTTCTTTCTTTTCCTTTTTCTTCTTCTTTTTCTTCTCTCTTCTCCGATTCTCTCTCTTCGCCGGATTTCTTCTCTCTCGGCCCTCTCCGTTTCTTTCCCACTTCTTCTTCTCTAATCTCTCTCTGTTCTCTATTCTCTCTCTTTCTCTCTCTCTCCAAAAATCCCTAAATCATCCATTCAATTTCATCAATTAATTGTACAAAAATGAAAGAGGGTTGAGAGTTTTTTTTTTTACCTGGGCCGAGGAGGCGTGGCTATGGCGGTGGTTCGGTGGTGATTTTGGGGTGGCGCCACTGGTGGAGAAGAACTGGGGGGGCTGGTAATGGGTTGTTGGCAGTGAATGGTGGTGTGCCTGTGGTTGATCGTGTGTGGTCTACGCGTTTGTGATGCTAGAGCGTGCGCGTGTGTTTTTTGCAAGGGTGTGTGTGTGTGTTTGAAGGGGTGTGCTGTTTGTGTGTGTATTTTGTGCAATTGTGTGTATAAGTGTGATTGTGCTGTGACTGTGGGTGTGTGCTTGTGTGTGCAGGTGAAATGTGTGTTTCTATGCGTGTTCTTGCTGATTTGTGCATGGTGTTATGGATGAATTGCTGTGTGGTGTGCATGAATGTGAGTGTGCTGATCTTGGTGAAGCGTGAGTGTGTGCAGTGTGTTTGTGCGGGTCTAGTGAGGGAGGGATAGAGTGAGGGTGCAGTTTTGTGTTTGTGTGTGTTGCAAAGAAGGCAAGAGGGAGAGTCAATTGTGAGCTTATTGTCTAGTAGTGATGAGTGCAAGAGTGAGGTGAGGTTGTGCAGGTGAAGTGTAAGTAAAGTGAGTTGTGTTTTCTATGAATAAGGACAAAGATGGAGAGAATGCACATCTGTGTGTGTATGCTATGTGCTTGGCCAAGAGGATGAAAGTGAGAGTGAGTGAACTGGTTTTTTGCAGGCAACAAAGGAGTGAAGTGTGCGTTGTTGTGTCTATGTGGTGGAGTGGAAATGCAAGAAGGCTGAGAGTTGTGAAGTGAGAGTGAAGAAGAAAGTGTGTGAGTTACAGAAAGGCTGAGAGGGTGGGTGAATGGAGTGTGTGTGTGTGCTGTGAGAGCCGAGAGGGAGAGAGGTGAGTGCCAGTGGGGAGGATTGTGTGAGTGAAATTGTGACTGTAATGTGTGTTGTGTGCTTGAATGTGTGTGATTCTGGACATTTTTGTGTGTGTGTGAGTGAACTGGTATGTGTGTGTGTGCGCTTGAAATTGGTGTGATGTGTGTGTCTGATGTGTGTTTTGTGTGTGTAGGTGTGTTGTGTATGTGTTTCAGCGTGATGTATGTCTGGTGTGTGCTTGTGCTGGTAGGGTGAGGGCTGTGAGCGAGGTGAGTTGTGAGAGTTGTGTTTGTGTAGGGAGTGAAAATATGTTTGTGGAGTGAATGAAGCTGGGGTGTGCTTTGGGAGGGACAACAGATAGAGTTGAGTGAGTGTCGTGTGGTGTCTGTGAGTGCAAGAGTGAGTTTTTGAGGGATTGTGTTGCAGTGAATTTGGCCGAGAGAGAGGAGGGAATTGTGCATGTGTGTATTTGAAATGTAGGAAGGTTGAGTGTGTGATGTGAGGGAACTGAGAGATGGAGAGTTTTGTGTGCCTGTGTGCCAGTGAAGTGAGGGAAGAGATTGAGGGAGAGTTGCAATTGTGTGTATGTGTAGAGAAGGTGAGTGTGTGAGCTTGAGTGTTGGGGGAGCCGAATGAGGGAAAAAATAGAGGAGGAAGGGGTTGTGTGTGTACTATGTGATTTGATGAATCAACAAAACAATCCCCTAAAATCTGGTAGATTGAGTGCAACCTTGGTAAAGATAATTGATAGGGCTAGAGGGTGAAGTTGGTGGGTTAGGATGTCTGCAAAAATGATGGTGTTTGGGTTGTTTAGCAGCCATTTGTAGAAGCAACAGCAGCAGCAACGCAACTGCTGTTCCATTCAGTTTTTTTTAATATATATATAGAAAATGAAATAAAAAAAATAAAAACCATCTGAATCTTTACAATTATATTAAAAACTAAAATTCAACACTATAAGAAGGAAGAAAATTCAATGTAAAAATTAGAAGTTAATGTAATATTAAAAAATGCATCATTAATAGACAAAAAGACAAATATTAAAATAAATGTCAAACGATCTCTAAAAATTACGTAATTTTTACAAAAAATTTATGAAGATATAAAATGCACATATAAAATCTTTCATACTAAACAATTTTTAAATAAAGGTGCCTTGGAAAATGTGACATAATATGATGAAATTATAAAAATCACAAAAATACTAAATGACCTTTAAAAATCGCAAAATTTTTACACAAAATACATTATCACACAAAAATATGTATACTAAAATTTTCACTCAGAATTTTTTTTATCATTAGTGCATTCTTGGGAAATGTGCCCTTACTAGGCAAAAGAAGAAAAATTAAATAAATACCAAATATCCTCTAAAAATCATGAAATTTTTATAGAAAATTTATGAATATACAAAATGCATATATAAAAATTTTTCACTTGAAAATTCTCATAAAAAAGAGTGCATTGGAAAATGTGCCATTGAATTAAAAATACTAAAATTTTAAATAAATAATAAATGACTCCAAAAAATCATTAAAATTAGAAATAATGATCAAACAGTGAAATTATGTATGTAAGAAATAAAATAAAATAGAATAATATTTACATGGTGAAATTACCATTTTGCCCCCGATACAACTAATTAGACGTAATTTACGTAAAAGTTACAATTAGCCCCCAAAAATAAAAAGTATCCCCAAACGAAGTAAAATACATTTTCTTTTTAAAGGGTGTGTTAAAATTTGGTGTCTACAGGTTTTTAAGTTTGCATGTGTGGTTTTCCTTGGTTTGAACCGTTGTCTGATCATTAAAGTCTTATTGCTTGAGGACAAGTAATGGTTTAAGTATGGAGGAGTTGATAAAAGCCAAAATGACTAGGTTTTTAAGTGTGTTTAGGCTAGGATTTACTTGTTTTTCTCCACAAGTTTCACTTGATAATTGCTACTCTTCTTTCTTTTGGACTCTTGAGTGAATTTTACATGAAAGCTACTCATTTGGTTTGTTTCCCGTGCTTTTATAGGTTTTTCCACATTTTATTGCCGAATGCCAAAGTATGGTTGAGTGTATGCTCAGATGGAGTTTCTGTCCCCATCCGTGGTGTCATCCGCGTCGCAGATGACACCACAGCACTGTTCCTCATCTGCAGCCTCGGTTGTGCCGCGGATGAGTGCCATAATACTGCAATATCAGTCTATTTTCAAGGCAAATTTGGGAGGAATTGACCCAAGTTTGGGGAACAAATTAGATGATATAAAAGGCTCTTGTAGGGCAAAAAAAAGGGAGAATGGAAGGGGAACGATAGAGAAGAAAACTCAATAATTGAAGAGAGAAGAGGAATTGCAGCAACAACGAGGAATTTTTGCAACAAAGAAAAGTGAAGAAACACTACATGAGAATGAGTTTTTCTATACTTTCTTTGATGTCTATTAAACTTTCTTCTTTGATTATGGAGTAGATTTATATAAGACTTAGAATGGTTGAACCCTAACCTTTGTTTATTATGTTTTGATTCATTGTTTAATAGAAAAAAAATCCAATCTTTAATTGATTTGCTTATGAGTTTATTGATAAATTAGATTGGATTTTGTGCACGAATTCAATCTTGACATTTATATTGGTTGGGTAATTGAGAAATCACTCGATTAACTTAGAACAACTCTCAAGTGAAAGAACTTGCATGAATCGCTAGAAATAGGGTTTCATAAGTTCTTCTAATTGGGTGCAAATCCATTTGTAAGACAAAATCCATTGATTCAATTGCATCTAATAGGGGTTTTGAATTGGGAAGATATTCCATCCAATCAACCAAGGAATAGAGGTTGTAAGCTTGAGAAAGATTGCAACTTAATAAAGGGATTTTAAGGTCAATTAAGATTGGGCAATTCATTAGGTACAAATTAAAGCTAATAATCGAGGTTAGGGGAATCCCACTTCTAAGTCTTGTGTTAGAAATTACTGCATTCCCTTTCTTATCAATTATCTATATTTGATTTGTTAGTATTCTCATCCATTAATTTACTTAGACTAGCTCGTTTATTATTCCAACCTATCGTGTTATCTAGACTAGATAATAGATTTCGAGTAATTACTAGTACTTGCTAAGTCCCTGTGGGTACAACACTCGATACTCCTTATATGCTATATTACAGAATGATAGGTATACTTGCCTATAGTATCCATAGTTAAATCAAGTGGGTACCAGTCACAGAGTCCTAAACACTCAACTCATTATTCTTTCTGCTGGCTGTCTAATTGAAATGGAATAATCTTCCTTGTACCCAATCTTCAATCAAGAATTATAGAATTATTTGTAAAGGCGTTTTGGGTACTTTGATATATTATTTGGTATTATACTCATGTTATACCAACTAAGAGAGTGAAACATGTCATTCTCTTAGAAACACAATTAATGAAAATACACATACCACTGTATTAGGTGACATAACATGAAAACATGTAATAGAAAATTTGAAACATTATAAAAGAAACAGAGCTATCAGGTGACGTTACACGAAAGGTGTTGCAGAAGAACCCGTTGTCGCAAAGGAACGTAGAGGATCAAGTAAGACATAATGGATAAGACAATTGTTGATTGTGGAAGTCATTTTTTTTTCTTTTTTTTTTATTTTGACCTCTTTTCTTTCCTAAGTCAATTGATGGAATTATTTTTTTTTTCAGGACTGGTGTAACTATACAAGCCTTCGGCTTTGAATTGAATCCATCTCATTTTGGCTATGGTTAGTCTAGTTAGGGGTGCTAGCGAGCCGAGTTGAGCTTGAGTAGCACCATGCTCGAGCTCAACTTGATTTCCTGTTATGCTACTGGAGCTTGACTCGAGCTCGAGTTCGAAGTACTATTCGAGTACTCAAGCTCGACTCGAAACTCATTTGTACTCTTTTTTTTTTTTGTTGCTCATGCTCGAGATCGAGTACTCAATAACATTCTAGTAAATTTTATAATTTTTATACCCAAAAAAAGTAAATAAATATATAATTATTAGATAATAGATGCTCGATTAGGCTCGACGGGCTTTCGAGCTTAGAAAATCAATACTCAAACTCGACTCGTGAGTCTAATCGAGCTACTTGAACTTGATCAACTCAAGTTCGAGCAGCATAGTTGACTGAGCTGCTCACAAGCTACTCATGAGCAACTCAGTTCGATTACATCCCTAAGTCTAGTGCTTTTGGTTTGAGTTGAATCCATCTTTAATTTTAGGAAATAATTGAACATTTGAAGAAAACTTTTTTTTACCGAAAAATAAGTAGGTCCTACAATCTTCTTGACATGATGTTAATATAAAGAAACTGTTCTTAAACAGTTAAAAATCTTATTAAATTAGCTTAACAAAATGATTAAATGAAAAAATTAAAAATGTAGAAAGACAAGAAATTAGGGTCAAAATAAAGGTTGGAGTTATTGCCAGCCAGAGCATATTTACTCATTATGACAATATTACCCTTCTTAGTCAAAGTGACTTCCTCTTTAATTCCTTGTAGGACCTTCTAACTCTCCCATTTTCTTGCCCGTAACTTGTCACCTTATTTTTATTCACATGTCAACTGCACTGATTGTTCCAATAGTTTTTATTTTTAATAGTTATCATTTCTTGGGAAAGACACTATGAAATGCTTTCTTCTCCTTCCCGTTGACTCTTAGTTGACTTAAATCTCCACAAATTTTATGAAGCAACCAAGTTCACTTAATCATCTAACACAATCACCATAGTTAATAATTTTCTTTGAGAAACAACTTAAATGTTAAGTAATTAAACTTCTAATATTTTTGTATATTATAGAATTATATGGTTACTCTCTCTCTCTCTCTCTCTCTCTCTCTCTCTCTCTCTCTCTCTCTCTCTCTCTCGTGTGGGCGGATGAGCAACTTTTTTTGGGTACAAGTTCTTTTTTTTTTTTGGGTACAAATTCTTAGTTCTTATTAACCTAAAATACAACAATATAGAGCCACTTCCAAAACTCATTCAAAAATTCATTGGATGGAGACGAGAGACCCCTATTGAGATAGGGGAAGATATTCCATGCATGAGGAGGAGAAGAGAGATACGTTAGGAGAGTTGAGACTTGTAAGGCTTGAAGGATAATTGTCTTTTAACTGGAGAGTGTTAGTAAAAATGAGACTTATGAAGCTTGAAAGTTGATAATTTAGGATTGGAACTAGGAAGATCAGGTGAGATAATGTCAAAGGAGGAGATTAATCTAGAAAGGCGATAATAACAAAAGATACCTAGCAGATTGATAAAGGTTAAACAGGATCCAAGAAGGATAGGTTAGCACATTCTAATCAAAATGGGTAATATTGTCATAATGAGTAAATATGCTCCGACTAGATAATATTTATCTAGTAATAACACCAGCCATAAATAAATAGACTACCAATCATATTGGGGTTTGACATTTTCTTTTAATCATTTTATGATAATCAGGCATTAATCCAAATAAATGAAGTTCAACAACAAACATAACCGAATCAGATTTCAGATTTCGAGTCTCGCTGGAATACAACAAATCGAACTATATAGGTACCATTACAGACACAAACAAACCAAGTCCAAGAAAAAAAGGCTGGTCCAAAATTTTTAGGAAGTCAATGAGCCCTTTCGTATTTGATGGTCGTGTACGTTATCACAGATAACGTACCAGTTGAAAACACCAAATCTCCCGGCCCAACAAAATAAGAGTCAAGATGAATCTCATAAAGAAGCGAACAAGTTGGGAGAAAAATGAAAACAAGATCGATCAGTTTCTCTTATATCTTTTGAAAGACTACAAAATGAATAAGATGATTTTGGATTCATCCAACAAAGTGTTTTGTTTTTCAACATTTTGTGAGTACAGTAGTATTTGAGAGAGGAGAGAATATTATTCAATCCTCTAATGTCTCCCCAAGTCTCTTCCTTTTGTGTCACTAAAAGTTCACAAACAAAAAAGAAGTCCATTTATATTATTTATCCCTCACTTCTCTGCATCCAAACTAAGTCGAAATGATGAAATGCAAAACTCAAACTTGCATTAATCTTAATTATATGCATTGCAAAGCAGCATATACATATCAAATTGGGTAACAATTAGCAAGAAAAACCGAACCAGTAAAAGAAATTGAGTAAACTGCAAAGACATAAAAAGAGTTGCATGATCAACGGTCTCAAACCAAAAAGAAAGGGTTAAAAGGTACCACTGGTACGTTTATCTGAACAATCAATGTGAAGCCCCATGTCAAAATTTGCAAACAGCAAAAATTCAGTCTTAATGTGAGTAAGGAAAAGCGCCCCTGGATGGTCTCACAAGACAGGGCAGGACAGGAGGGCCTAGCTGAACTAAAAAGAGGTTCGAGCTTTTTGTCAAGGGATACTAATACAATATGGAAGAAACAAATTACTAATTTGATGACCTCTGCACTCAATTACCATAGCTATATGCAAGAACATCTATTGTACAGAGAATAGACTGGAATCAACATCATATCTCCCGAATTTTATCATCGTTTTTGTTTTTGTTCTCTGAAAAAGGACTAAGCGTGTCTCCATAAAGAAACAAAAGTCAGTATTTTCAACAGCCAGGCCCAAAACATCATGACTCATTTGCATAAAAAAAAATCCATAACAGAAAATAAAGTGTTGGAGTAAGAGTAAGTGAAAGCTGAAAAGCAAATCAGGTGTGATATCAACTCTTCAGTAATCAGTATCCTAGAGGGAGTCATTGCTCCATTTATTTACCACAAAATCAGCACCATCAACCACGAATTTCAACAGTTCCACTAAAACCAATCAACAGGAGGAAACATTGAAAAAATTAAGCATACAAGTGGCATATATGTGGACTGTGGCCTATGTGAATAAATATTATACCATCTCAGCATCTCCAAAAACTCCACTAGTTTATTGAAGTCAATTGAGAAATACCCAATCGCCAAGCTTTTCTTAGTAGTAAAACCAATGTACAAACCACGAGGGAGAAAGCCTGACTAGTTTCCCTATACTAGCAAGAATACTTCTTTCACCTTCAATCTGCTCTTTGTACAGTGGTCTTGAACAAGAGGATATGTAGTTTGTGATCAATTGAGAAATACATGAAGCCACCTACTGAATGTGTAACAAAAGAACCAAAGCTGGTCCCTACTATGCAGTGCCAGGCTGGTCCGTGAACCCCATCAAATTCCTGCAAACATCAGAACACCAATTTAATTTACAAGCAAATTGATGAATTAACCAAAGCCCCACATCACAGAAATCAAATCAAAAGTTCCAAAATGATCACTGACTCTTCTGATTGATTATTAAGTACCTTTTTGAGGGTAAAAGCAAGAGTCTTGGAAGTGAATTTTTCCAAGCTATCACAAGCTTTTCTTGCACAATCCACAGCATGAATCTGCATAAATGGTGGCATGTCAACAGCCACAACCTTGACACCAGTACAAGAAAAGAAGTCAGCCAACTCAGTTTGTGAGCAGCAAAATGACTTCCTTCTGCCACCACCACCATTCACAGCCAGAGACATAGTTGGCCTCTTCATTTCACACACTCGATTAAACTTGTCTAATTCAAGACTCTTTGACATCAGGGAGAATGCTTTTTTAACATCTTTCTCATCATCAAACTCCTTATTCTTCTTCTTTTCTTTCTCGGCTGCTGTTGATGATGTTTTCTTCACTTCATTAAAATTCTTCCTGGCTAATAGTGCCTTCTCAACATGAACGTCAACATCTTGGTGATGATGATGATGGGGTTGTTTCTTAACATTAACAACAGGGTAATACTTATTGTCCTTTTCTTTAACCTTGGTTCTTGTGCAGTTACTTTCTTTCCCCAAATCTGCTGCTGCTCTTCCGTGCTGGCTATTTGACTTGGTCAAAGCTACGCATGAGGAGTCTAAAGCCAATAAATCAGCGGAATTATTGAGGCCCTTTTCTTGGATAATATAATGAGGACGTGAGGAAACAGAATGGGCAGGGGAAGAACCTTTTAAGGAAGCAAGAATTTTGTGATTAGCATACAACTTGCCAAAGCGGTTGGATATGTTTTGGATGGTGGAGGGAGGGGGACTGGGAGCAATAGGATGTGGAGGTGTGAGAGCGGTGATGGTTTTGGATTTTGTGTGCTTTTTGAGTACTGTGGGATCCATGGATATTGCTTTTGCTTTTGGTTCTACAAGGGCTGATGATGATGATGTTGATGATGAGTTGCACCTTTTGTTTTGGCTTTGAGATTGAGAAGTAGTTGTGGTGGTGGTGGTGGTACATTTTGTTGTTGCCATTTAGATTTTGTTTTGGCCTTTTTGAGGCAAAACGTTGGGAATGGTTAAGTTCCTAACTCCTAAATCCTAAATCACACCAATATTCTAGAGGCTATAGCCAAACCCTGATATCATATGATATAGTTGGGGACCTCAGGCAGGCCTGGGGTGGAATAAAGTTGAGAGGAGGAATTGAGGGAAGGGTTCGAATGGAAGTCTGAGAGTTACCTTTGAAGGATATGGTACATTGGATGGGGAACTTGTGTGGTGTGGTGTGCTGTGGTGTGGGTGAGATGACTGAGTGAGATCTACTTTTCTTTGTTTTATTGTGCGGCGAGTGCGGAGGACAAGGTGGAGGTTGGTGGACTAAAAATAGTAATAATCATTAATCACACTCTTTTAATAGTTGACTCGGACTTACAAAAGAGGTCATCTTAGTTACGAAATATGTGATGTAAATTCTCTTTGTTTGGTGGGAGTATCTATTTTGTTTATCCTATCTGTGCATCATGTAACTTAATTTGGAATGAGTATTGCGTGCACCACGCGCGTCACGTGGCGTGCTACGTGGTACACTAGAACTAATCACACATCGGCAAATAATACAAGGTATGACCCACAATTACCATATGGTGATAAATTATTAGTTCTAGTACACCACGTGGCAATGCACGTGGTGTATTGTATACTTTTCCCTTAATTTGACCATTTAATAAATTTGCCATGATTGCAGTTTGATTTTTTTTCCTTCGAGTTTCATTCCAGCCATTGCATTGCAGTGAGAGAGGCTAGAATTATCTCCTATTGTGCAGTGCATTGATGTCATACGCCATACCATTAATACTTGTACTTTACACAAGACTTGTATTTAAGACGAGATTTTTTCTTTTTCGTAATTGGTGTCCCGCGGTACTCAATAATATATACATATTTATTATGTCAAGACACATATTGATACTTTATTATCTACTTATATTTATCTAGTTATATTTAGATACTTTTTCGACATTAACATACCTTTTTAAAAAAAAAAAACTAACCAGTGAACTTCTACAGACGTAGTGGTTGTGAATGTAATCCCTCATTTGATTAGATGTTGAATATTATTTAAATTTAATTTAATATAATAATAAATGAAAATATTTCACACGAGAAAATCCTGATACGGAATTAATGTATGTAAATGTAATTTATGAGGAAATTTTTTTATCTTATGAATAGCAATGATACAAATTCTTCTATGTGGCTCCTTTAAGATGGAGTTATATTTTAAAAACATGTTATTAAAAAATCTTAAATACGTTTTCGAATTAATTTTTTATTTTGTGTACACATTTCCCTAAAAAAAAGTGTTGAAGGCAAAGTATAATTAACACTTTCTTTACGTTCATTTTCTGCCAATTATTTGCTAAGCACACCTTTTTTTTAAAAAAAGCAAATTTTTTCAAGATAATATCATTAGTTTCTTAAAAGTTGTTTATTGACCATGTAGTATATGTCTCCCTTTTTTTCTTTTTTCTTTTTGTGGTTTAGATTGAGAAGAGGCTCTAAAAGAAAGGTAGAGCGCGACAAGTCGAACCTAACACTTATGATCTCACAAGTAATATCCTAATCATGAACAAGTGACTTTAGACTGGACCAGCAGAAGGGAAAGAAATAAAAGAGGCCAAACTCTGAGCCCAGTCAAATCAAGTAATGCGGAAACAACACTCTACGCTAACTTTAAAGTGCATTAGTGCTTCTGAAATTCAATTGTTCAGAGGCACCATTCTAATATATTTCAAGAAGAAACGAAACACTGGCAATTGTTCTTCTTCTTTTTTCATCTTTCTCTTAGAAAATTGGGGGAATAGGGGTAGCGGATCTTTTACACACATAAACCTTGGATTTATATTGTATAAGTGAAAGATTAGTGTCTGGGTGTTATCTTTCATGTGTAGGATAAACTTCGTATGTGTATTCGTCAAATAATAAATCATAGACACAAAAAAGTAAAATATACAATTACTACTAAGTTTATTTTGTCAAAAAGGAAAAGACATAAAATTAAAAGTTTGTTAGACCTAAATGAGTCTGAATTTGCTTGGTGGATTTAACTTGTCCACCCCCATGGTGCGGGGCGGCTTGCTGTCTGCTCGTTTTATCTTTTTCTTGCCCTCAGTCATCCTCGGATACCTCCCAAGTAGTCAAATTAAATCTTTGATTTCATTTCTTTACGAAAGTGAAACTGATTGGCTTGGCACGATAACCTATAACATATGTCAGCTCTTCCTTTTTATTCCTTTTAATGAGGTACTTGACTTTTTTTTTTTTTTTTTTTTTTTGAAACATGAGGTACTTGACTTTAATTCAGAAACAGTACGTTGGAATCAAATTATGATAGCAAGTTTTTCAATACTATTCTTTTGACGTTGGCTGAGTTTAGATAGTTGTTTTTTTTAAGTGTTTGTTAAGAAATTTTATCGTAAATATTTTTATAAGAATAGTTAGCATCTAAATAATAATATTATTTTAAAATAATTAGAGAGTTTTGTCTAAAATTTAAATTTGTAGAGACACACACATATATACATGCACATATACACACACATACATCCACATACACACACGTATACATGGCATATGTACATACTTACATACATATGTATGTACATGTATACATACATACATATATATAATATAATATATAACATATATAGATAATAAATATATTATGTGTAAATATATATAAATATATGTAATATATAATATATATTTATATATAACATATTTATACATATTATACGCAAATACATATGTATGTATATGCATGCATGCATACATACATACATACATACATACATATAATATAATATATATAAATATATGTATGTATATATATTATATTATACATATTATAATACAGATAATATATATAATATATATTATATATAACATATATAGATAATAAATATATTATATGTACATACATGCGTATGTACATGCATGCATACATATAATAAATATATTATATGTATGTACATGCATGCATGTACATACGTATCTATGTACATATGATATATATTTATATATATTAATATATGTGTGTGTGTGTGTGTGTATAAGTGAGTGTGAAAGTGAGTATGTGTTCTTGGTGTGAGTTTGAAGGTGATTGTGTGTTTTTGGTGTTCTTCGTGTGTAGGATTTTACTGCGTGTAAAAATTTTTGTGTGTGTATGTGTGTGCCAAACCAAAAAATGTGCAAAAACACTTTTTGTGTATTTTTTGTGCTAAAGAAACTCATTTCCTAAAAAACACCCAATCCAAACATACCCAAAATTTCTCGTTTTTCATGGTAAAAAAAAAAAAAAAGTAGTTTCTTGTTTTCAAGTGAATAAGTTTCTAAGAGCTGTTTCGTTACTATAGTAAACTTGTAATTTATAATGTTTGTGAAGGTCTATTTATGACCATTTTTTTAAGCTAAAAAATGAAATATCATAATTTCAATTTTCATTTTGAACTTAAAAAGTCAATTGCTTGATCAATAATGTGTTCGCGGACAATAATGTGTTTGCGCACAAAATCTGCACTCGAATGCTTTTGCTTGATGCGATTTGTGTTGCAAATGTGCCACTCAATCACTACCAAAAGAATGTGATATGGAATTAGTGAAAGCTAGGAAAATATGAGTTGACTGATTATGACTTCTAAATCGATTGTTATTCATCCTATTTTGGACAGTTCCAAGTACTTAAAATTTGCATTGCAAATCAATCGACAAAAGTGAGAAAGCTAACATAAATTAAAGGAACTAGTCGATGGAGAGTGGAAAAGAAATTGATAAGTAAATTAAATTGATAAGTAAAATAACTTATAAGGAAGGATTTTGAGAACTCGAAATGGAAATTACATTAAGACTGGAAACATTTACAATAAATGGAAATTGAAAGTATATCGGCTAGAAAAGTAAATATAACTAGAAAGCTTAATTTATGAACCAAGGATGCTAAGAAAATTACTTGAAATTAAAGCTAATTTAAAGAATATTATAAAATTAGTAGTATTATAGTACTACTAAGGTAGAAATAAAGTAACTTACAATTAGTTATAAAAGTGAAGACAATGTAATGACAAAACCAAAGTAGAATGGAGCAATATTTTCTCTTCTTTTCTTCTTCCCTTTTTCATTGCACATAAGCCACTATTTATAGTTTTGAGGTTCACCCCTCCATATTAAAGGTCATAAAGACCCAAATGTAGGTTACATGAGTTACATGAACTAATGAAAGATCATGGGGTAGTGAGAGTTATAAGGGATAATGTAGAAGATCATGGGATAGTGGGAGTTATAAGGAATAATGAGGAAGATCATGGGGTGAACATGGGTGGACATCCACTAAATGTTTCATAACACTCCCCCTTGGATGCCCATCTTTAAGAAAAATGCCTCATTAAAACCTTACTAAGAAAAACCCAGTGGGATAAAAACCTAGTGAAGGAAAAAGAGTACATTCTTTTGAATACAATACTATCTCAAAAAAAAAACCTTGGTTAAAAAAAAAAAAGAGTATAGAGTATAATTATTCCCCCTCTTGAGCACATCATTTGACATCTTTTAGTCATCGCATTCCAATCTTGTGAACTAGCTTTTCAAATGTTGAAGTCGGTAGTGATTTAGTGAATATATTTGACAAATTATCACTCAAACGAATCTGCTGAACACAAATTTCACCATTCTTTTGAAGATTATGAGTGAAAAAGAATTTTGGTGATTGTGCTTCGTTCTATCACCTTTAATACATCCCTCTTTCAATTGAGCAATACATGCAGTATTATCTTCGTACAAAGTAGTAGGAACTTCCTTGTTTAATGGCAAACCGCATGCTCCCCGAATATGATGTATCACAAATTTTAACTAAAAACACTCTCGACTTGTTTCATGAATTGCCAATATTTCGGCATAATTAGAAGAAGTGGTAGCTATAGTTTGTTTTATGGAACGCCATGAAATAGTTGTACCACTACAAGCGAATATATACCCGGTTTGTGATCGAGCATTATGAGGATCGGATAAATATCCAACATCTGCATAACCTATTAGATTAGTTTTGAGTGCATTGGAATAATAAAGACCCATATCCTTTGTACCCTGAAAATAGCGAAATATGTGTTTAACACCATTCCAATGCCTTCGGGTAGGTGAAGAACTATATCTTGTAAGTAGATTCACAGCAAATGATATATCAGGACGTGTATGATTTGCAAGATATATTAATGTCCTAATAGCACTAAGATACGGTACTTCTAGACCAAGTATCTTTTTATTATTTTCACGAGGTCGGAAAGGATCTTTATGCACATCAAGTGATCTTACATTATAGGTGTGCTCAAAAGGTGTGCTTTTTCCATATAAAATCGTTTAAGCACTTTTTCTGTATAAGCGACTGATGCAAAAAAATGTCATTTTCTAAATGCTCAATTTGTAATCCAAGACCAAATTTTGTCTTTCCAAGATCTTTCATTTCAAATTCTTGGTTTAAGTAATTAGCAGTATTTTCAAGCTCTTCAAGAGTTCCAATAATATTTAAATCATCAACATAAACTGCAATGATTATAAATTTGAATCCAGATTTCTTAATAAAAACGCATGGACAAATAGGATCATTCATATAGCCTTGTTTCATCAAATATTCACCAAGGCAATTGTACCACAGCATCTAGCTTGTTTCAACCCATATAGAGATTTATACAATTTAATTGAATAAATTTTTTGAGAATCGGAATCATGACCCTTTGGTAGTGTAAATTCTTCAGGGATTTTCATGTAAATGTCATTATCAAGTGAGTCATACAAATAGACTGTTACAATATCCATGAGACGCATTTCAAGTCATTCATTTATTTCCAAATTAAGCAAATAACGAAAAATTGTTGCATCCACCACAGGAGAATATGTCTCCTCATAATCTATGTCAAGTCTTTGGGAAAAATCTTGTGCAACAAGTAGTGTCTTACCGCACAACTTCATTTTTCTCATTTCGTTTTTGCACAAATACCCATTTATGACCTACTGGTTGCACTTCTTCATGTGTGCGTATTACTGGTTCAAAAATTTTACGTTTTTTTAGTGAATTTAACTCTGCTTGAATTGCATCCTTCCATTTTAACCAATCATTTCTACGTCTACATTCATCTATAGACTTTGGTTCATGATCCTCATTTTCATTAATAACAGTAATTGTTGTAATATAGGCAAATTTATCGTCAACATTAGTTGTACATTGGTTTCATTTTTCTCCAGTCATGACATAATTGATTGAGATCTCATGATTATCAAAATTTTTAGGTACCTGAATTTTTTCTGAAAATTTATTATTTGTCATGTCAGAAAACTCTTCAAAAATTTTCTTTTCTGGAGATTTTTCAGAATTCTCAATTTCCTTGATTTTGCCATCTTGATTATTTGTCCATTTTCTTTTTCGAGTATTTTTATCTTTGGAACCAGCAGGTCTACCACGTTTTACAGGTGCCTTTAATTCATCACTAGTGGTAGAAGGTACTTTAGGGACATCGATTCAAATTGGAGCATTAGCAGGCGATACATGTGATTTAGTCACACGTTTTGAATCAGTAAAAGCATATGACAACTGATTTGCTAAACTTTGCAAATGAATTATCTTTTGAATTTTCAGTTCACATTGTCTTATATGAGAATCAAAGTGAGATAATGATAATTCATTCCAACTAATTTCTTTGATCGGCTGTTTATTTCTCCCCCTAATGTTGGGAAATCTGATTCATCGAAATGACAATCAGCAAAACGAGCCATAAATAAATCTTCAGTTGTTGGCTCAAGATATTTTATTATAGATGGAGATTCATATTTAATATATATTCCCAACCTCTTTTGAGGACCCATTTTTATGCATTGTGGTGGAGTAATTGGAACATAAATCGTACATCCAAAAATTTTAAAATAGGCAATATTTAGTTCTTGACCAAAAACCATTTGTTGGGGAGAAAATTCATGATAATTCGTTGACCTTATGCGAATTAATGCTGCAGCATGTAAATAACATGTCTCCAAACAGACATTGGGAGTTTAGTTCTTAGAAGCAATGGCCTTGCAATTAATTGAAGGCACTTAATAAACGATTCTGCCAAATCATTTTATGTGTGAATATAAGCTACCGGATGTTCAACACTTATCCCAATAGACATATAATAATCATTGAATGATTGGGATGTAAATTCACCAGCATTATCAAGACGTATCGTCTTGATAGGATAATCTGAAAAATGCGCTCGTAACCGAATTAATTCTACAAATAATTTCGCAAATGCTATATTGCGAGTTGATAATAAGTATACATGTTACCATCTAGTTGATGCATCAATTTATATCATAAAATATTGAAATGGTCTACATGGTGGGTGAATTGGTCCACAAATATCACCATGTATGCGTTCTAAAAATGTAGGAAATTCGGTACGAATTTTTACCGGTGACGGCTTTATAATTAATTTGCCTTGAGAACAAGCAGCACATGAGAATTTATTCAATTGAAGAATCTTTTGGTTCTTCAAAGAATGACTACATAAATTCTCTAATATTCTTCGCATCATTATAAAACCAGGATGGCCTAACCGGTCATGCCAAATAATAAAATTATCATGATTAGTAAACTTCTGATTTACTGTTGTATATATTTCAGTTGTATTAATATATGTATAATACAACACAGAGGAATAAGAATGTAATTTTTCTAATACAATTTTCTTTTCAAAAATAGTACTTGTAAGATACAAGCATTCATTATTACCTTCATTCCTAATCTCAATATGATACCCATTTCGATGAATATCTTTAAAACTTAACAAGTTTCTTTGAGACTTTAGAGAAAATAATGCATCATCAATGCAAAATTTTGTTCGTTTTGGTAAAATTATTATTGCTCTTCCGCAGCCTTCAATCAACTTTGTAGTACCAGATATTAGGATTGTTCAAGAAGAATCAGAAAATTAAAAAATTGAAAAAATCGATTCGTCTCGAACCAAAAAAAGAGGGTAATCGAATCGGTTACTAACATCAGGGTCGGATAGCAAGTCGGTTCATAAATTAATCGAGTCGGGTAGCGGCTCACATCCTTGTGAATCGGCGGGTATTTGACCCTATCCATAATAAGGGGTAGTTTTGTCATTTTGGTATGTTGTATTATTTTACTAATTCATTGTTTTAGTTTTTGATTTATTTTATTGTTACTATAAATTTGTGCTTCTATTTCATTCTTGATTGATGGACATTTGATTATTTATTTTATTATTTGGATGTTCATTTGACTATTTATTAAGTATTTTTTTATTTTTATAGCTAATTGAGATGTGATAATGAAGTTTAAAAAACTAAGTGTCTATATGTTTATTTAGTTTTTTGTTTTTAGTTACCTTGAAAATTACAGTTTTATGATGTAATTTAACTTTAAAATCATTGATACTTGTGTTCTTAGTAATTTAATGATAGTTTACAAATTTTCTCATTTTATTTTTTATTTTAAAAATATTAAAAAATTATGATGGATCGGGTTGGGTAACCGGTCTATCCGAACCTATTTTGCGGGTAACCGGAAGGCCGGGTACCCGTTATGTGTGGACCGGTTCACGGTTCGAAATTTTACCGAACTGGGAGGACCGATTCGGTTCAAAATTTTTGTTTATGGACCGGATACCTGATCCATGAACACCCCTACCAGATATAGTACTAACATGAGTTTTTTCCATTATTAAACAAGAAAAATATTTCTTGTCTTTAAATATGGAGTGTGTTGTTGCACTGTCTGCCAGACATAATTCTTTGTCATTTATATTTGAAACGTCCATTTTCTTCAAAGAAAACAAAAATTCCAAATGAAATGCATTATATATTTATTTAGTTATTTATTTTAAGTTTAATATTTATGGAATATAAGGATCATGAAAGCAAACATTGATAATAAATATTTTTATTTGAAAACAACAAATAAAAATTCATTACAACAAAGTAGACAATTAAGAGATCTATTCTTGGACACTTTCATCACTAACTAAATGACTAGTATCACCTTCAGGGTGATTGACAAAGAAATTAGCAACATCTAAAAAGGTAAAATTAGTAAAATCATTCTCAACAAGACTATAGTCAAGGCCTGCATGGGCTACCATTATAAATAAAATTTGTCTCTATCTTTTTCTCTTTATTCTTTAATGATTCTTGATAGAGATGAACAAGATGTTTTGGAATACGACAGGTACGAGACCAGTGGCCTTTCATGCTACAACGGTAGCACTTGTTGTCCACTTTTGGTTTATTTTGGTTTCCATTTTTCTCGTCACTGCTCTTCCACTTCTGGTGGTGAGTTGTAACTTTCGTGTGACCACCATGATTATTGTAACGGTTTCTACCACGTCCACGACCTCGGCCTCGATTTCGTCCATTACTGAAATGTATGGCTACTGCATTTGCTTCAGGTAATGGGGCAACACTAGTTGGACGTATCTCATGATTTTTCAACAAAAGTTCATTATTTTGTTCAGCAACAAGAAGACAAAAAATCAATTTAGAATATTTCTTAAACCCCTTTTCACGATATTGCTGCTACAAGAGCACATTAGATGCGTGAAAAGTGGAGAATGTTTTCTCCAACAAATCTTCATCAGTTACTTTTCTCCACACAATTTTAATTGAGAACTGATTCAAAATATTGCTAAATTGTATTCACTTATAGTTTTAGAATCTTGCAAACGTAAGTGCATCCAGTCATAACAAGCTTTTGGAAGAATAACCGTCTTTTTGTGGCCGTACCTCTCTTTCAAATTTGTCCACAAGACAAAACGATTTTTTACAGTTAAATACTCTATTTTTAGCCCTTCGTCAAGGTGGTGACGGAGAAAAATCATGACTTTGGCCTTTTCTTGACTAGTGGCATTATTTCCTTCTTTGATAGTTTCTTCAAGACCACTGGCATACAAATGGATTTCAGCATCCAACACCCATGACAAGTAGTTCTTTCCAATGATATCAATAGCAACAAACTCAAGTTTTGCAAGGTTAGCCATAAAAACAATTAAAATCAAGAAAACAAATAAAAACTTATCACACTTACTTCAAAGAGCGCGTTGAAAGTTGGCTAGAGTCTCGTACTAATAACGTATTATAAAATTAGTAGTATTATAGCACTATTAAGGTAGAAATAAAGTAACTTATAACTAGTTATAAAAGTTAAGACAATGTAGTGACAAAATCAAAGTAGAATGGAGCAATATTTTCTCTTCTTTTCTTCTTCCCTTTTTCATTGCACATAAGCCACTATTTATAGGCTTGAGGTTCACCCCTCCATATTAAAGGTAGGGGTGGCAATTTCTGACACGACCCAAAAACTCGACACGAATCTAACCCGAAAATAGCAGGTTTGGGTTGGGACTTGGCGGGTTCACGGGTCAGACCCGACTGACCCGCGAAGAAAAACAGGTCGGGTTCGGGTCGACCCGCGAGTCAACCCGCAAACCCGAGGAAAAAAAAAGGAAGGAGGAGAAGAAGAAAAGAGATTAAAACACACACACACACAAAAAATGATCAAACACATTTTTTGCAAATACTAATATCAAAGTCGTCATTAACATACACTTAATTCCTCTTACAATTTACTTTCATAAACCTAAGTAGAATTTTTAATTTTTCTTACAATTTATTTGATTAATTATCCAATGAATGAAATTTGTGTTTGAATGTGAATAAGTGAAACAAAGCATTAATTATTCAATGAATGAAATTTATGTTTGAATGTGAATAAGTAAAACAAAACTACAAAATGTTAATAGTATTTTTTTTAAAGAAAAGAGGAAAGAAAATACATTAAAACACACACACACACACAAAATGATCAAACACATTTTTTGCACAGACTAATATCGAAGTTACTCACTAACATACACTTAATTCCTCTTACAATTTATTTTCATAAACCTAAGTAGAATTCTTAATTTTTCTTACAATTTACTTGATTAATTATCCAATGAATGAAATTTGTGTTTGAAT
The DNA here is from genome assembly GCA_024721245.1 of Mitragyna speciosa. Taxonomy (NCBI): domain Eukaryota; kingdom Viridiplantae; phylum Streptophyta; class Magnoliopsida; order Gentianales; family Rubiaceae; genus Mitragyna; species Mitragyna speciosa. Next base: position 24,154,230 of record CM045566.1, on the reverse strand, counting down.
ATGAATAAGTAAACAAAGCTACAAAATATTAGTAGTAGTAGTTTTTTTTTTTTCGGGTCAGCAGGTCAACCTGCCAACCCATTTCGGGTCGTGTTCGGGTTGAGCATTTTTGGGTTGGCGAGTCGGGTTTGGGTTGGCGGGTTGGCTGTTATACCCGAGTCTCAACCCGACCTGCCAACCCAACCCGTTGCTACCTCCAATTAAAGGTCATAAGGACCCAAATGTAGGTTACATGAGTTACATGAACTAATGAAAGATCATGGAGTAGTGGAAGTTATAAAGGATAATGTAGAAGATTATGGGGTAGTAGGAGTTAAAAGGAATAATGAGGAAGATCATGGGGTGAACATGGGTGAATATCCACTAAATGTTTCATAACAAATGAGAGATTTTTTTGGATTTGTAAAATATAATGTGATGCATTTCTTCATCTTTTGATCATTTATTGTCCTTCTTCAATCTGTTATTTCTCTTTCATATTTATATATAAATTTTCCCTTAAAATGTCAGTTATCTAATAAGGACATTTTTTCAATTCTGCCACCTCATGGTAAGTAGTGGCCCATTACTTAGAATCACCTCCTAACTATCACATCACATATATCCATTAGTAACTTCTTATTATATTATTCATATCCATTAAAATAGGGATAATGATAACCATCCGCTTTGTGACTTCTAATAATAGTTGTTACACCAATAGCTACCTCTCTCAAATAATTCATTGGAGTTTTAAGTAGCCGATAAAGTATTTGATTCTTTAGTGATAGTTATGAGCCAATTAATCTGTTCAGAATCGGCAAAGAAACCAACATTTTTATAGGTATTCATTGCCCTAGTGTATTTGAGATTAACTTGCCATTATGTTCATTGATCGGTCCATTCTTTGCCAACATCAGCTTTAAACACAAATATGTTCCGCTTTAAACACAAATATTAGTGCAAATATGATACTTGCCGTTTTGGACCTCCATAATGACGAGTGACTATAATTGACACGTCCTAGTAGTCTGGGCATTTGGAAGTATTAGTGCTAATGTACTTTCCTGGCATAGCGCGGGTATGTACAAGGCCAGGTCGTGCCTTTACTTGCTTGGCATGTATTGAGTTTGCCTGACCTGATTGACCCATCGATACAAATCACCTATCAACGAGAAAGCAATATAACCACTCCCTGCCTCGCGCTGTGCATTACCCTTTGTGGTCACTGAAGAAATTTTAGATTGTTGATTCTGCCTCCTTCCCCCCGGCGGCTGATTTTTGTTTATTGACGCTCCCTTGGGGATTATCAACATATAAGATGAGAGAGCTAATTTCTCCCTGTCAGCACATGGAATGAAGTAGCCTTAATGGATCCTTAATGGATCAGCATGGTTCATCAGTTGTAAATGCCCTGCCTTTACTCTCGTCAACACTTTCATTCCACTAAATAGAGCTTGGCATCTATGCTGCCATAGTTTCTTTTGGGGGTTGAATCGCCAATGGCTTGTCTGGATGATAGTAGTACTTCTGCTAACGATGCCCGTCATTGTTAATTGTTCCTATCGAACTGGATTGGCCCGCCACTATTGATCACCTATTGGTGAGAATATAGAATAATTGTTTCCACCATCGCATGTATGTTTCCATTCGATGGGGTCAGTGCACATTGCGGACACTGATTCGGCCCCTAGGCGGACTTTGAATTGTCATCCCTTTTGGGATTTGCAACACACCTAGCCCAGAAAGGGACCTGTCCCTAGTTGAGATACAGGTCAACCCAAACCCGGCCGATTTGTGCTGCTCTTCCACAATAGGCTTGCTCTTGCTCATGTCGGTTGCTCACCCCGATGAACAGGGCCATACCTCGCACGGCTTCATGCTCTTTTCGGGGCTAGTTGGCTATCAATTTATTGGCCATACTAACTGTCATTTTGCCGATTATGCTGGCAGTTGATGCTTGTCCCTGACTGCAAGTTGGGTTGACAAAAGTTGAACCTATCCTCAGTCTGGGTTTCAGTGTTCTTTCTAGTCCGTGCCTAACAAATCCTTATGTTTGTCAAACTTTAAGCCAATCGTATCGATGGCATAGGTCATCGCTCCAGTTTCTCATATTAATTTGCCCAAGTCCTATCCAATGGCAGTCACTTTGCCTAAGATGTCCCGGAATATCTCCTTTAATATGCTAGCTTGCATGTGTATCTATTTCTACATCAACTGATTGAGGACCTCAACCGTAAAGTCATTCAACTTGGGTTAAATCATGAGTGGTTGCCCTTTTGGGTTCAACTGCTCATCCTTTGATGGGACGAAGTTGCTTCGTCAAAATGCAAAGTGCTGCCCTTAATCACTTCCTTATCTTTGGTCATGATGTTGATTCAATCTTCTTCAGTGTCCATCCTATTGGGCAAACAAAAAACTGTTCGTGCACAAAATCGGCACTGGAATGCTTTTGGTCAATAAGTTGTGTGTTACAGGCGTGCCACTTGATCACTACAAGAGAATATGATATGGAATTGGTGAAAGTTAGGAAAGTATGCGTGAATTGATTCTGACTTCTAAATCGATTACTATTTATCCTATTTTGGACAACTCTAAGGATTTAAAATTCACGCTATCAAACGATCGACAAGCTAAGAACTGAGGTGAACAATTGTGAAAGTTAAAAAGGAAGCTGGAAAATAAATCAACTCCAAAAAAAAGGATTTCGAGAACTGAAAATGGAAATTGCATTTGGATTGGAAGCATTTACAATAACTGATAATTGAAAATACATCGGCTAGAAAAATAAATATATCAGGAAAGCTTATCTAAACTAAGAATGCTAAGAAAATTACTGAAATTAAAAGCTAATTTAAAGGAGAGATTTTTCTGGAATTGTAAAATGCAATGTGTTGCATTTCTTCACCTTTTGACCATTTCTTATCCTTTCTTAATCTGTTGTTTCTCTTTTGTATTTATGGATAAATTTTCCCTAAAAGTGACATTTATTTCATAAGGCCACCTCTTCAATTCTGCCACTTCATGGCAAGTAGTGGACCATTAATTAGAATTATCCATTAGTAATTTCTTACCACATAATCTATATCCATCAAAACATGGATAATGATATATTCTAATTTCCTGACTTCTAGTGATGATCATCACATCAACAAATATTGGTTATTATTTAATGAGAAAAGGAATAATATGTCTATTACATTTTTTTTTTCTTTTTTTTTTTCCTTTTTTTTTGAGAAATGTCTGTTACTTTTCTAGTTAAAGTTCTCAGAGTCTATTTTTTTCCTCTGGTTGTCAAGAAGATCTATGCAGTATGCATATACCATATAGTCAGCTTCGTTGAACTTTGTTACACCACCAACCAAACAACCAAACACTATTTGTCTGTTGACCATATTTCTCAGTTGCGTTTTAGCTATAAAAACTTTTACTTCGAGCTTTTGCTTCTCAAAGTGCTTTAAAGTTTTCACAAGTAGATTTCGTTTCAGTAATTTTGAATTATATTTAGTTTTCTTGAGTAAATTTGGAATTTGAAATTTTTAATTTCCCTTTTAAACGGAAATTTTTGAGTTTTAGTAAAATATATATATATATATATATATATATATATATATATATATATCAAAACTAGCAAACTTCTACTTTTTTTTTAAAGGTCAAATGCTCTAAACCCTCCTCAACTTTACTCCAAGTTGGACTTTACGCCCTACAAATTCTTTTACAAGTACTTAATCCCCCTTCTTGTTATTTTTAGACAAAAGTGCCGTTGACATAGTTTACTTTTTTGTTTTTTTTTTCTTGTTCTTTTTCCCATTTTTTCTGAACTCCGTCTTCTTTTTCCTTTTTTTTTTTCTTTTTCCCCTTCTCTTGTATTACGAGCTACTACTTCCTTCCTTCTGCTAGTATTATTTGTATTTTTAGAATTTAATTTTATTTATATAATTTGACTCATTCTTTTAGTTTATTTTATTTAGTCTATTTGCTAATATTCGCTACGAGGAATTCATCTCATGCTCTCTACTACAACGATGTCTTGCTTACATTTTATAGCGTATACAATCTAGTTATTAAATTATTTAAGCAATATAAACAAATTAGAGCTTTTTGTTTATTTTTTATTCTTTACTATTTATAATAAAACAATCCTTTAAATCTATTATGATATCTTTATTAGTTATGCTTAGTACTAACAATGGATTAATTATAAGAGTTATTCTAAGAATAAGTTAGAGCAAATTAAAAAAATATATATTCTAAGCACACAAATAATGATTATAGAATGGAGGAAATAAATAATGGCATGAGAGGAAGAGAAAGAGAAAAAGAAAAGGGAAAACAAAGACTGATAAAAGAAGTTAAACAGACAGAAGTATAGGGGAGAAAAACAAAAATTATTAGAGTTCTCACAGTCGAGAAAAGACATGTCTGGGTATATCAAAGCCTTGTTTAGAAATTTGGAATTTAGTTAGAATGAAAAATGGTATTGCAGGAATTTGGAATTTAATAGGTTATGAATAAGCATAATCAATGTCATTTGATCTCGAATTCTGTGATGTTTTAACCGCATAGAAAGCGTTTTCGAATCTCAAACTCCACCATGCGATGGCAAGTAAGCTATGTTTTTATATTTGGACTAACCATTGACTTAGCCGGAGTCAGGAGTTAATGGATTTGATGGAGTCGATTCTAGGTTTAATCAGATGACGTCATAAGTACATATTATATATATATATATATATATATATATATATAAGTATATATATTATATAGCTATTAATTTTATTTTTTTAATTTTAGTTGTTAGTCAAAAGTTAAAAACAGTTAATGAATTCAAAAAAATCATAATTAGTTAAAAATATAAAAAATTTTGATTTTTTCCGAGTCCACACCGGTCAAACTTGGTCAAATTCGATTTTTGATCAAGTTTGACAATTTTTTTAAAATCTGATTTTTACTAGTAATTCAGACATACTGGCCGGTTTCGATCTGACCTGACGATCCGGTCCAAGTTTAAAGACACAACAAATAAGTAATATTATGTTGAAGGTCAGATATGACAAATCTTTATCCAAGACTTCGGGTAGCCCATGCAGCTCCCGGATAACAATTTTCCGTGACAAAAAAGGCAATACGAAGTCTAAGGCACGACGAAAGCGGACTAGTGGACCATTGAAGATAGAGATTAATTCTTTGTAGTCAAGAGTCAAGACTAACGTAAAGATGATGCCAAATATTTATGACCTTCAACCTGCAATTTGCAACAGCCGCTAATGTGGAAATTCAGAGTATGGGGAAATCATGATTGACAGTGAAAGATCCGTCCAAAATGGGGTTGACAGGAATGGGAATAGCTCCAAATATTCCAAAGCCAAAACATCAGCATACAAATGACCATAACCAATTCTTCCATTGGATACTTGCATTCTAAAATTTTAATGGTTTTCTGTCCCACAGCAATTAAAGTGCAGATAGGCACCCTCTCATGAAGAGAAAACAATAGGCTAAAGAAATAAGGTAAAAGAAAAACCAACCAACAGAACCACCAATATCCACAATCATCTTCCGTGTCTGTAGAACATTGCCCTGTCAGATCTAACTTCTGAGTTTCGTTAAACTTAACTGAGTACAATGTTTATGCATTGCGGTTGACACAACTGAGGTAGTGGCATACCTAAAATAGCTATTTCAGACATTTTGTCCCATTTATGCCTCAGGAAAAACCACGCCATTAAATACATCTTATAGGTAAAAAGTTACTTTACAATAGACAGAATACCTATACTTTACACTAATATAATCCCTCACTTATCACAAGGTCCACGCAACATAGGCCCTCAATCATGAATTTGGATCTAGAAATATGAAATAAACCACTTGCCATATCAACTACCATATTAGTACATAGAATTGAACATAAATTTTGTCTGCCTATTACTAAATTTTGTGCTAAATGTTATTATGCAGAATGTGTAGTTCCAGGCGAATGGGAGCCATGTCCTCCACCAATCAAGTGATTTAGGGTACGAATGCATGGCATAGAAATAAAACATCAATACATTTACAATGGATATCTGGGTTTGCTTTTGTCTTCAGTTGGATAAAAAAGTTACAGAAAAATCTGGGTTTGAGATTACAAAGAGAATATGGGAAAGGAAAATAGTACAGAACTCAGGCAGTATGTTTCAAAGCACAATATAGACTGCAAGACACTAAATACGTATTGTTAAACACAAAGCATATATATAACACACACGTTGATAAGCAGATTGTCAACCTTTGCATACAATATTGGTAAGTTTCACTTAAAAAACACCTAAAAAATTTTATTAATCATCCTTCTGACCATGATGTGAAGTAATAATACCCATTCAAAACTGGGAGACTGTAATACATTTAATTGAACTACGTAATATCAGAAATGTCATGCAAAAAATCAATCTACTCACCGATTAACATAGAGTTTTGTAACTTACATAAGCTCTAACAAATTTAGAGGCAGCATACTGGAAGAAATGTCTTGATGCCACCAACACTCCTGTAGTCCAACCTGGTATTGCTTCTAATTTATGGACTAGGGATTCAATTCTCTCTAGACACTGAAGTTCCAACCTGATGCAGCAGGAGAGGGAGAGGAGACTAACACAATATGTTCCTGATACAGAGACTGTTGGAAGGTTTGAGGTCTGTCCTGCTGCCCAGTAGGTGCAAAGTGTGACGGACTGCTGGAGACCTCTAAACTGGTCCTTGCAGTGTGCAGAACCTGCTCCAAAATGCATTAAATCAGACATGATGAAATATGAAGAAACTAAGCTCAAACACTATACTTTGATGGATATAGACTCAGATACAGGCTGAAGCTTCTGCAGGGGATTTGTAACATGATTCAGCACCTGTGTTGAATTTGCAAAAGTTGTCGAGTCTGATTACCAAGGTGGCGACATAGAGGATTACAACAGCTTTAGTTCACAATCAAGGAATGACACCATGCTAACTTTCGTATCTCTGAAGTTAATCAATTATGCTAAAAAAATTCAAATTCATGCTTAATGCGGTCAAAAGAATTCTATAGCTTTCTATAAGACTGCATTTTATGTACGCTTTCCGTTACCAGGCTTTAGATCTCATCGTTTCGGAAAAGACTTGCTTCTTGACCATAAAAACTGCTTGCATATCAACACAAACTAAACAAAATCACTTCAATAACTTAATTTAGTTTCTTTCACCATAAAATAGTGAGAATTACGAGAAGGGATGACTGAGGCGGTAGCATGAGGGAACGGGCGTACTTGGATTCCTGATCAAAGTCAAGGTTTTTAAGGAAAGCCCAGAGGAAACCTTGATCACAGGGCTAATCTATTCTGGAATTCTATAACAAAAACTTAAAGAAAGGAGATAATCATCAAAATACAAAGCCAAAAGGCTAGATTTACAGTAGACCAATCGCATGTCTAAATGAAGTTCTTGCTCTCCTAGAAATTGACATAGAAGAAAACTGAATAAACCTAATATCCTAAATCAATTAAGGAAAGTAAATAATTTTTAAGTCACTAAACAACCAAGCCAATAGTAAAACAAAACTAAAATTCCCTAGTCCTTTATACTACAATAACTAGTGAATGGTAACTTGAGAGTAGCGACTTCTAACCCATAACATGCTACTTCGAGTAACTCTTTGCTCTAAACTAAAATGCATTGTTCATTTAACCATAAGACAAAACTGAGAACAATGAATGCTCACCTCTCTCCATTACACACCCACGGTTTGATAAAATAACAATTTTCAGCAATCACTTAAATAATTACCATCCACCCAAAAGAAAAATCATCAAAATTCAAAGAAATTAGTAGGTGCATGATACAAAGACACCATTAGGATGCAATAAAAAAAATACCCATAGGTAACAATAACAAATTAGAAAACTTAAATTTTTAAGTAGTTCAAGGCTAGACACTGAAGGATTCCATATCTTGGAAGTACTAACTACTAATACGATATAGTAGAGTAAAACCAGAACAGGTAGGAGAATAAGACATCAAAATAGCATAAAAAATTAGAATAAGTGCAAGAAGATTGCAACAGAAACTACAATTGGCATCCACAAATCCTTAACTGCTAATGTTTCTAACAATTAAAAAGCTTTTAAGAACAGCAATATGCTGTCTTAGAAGTGAAAAATCAGAATTCAGGGAGCAGCTTTGCTTTTTCAATAGTCCTACTGGTCCCCTAAAATGAAGGAAGGGGGGTTCTGAGCAGCAAATTCAGCGATAGCAAGTAAACTCAATTAATAACTTCATACATTTAAATGATGGTTATCGGAATGGCCAGAAGAAAAGACATGAAATTCACAGTGACATATGAAGATCTATACAATTACCAACAACTTGCCACATTAAAAGCAGGCTTCTTATGTTGAGAATCTGAAGATCGGGAGGGGAAGATGCTGTTCACATGAAGCAAATGACAAGTACCTGTATTATGTTTCAACACACCATCAGGTTCTCTTTCTTGCATTTCACCACCAAGAATTCTATCTGAGCCCACTGTTGGAGTGTTAAACCTAGTCACTGACCCATTATCATTTGGAATATCGACTTGAAGTTCAAGAGATGGGCCAACAGCCACACTCTGCATAATGTTTTGCCTCTCAAGTTCTTCTTCTGCATTTTTTATCTGTAAAGCATCACAAGTAACAGAATTGGTTGACCATCCAAAAGAAGTCTAAGAAACAAGCAGTTTGATTATCTATCTAGCATACCCTACGGGTCATGAGGAGTTAAGGACCAACAGTTACCTGTTTTAGTACTTGTACCAGACAATGATTTTTTTCTTTTAAAATTTTCAATTTCCCTTCAAGCTCCTACTTTCTTTTGTCTGCATTACTTTCTACATAATCTTCGTTCGTTGTCTGCAAAAGTTCCCAACAAAAAAATAAAATAAAATAAAAGGTTCAGCAAAAATTGGCAATGAATGGAAAACAAATTTTGTGGGAGAAAATTAAGATCACTAGAGAATTATAGTCCCCCATCAGGAGATTTAATAAAAGGAGTCAGCTGCATCACACAGCTGATCTCCAAAAAGTTCATCGAAAACTGGGAACTAATGACGGCAAACACTACGCAATAGTTCCTAAAAGATTATGCTCATGCATTTTGCACTTAACTCGCATATCTAGTTGATTTAAACTAGATTCTACCAATGAAGTTCTGATATCAAATAAAAAGAAGATGTGGGATGGGGGAGCAGGAGGTTGGTCAAGAAATCTGAATGCTTATGACAAGAAATGAATGGCTTTTCTCCATTTTTGAAGTTCATATTTTCTGTCTTTTTATAACTCTCCTTTATGTTATTCCTCTTTTATCCTTTTCATTCTTTCCCCTTTTGAGAGAAAAACGGTCTGTCTTTGTTTGTTTTGCCACCTCTCTCACCTTTCATCTTCTACCTACTTTTATTGTGCGATCAATGCCCAACTATTTTTTTTTTTTAAAGTAATATTCTCGTGACATGCTGCTACGCTTGACTGCCTTGCTGCTACAACTTATTTGTCATTCTATCTTATTGATCTTCAGCCAAGCATCCACAAAATTCCACTTTCCTTCTTCCCAGTATGCGTAACTGACTGTAATAGAGCTGCCTATGTGCTTGACACACCAACAAACTTGAGCCCAAAAATAAAAAGTATGCAGCTCAACTAACTTGGCATTTGTTAAGCTTAAGAACTAGCCTTCCTTCAAAATACATTCAAGACTTCTATTATCTGGCCTGTTACTTTGCCTTCTGTTAAAATGATAAACACTCATCTTCTGGCCTTAACGAGAATGTAAAATATCAACTACTTGTACATGCTACAATAACCAGATTAAAAATCTTGAATTCAATTTCTCATAATTACATGAAAATTTTTTAAATCAAGAATGCCAAGATAAGGATAAGCTGACCTGGTGAATAAAAATGAAACTTGTACAAACAACACAAGCACCTTTGATTTGTCATGATCAATCAAAATAATGAATTAGACTTCAACTTAGATGTACCCTAATACTAAAAAGATATGCAAGACTTTGAAAAATCAGAATACAGCTCAATACAGGCAAGTCCAAGCTTATATCAGTTATTTCAGACTTCTTGATTCAAACAACTATAAAGAGAAACAGATGCCCCCTTCAAACATTGGTAGTTACCGACTAGTGTGTGCAAGTAAAATATCCAATCGAATAAGCTGAGGGAAAGCATTTAATTGATTACAAGACCTCAGAGAATGAGGAAGACCATAACACGAAGTTTAAGCATTGAGAATTTTAAGCATTACACTAACCTCCTCCTCATGCTGCTCTTCCACAGCATTCTACAACCCAAAATCTTCTCCATATGAATCTTAACACCAGCAGCGATCGCTGTGGCTGAATTAGAAACCATTTCAGCAGCCGGTTCCAAATTCCCGAAACAATGATCTCGACCGTCGGATCCAAATTCATCTCCTGCAGCTGCAACCAAATCCAGCTCCTCTTTACCATATTTAGCAGCATTAGGCACGTCCTCCTCCTCCTCCTCCTCCTCCATGATTCGAAGAGCAATAGCATTTTTACCAAATGCAACTCTGCTCTCTGCTCTCTTCCATCTTCAGTCCTATTTATACATTCCGGATATAATTAATTAATCAGTCACCCTCTCTGTTTTTCTGAATTTCTGTTTTGTGTAAGCACACCAATAAATAATAATGGTAGTCGCATCTCAGAAAAGGAAAGAGTAAAGGATGCCAACATATCACTTGTTTTTTTTTTTTAACCCATATATGTTGGTACCAAACAACACCCTGTTTTCTTGTAACGTACTACTATACTCTGTGGTTATGTACTCTGAAAAAAAAAAAAAAAGATATATGGCACTTGTTAAAAGTGCCAATCATTGTATGTAGCATATACAATAGGTAGAAATACTATCTAAGGAATAATGTTATTGTGTGTCACGTAAAAATTTATAAATATTAATGACAAATTTGAAAAGAAATGTGTTATATTTTGAAAAAGGAATAAGTTTATCTATAGATCTTTAATAATTTCTTAATTTCTATATATCGTGAAAACATTTTTTGCCATGATTTTGAAGATAATTGCTTTCGATAACCCGTCAAACAACCAAAGTACAGAGGAAGAGACAGAGCAATGTGCGTGAAGGGAGAAGGAGAGAAAAGGAAGAAGGAAGAGAGAGATGAAAAAGAGAAGAGCAATATTACGATTCTATCTAGGTAAACTTATTAACTCTATATAAATCTTGATATTGGCTCTGTGGATAGAATCTTACATTTTAGTGTAAAATTAATGTTAGAAAAACGTGTATATGCATGCATGCTACGTTGAATCATAAGATTGTGATGAATCCCAAATATACATGATATGAGAATGTTTTTATGCGAGTTTTATATTGTTTGAATGCTTCGATTAAGAAAATTATATGTTGAAAAATAAGAAATCCTGTACCAACAGTTATATTATTAGATAGCACAACATAAAAATAGGTACGATAAACTGATCACAACTTGGCATGAAAAACTCATATTGAGACGCCGTTTCTCATTTTTGAAAATAGACATGAAAAGATTTAATTCATCTTATTTTTTTATGTAATGAAAATAACAAGTTTTCAGACTGCGCTCAAAATAAACTGTGTGTAAATCTTAATGTTTGTGAAAATCTTAGTATTTAGAATCTATTGGAATTTCGAGATATCTATCATCATGATCTCGGACGGGTTTCTCACAAAAGATAATACTCATAAGCATAAGGTTCGTACAACTCAAGAAATAGGACCAAAAAAAAAAAAACATTGGGAGCCACTAAACCATTCTTATTTTAACATTTTGATCAATTATTTAATATTTGTCTCAAATAACCCACCTAACTTTTAAAAACATAACATTCTGGTTATTCCGTTTACTTTTCTAGTTAAAGTAGATAGAAAAAAAATTTACCACATGTGAGTGTATCCAAGGGTATTATTGTCGTTTCACATTATCTTACATGTTGAATAGGGTCACTAAACTATTTTTACTGTAATATTTTGGTCACTCATAATTTTTCTGTTTAATTTAATTAGAAAAATAAATAAAATGATCAAAATGTTACGTTTTTAAAAGTTAAGTGTATTATTTGAAATAAAAATCAAATGAGTGAACAAACTGTTACAATATAATTTAACGATACTTGGCCTTGTATTTGTTTTCGTGAAACTCGTCTAATCTGAAGTGCAGTGTATAGACAAAATGTGTTCTGTGATTTCATGCCTATTTTAGTGTATCTTTAAGGGGTCATGTGAGGATGGACCCTTCACAAATTACAAAATATTATTAAGAGTATAAAGAATATGGTTTTGTAGTCTATATATCCCATGCATTAGTTATTGCAAACTATGTCAGATCTGGGATTTTAAGTTCTCATCCAACAAAATTTTGCAATTTTATGATGAAACAAGTATGATTCTGCCATTTTGATATGATTCCTTAACGAAAGTTGTAAAGAATTGAGTTATTCTTCCAATAGTACCATAAGAATCATATAAAAATAATGGGTATAAATCAATGTATTATGGCGGCATTTGGTTCGGACCCTGGAACCAAAATCGAAATCAGAATCGGAGTCATTAATTTTGGGTTTGAAATGAATAGGCTTCATTACAATACATTAGTTTAGTTTAGTACTTGAAATGGATATCATTACTATATTTGTTGATTGGTTTAATACTTGGAACGGGTATCATTATTATATGTAAATGTGTGTGTGTATATATGTGTATGAACGCGTGTATGTAGGTGTGTATGAGTGTATGTGTGTATGCGTGTGTGTATGTATGTGTGTATATGTGTTATATATATATATATATATATATATATATATATCTGTGTGTGTACTCACACACACGTATATATATTTGTGTGTGTGTATTAATATGTGTTTGTGTATGTGTATATATGTATGTATATATGTATGTGTGTTTACAACATTTGGAAATAAAATTTTGGTTTTGTCCAACACTCTCCAAATTGGTTGGGACTTGGGGAAATCCAAATTTTTGTGTTTGATTCCAAAATTTCAATTCCAATCCTCCTATTCTGAACATTCTTTTTGGTGTTCATACCCATTCCCAATTCCAAACCCTTTAATCCAAATACCACCTATAACAGTGGCAAATCTGAGAAATTTTTAGGGGAAAACATAACTTTGCAGTCCAATGTTGCTTACCATATAATGGAGACTGCATGAGTAGGCAAAATTCAAGTGGATTTGAAACTTTATGGCGTGGTTAAACTTATAATTTTTATGAGTAGTCTAGTAAAGTCTCGATTTAGGGTCAAACGAAGAGTAAGTATATTGTTGCATGTGCATTGCAGCTAAAAATGATGGAGGTTATTATCTTATGATTTCACATAAATGTTTGATTCTGAGAATAGTTGGATTGTATTTACCGATTGAAAGCTGTAAAAGAATGATAAGTAAAGATAAACACAGATCAAGGTGAATGATAAGAATGATAAGTACAAGATAACTAAAGATCAAGGTGAATAGCATCCTTCTGTGTTTTACCCCAAATGATTTATATAAACGATTCTTCGGTATAATCTGTGAAATCATTTGTTATGTAAATCACAAATCATGTTATGTATTAAGAAAGAAGATTATGATTTTTATGAGTGACAGTTTCATTAAAAATTTATTGCTATGCATGTTGTATATGGTAACATAACGAATAGTATTTGCCGTTGACGGTCATTAAAATAACTATAGTTCTAACACACGAACTCATCGAATGAGGGTCAAGAAGCTGCACGAGCTACTTGCGGGCCTGCTTAGTTCTCAATAATTTGAGCTTGTCCCGATATGATTCTTCACCTAATGGTCGATTACTTTTTGGGCTGAGTAAAATATGGTGATTCTATGTAATTGATGAGACTGAAAGTAAGGGCATACAATTTACTAATCTTCTATCTAAAAGTCGAGACGCATCTATGTAGGCCAGCGGGAAAAGGAGCGTGCAAGCTCCTTATTGCTCTTTTCCAACCGAAAAAGCAATCAACAATGAGATTAAATACTACTTTGGTACAAAGCTTTAAACGTTTGAGGGTTGAGATTCCTTCCTCATTTTAAATGTTACAAGTTAATGGAACACCAAAAGGGATTCTTAGAATATGTTGTAGACTTTTAGCTTTGGAGTTCTTGGGTTTCAATAAGAAGTCTTTTTGGCAGGCAAAAGCATAGTGGACCAACCAGGCAATTAACAACTTGCAGAATCCAGATGTTATGGATTTCTAAACAGTATGCTAAAGTGGAATATGACTGTAAACATTGCTTCGCTGCGCTGGTTTCAAATGGAACCAACAAGGCAAAGGAAAACGGGGAGCACGCCGTCTGGACATTAATTATGTGACATGCTGAAAACTAGCCTAATCAAATCATATTTGCACAAATTAACCTAAACAGTAGAGACATCCTGATAAGCAAGCTTTTCGATTCTTTTTCTTGATGAGTTCTATGGAAACTTCCTCATTATTAGTCTTAACCGTAATCGATGTTAATACTTGTCTAAAAGGGAGCTTTGCCGAATCTCTCATCTCATATTAACTTTCTGCGAGTGAATCCACTGTCCAAACAGCATCAAAAGGCCATCTTCCATTTTTACAACAATTACAAAACCATATCCAAGAAAAGACCGGGGCTAGAAGTTAAAAATTGGCTTAGATCCTCTTAGAAATATTAAAAATTCAATTAAATTTCGCTCCCTTGAATTTATGAAGATATTGGTTTGCCTACTAGTCAGGTCCATTCATGTATCAACTCTTGTATCCGACCCTGGCTGTAGTCTCTCTGGGGATGTAAACTTTTATCTCTCCCAACAATGGAGGGTTTCCGAAATCCCAATGTTATAGCTTAATTTATATAGCCATACCTTCAAGAAAAGAGTAAGAAGCAGCTGCCCAAATTAAAAAATTCCTCCATATCAAACCAAAATGAAAGGGTGATAATTGCAATCCCATATGAATTATAGAAGACATTTTAAATTGTCACAAAATTCAAGTAGATGTAGTTGAAATTTTTATATGTTTTTTGGTGGATGAGGTGAAAGTTCAGTGACAGGTTGAATCTAAACAGAATATATTGTTTAGATGAAGGTTGCAATCAAAATTTGTTCCGGCCTTGGCAATTGGCTGAAAATAGATTAATTTTGTGCCGCACAGTTAACCGAAACGACACAAAATCCAGCTACTTAAAACTACTTCTTGTCTGTCCCAAGGGCTTAATGTCTAATGTCACTTGAATAGGAATGAAATGCGAGTAAGGATAGGTGAATCATGCGTATTTGAACAAATCATATATCACCGATATTAAAAGATGTGACCAATTATCACTATATAATTATAATTTATTAGTTTTAGCACATCACATGTCAATATACGTTGTGCATCTAATGCTTTTTTTGTGAAATGCTCGACTTTGTATCACTCCTGTAGTGTACTTGAACCAATCATATATCAATAAATACATTCACCATTACTACATGAAAATAAATTAATAATTTTAATATATCGCATTAAAATACACATGATGTATTTAGTAATTTTTCACGAAATGTTCAGGTTTCTAGTACACGTACAAGCAAGTACAGTCAAAGAAGTGAAGGCAGTGTTGTGAAATCATCGATTGTCAGGAAGCTAATTGAATTCTATGCCCTTCAAAATTCAAGATTATGGGTTCAAGATCGTATACGCTCCACCGTTGTCTCGTGGTGCCATCATGGACGAAAATATAGTACTGCTTAGGTTATTTTAATGCATTATTATTAATTATATCAAACTACATAAATTTTGACGGATTCTTTTGTCTGATAGTTACTAAATAAGGACGGTTTATCATACTTGTGTGCTGAAATATGAGTATTAAATTACAAAACTAAATAAAAACCAAAAAATTTTCCTTACGAGTTCCATTTTTCTATTTTTAGCTCAAAAAGGGGTGTGTATATGTATGTGTGTACAGTTTACAATTCAGGATCAAATTTAGTTTAACTAAGTTAATTAGAAGTTAGGTCCAGATTTATAATAATTTCTTCTTTCTAAAATCAATCAAAATCAGTCAATAGGAGGTTATGGGCCATGGCCATGTTTCATGCTAATATTTTGAAAAATTTCTAGAATCAGCCAAATTTGATTTAATACCGTTGAACATCAAACAAGTCACACCAATAGCTTGACTAATTTTTATTGTTTCTTTTTTCATGGTCCGATCTTGATTCAATTATTAAGAACCTAACTGAACCGATTAGACATGTTAAACCAAAAATATACATGACTAAATCGCTCATAAGTCAATTTCAAGAAACCCTGGTTATAACATAGGCAGATAATAACAGCAAACGAGGATTTCTAAATTTAATTATAACCTCGTAAATATAAACCCTACTTCCTGGAAGGAGATAAAATTAATCATCTGCTGCAAAAATTCTGAAAATTGACCCAAAGAATTTAATATTCCATAATAATCTGTAAAGGATTCATTTAATACAAAGCTAATAGGCCATCAAACAGGTCAAAATTTAGAAATGATGACAAATGCCAACTAGGAGATGAATGTTGTTTAAAGTATGATACAAGGATGAATCATGAGAGTTAGCTAAGCCCATTATTTATGTTTGCATTTTTCCTTTTGGAGGCAGGAGGAATAGAACATGTGGCACCCCCAGCCATGTCATACATGATATTCGTCTCTGCAATTTTAAATTTCAAACATTCCAAAACAATAATGGTTCTTGTTCCTGTATTTGAGTGGATTATTTTGGTTTTTTGAGAGCATAAATGTCATCTGTTATTCGTTGAAGGTTGCAATTGGAATTGGGGTTGCAAACCTATGATGCGATACAAAAAGCATTTGGCTCCTTCCCAAATGCATTATCGAACAAGATATGTTAGTACGCACAAATGTTCAAATTGACATGCTACATAAAAGGTGAGTGTGTAGTTAAGTTTTAGGCAACACCGATATTCTCTTGCTTAATTTCCCTTGTATCTTACGCCTTGCCTTTTTTCATAATTGACAGTTTAAGCATGATGTATTGGTCGTCTTGTTCTTTGTACATTGTATTTTACATCCACATCATAAATGGTCAAAAAGGCTCTCTGTGCGCGTGTGTGTGTGTGTCTCTCTCTCTCTCTATATATATATATAATTTATTTTTTAAGTCTACAAAACCAAACGAAATATATAGAATTTTGTGTAACAAAGTAACAGGAAGAAAATTTATCATCATTAATATAAGAAAAAGTAAATAAAAGTTTGAGCACGTTAAAAGATAACAAAATGAATTAAGAAAGAAATAGAAAAAAAGAAGCCACTCAAATAGATTCTCCATTTCAAGGGCTCTAAGGATTCGATTTTTTTCATAAGTATTCTCTGTTTCTAGTGGTGATGGTCACATGCTCCAATACAGAGGTAGAAAAGAGTGCACCTGCATTCAACGATTAAACCATATTTTATGACCACATACACACGAATATGCTGAAATAAACTTCAAATAACGTATCTGTTTTAATGTAATATTACATAAATTTACGTTGGATACAATTAACATCAAAAAAATTGGACAAAAATTTTTTTGAGAGAAAGGACGAGATTCAACTAGACATACAAAAAGTTTTTTTTTCTTCTCTTCTCTTTTCTTTTTTTTTTGGCAAAAGGTAAGAATTTTGGTGGACCAAGAGGAAATAGCCGACTGGTTTAAAAGGGCTTTTATTTCACAAGGAAACTACAATGCAAAACAGTGACAATGATGGGGAATCACACTATTTTTGGTCGTTTTTAATTCCCATGAGTTTTTAAATTATCAATTATTAAAATCCCAAAAAAAAAAAGACTAAATAATGGACAATTGTGCTGTACATTCTACCATGAGACCAATGCAAGAAGAATATCCTACATAGATTCGTCTGCTGAGTTAATTTGGTGGCTGTGAAACCATCGTCATTGCATTTTTCCAGGTACAGGAATCACTTTTAATATGTACAAATATATTGGATCAAAAATATATATATGTACAAATATACAAAATGATCTTGGAATATATTAATAAAATATATAGCAAGTCACGGGTTGTTACTAATTATGGAGAAACACAAATGCAAATAATAATGAGACAAATGAGGAGGGATTCAGCTAACTCATCAATTATTATGAGCTAAAGGTCACGGGGAGAAATGAGAGAAAGTTTTGATAGCTTTTTTGGACACCAAAATAATATTTATATAAGAGTGTTGTATCATATTGTCATATGATTATGTAACACATAAATTTATTATCCTGATGCTTATATAGAACATATTTTTTATGATACTGATAATTTAAATAGTTTATAATAAAATAGACTGTAACTCGTGACTATAATAAACTAAAAAAAGTTTGTTGTGCATTTTACCTCACCCCAAAAACAAGTGAACAAGAACGTAAATACTATATGCAACTTTTTTTCTAAGATGAATTAATAAGAAAAATTAAAAGTAAGTTGCTCAAGATTTTAAATTAAAAATTTTAAAGCAAGGTAAATTCAAAAAGCAGCGAAGAAAATTACAAAATAAATTATTTTAATTTCATAAGCTAGTAGCAAGTAGAAAAATATTATTGAGAACCGGCACAAAGTATAAGTGTTTATTAATTATTATACTTTGGAGTAACAATAACAAATATTTTGACGTGGAAATTAGTAATTTATCTTCCCCCCTAAAAGTAGAAACCTTTTCCAATTTGAACTTAAAACACGAAAAGAAGGGGAAAAATGAGGGACGAAGGAGAAGAAGAAAAGTTGTTGCCATGGTAAAATGCAGTCCCTCCCACCGCACTCGAATCGAAAGCCCTCTCCAGCATCATTCTTGTAAACTTTTGTCCCTCTCTCTCTCTCTCTCTCTCTCTCTCTCTCATGCTCTTCTTCTCCAAAGGCTCTTAACCGCGTTGTTTTGTTATTTTGTGTTGATGACCTACCAACTACAACACTCCCCACCTCTTCCCCCTACCTCTGTCGCTGTGGCCTATTTATATTTGATCTTTCCGCCGTTTGGTTATCAAAATTGTGAGTTTTGCCAAGTTTTTTGCTCTTCCTTTTTCGGCGTGTAGAAACTGTTGCTTCTTCATTCACGATCCCCAACCCCATTGAGATTCCAACGAGTAGTAGAGGGTCTCTGTTTTCTTCATTTCTGCCTCCAAAATAACAAGAAGGATAACATTTTATCATTTGATCTCTCAACTCAACTTCCAAGATAATAATATGAAGAAAGCAAAGTTGCACTTGTGCATCTCAGCTCCTGGTTGGCAAAAATCGGTTCAGATTTTGATTGTCATTGCCACCATTTTGTATTTTCTTTTAGTTAGTTTTGAGGTCCCTTTTGTTTTCAAGACTGTTTCTCTGGAGGAGAATTATAGAAATGGAATTGGTGGTGGCTCCTCCAACTCAATGACTTCATTTTTGCTGGATAATTTGGAAGAAAAAGAGGCCCCAATTCGCCCTTTGGATGTTACTTTCCGGGAGCCTGTTAGAAGAAATAAAAAGCTTGTTCATTTATTGTCAAGCTTGAATCTTGATGACATTGACATTGACATTGACAACAACTCCACCCAATTACTTAAAACTGCAAAAGAGGCTTACATGGTGGGAAGAAAGCTTTGGGAAGAGCTCAATTCTTCAAAATCAAGTGGGCACGATAATTTTAATTCGAATCAAAAAGTTGCAGGTGGTATCTCAAACAACAAGACTAAGACTTTGACAGCAAAACAGGAAGCATTAGCATCATCATGCCCTCATTCGATAGCGCTGCGTGGCGATGAATATGAATTTTGGGGAGAAAGGGGGAGATTGATGGTGTTGCCATGTGGGCTAACTTTAGGATCGCATATAACCTTTGTTGGGAAGCCCAGAGTGGCTCATGCTGAGCATCACACCAAGATTTCATTGCTCAAAGATGGCCAGTACAGTATGGTTTCCCAGTTTATGATGGAATTACAGGGTTTAAAGACTGTGGATGGCGAGGACCCTCCCAGGATTTTGCATTTCAATCCCAGGTTAAAGGGGGATTGGAGTGGGAAGCCTGTGATTGAGCAGAATACTTGTTATAGGATGCAATGGGGAACCTCCCAACGCTGTGAAGGCTGGAAGTCCAGGGATGATGAGGAGACTGGTCAGTATTTAGTTTTTGTAATAAACCCTTCCCTCTTTTAGAGCTTTTGTTTGATTTACGCTCCAATAGTTATTAGTACAAACCACAAATACATTGCTGCTATTTAACTGAAAATTTGAGATCAAAATATAGTACTAGTAATTCACTGTACTAGTAATAAAAAGTGCTAATTCATTGCAACTTATTTATTGATTTAAGGATCGTGATAAGCTCTATGCGGTTGGGGAACTTTTCAAACTGATTAGCTCTATTCTGGTCGATATAGTTAATTTTTGGAATACTTTTTGCAGTTGATGGTCAGGTGAAATGTGAAAAGTGGATTAGAGATGATGACAAGCACTCAGAGGAAACACAAACATCTTGGTGGTTGAAGCGATTTATAGGAAAAACGAAGAAGGTATCTATAAATTGGCCTTTCCCATTTGCAGAGGACAAGCTATTTGTATTAACTCTTAGTGCTGGTTTGGAGGGTTATCATGTCAATGTTGATGGGAGGCATGTAACCTCGTTTCCCTATCGAACAGTAAGTTACATATTAGTGACACTTGTCTAAAGTTACTGCTGACACTTGAATCAAGTTTCTTTTTTGGGGAATATGACCATTCATAAGCTTGTCTATTGATGTTAATAGGGTTTTGCACTGGAGGATGCTACTGGATTGACCCTGTATGGTGACATTGACATCCATTCGATAGTTGCTGCTTCCTTGCCCTCATCACATCCTAGCTTTGCTCCACAAAGATATCTAGATATGTCACACATATGGAAGGCTCCACCTCTTCCAGATAGACCTGTTGATTTGTTCATTGGTATTCTTTCGGCAGGTAACCATTTTGCTGAGCGCATGGCTGTCAGAAAGTCTTGGATGCAGAATAGGCTTATCAAATCTGCAAATGTTGTGGCACGTTTCTTTGTGGCACTGGTATGTGAGCCAATAGTAATGCGTGATGTAAAATTCCAATTTGTATTAAAATAGATCTGGCTTGTTCAAAGTGCTAAAATTTGCTTGATTATGAGGTCTGGACAGCACCCAAGAAAGGAAGTGGATGTGGAGTTAAAGAAAGAAGCTGATTTTTTCGGTGACATTGTCATGGTTCCATATATGGATCATTATGATCTTGTTGTCCTGAAAACAGTTGCCATATGTGAATATGGGGTGAGTAGCAGTACATGGGTGGAAGAAGCATTTAAGTTCCAGTTCTTTTCTCCAGTTAGTAAGTGTATTGATTGGATTTTTAGGTTCGAAGAGTTGCTGCAAAGAACATCATGAAGAGTGATGATGACACATTTGTGAGAGTGGAAACAGTTCTTAAGGAAGCAAATAAGATACCTGAGAATAGTAGCTTGTATATTGGCAACATCAACTACTACCATAAGCCCCTGCGGAGTGGTAAATGGGCAGTAACGTATGAGGTGCATTCCAATATTCGTGTTTTCTTAGTTCCCTACCTGTCATATTACGTGTTAAGCCCTTTTGATGGATCTGGAATTATTTGGGATTCCCAATTATTATTTGCAGTTTATTCCTTTTTAAATTAAACCTCTTGTTTTTTTGTATGTGATTTGTTTGATGCAATTGCTCTGGCAGTTGTCTGTTGGCTATGAAATCTCAACTTTTCTTCTGCCAAAGTAATGAGCTACAGTTCAGGGGAATTGCATTTCAAAATTTGAATTAGAACAAATGTCTGACAACCTGGAATTTTTGAGGCGTTTTCACCGATACTAAAAACTCTGCCTAGAAATTCCAGAGACGTCATCTTATTCCTGGAATTTGGTAATCCATAGCTACTTTTAGTTGTTTTAGTTTGCCTTTTCTTTGAGATCTGTGTTGTCTATGTCAAGTTGTGACATTTTGATATATATGTCGGAAGCCCTTGCATTACAATTTTGTTTTTTGGGGTTGTTCAGGAATGGCCCGAAGAAGTCTATCCACCTTATGCAAATGGCCCAGGCTATATTCTTTCTGCAGACATTGCAAACTTCATTGTTTCTGGTTTTGAGAAGCATAAACTAAGGGTAAAATACTCTCTCTCTCTCTCTCTCTCTCTCTCTCTCTCTCTCTCTCTCACAGACAGACACAGAGACCAAAATAACACAAGCACAAGCGCAATGGGGGAGCAAATGAATCGGCTCAAAATATTTTCTTTTATGACTTCTAGCGGATGTGCTTGATTTGTTCCTTGATGTGCAGTTGTTCAAGATGGAGGACGTGAGCATGGGCATGTGGGTTGAACAATTCAATAGTTCCAGGAGAGTAGAATACGTACACAGCTTAAAGTTTTGCCAGTTCGGGTGTATAGAAGATTATTATATAGCTCACTACCAGTCTCCAAGTCAGATGATCTGCATGTGGAACAAATTGCAACAGCAAGGAAAGCCTCAGTGCTGCAATGTGAGATGACACGAATTTTTGGACGACACGCAGATCTGATAATTTCATGATGTACTGAGGCA
The DNA here is from genome assembly GCA_024721245.1 of Mitragyna speciosa. Taxonomy (NCBI): domain Eukaryota; kingdom Viridiplantae; phylum Streptophyta; class Magnoliopsida; order Gentianales; family Rubiaceae; genus Mitragyna; species Mitragyna speciosa. The sequence continues at coordinate 24,131,596 of CM045566.1, read as the reverse complement.
AACAAGTGTTGCAGTCATATAGCATCATACTCCGTAAATTTTTGGGAGACATGCTGGGGCTGTCGATATTCATTAATTTTTTTTCATCTCCTCTCTCTTTGCGCTTTTGTCCCATATAGTTTCATTTGAGCATGGATAATAATGGGAGGTTGTTAGTGCATAGAAGATGCATTATTGAGTTGGTATTTTACTATACATCTCGTCTGTAATTGACCATAGAATCACAGCAGTAACAGGAAAGAGATTCCATAAAATGGACTTTTCCTCTGCTTTTTGCCCTTTTCCTTTTGCAATGATAAGGAACCTTTTCTCAACTCAGATATGTCTAAACTAGTTTTTGCAGCCTTTTTGACTAGGTGGTAATCAACCTGTTGCTGTTGATGCTTTCTATTTAGTTTTTTTTTAATATTTGTTGGATGTGGGGTTGGGAAGTTTGGGGATATCATTCGGAAAATCGAACAAATTCAAGGTGTCTATGAGCTAGTTGCTGTTTCTTGCAAGAAAACAAGCTACCATTGTAAGGCAGGTGGGGCAGCAAAAGTTGATTGACGTTCTTGAGGTGGTGAAGGGCTTGGAGTAATTCGTACTTCCCACAGCGGAGGAAAACACGTTCCGATTTTGACACTTTTTTTTTTTTTCTTTTTGAGTATTACTTATTTACATTCCAATTGCAACCTTTAACGTCATCTCAACTGTCGATGTTTTAGAGAACATTTTTTTTTTTCCAAGTTGGGTTGTGTAAATTCAAATTTCTTGTCCGCACATTTTTTTTCCAATTTGGAATATTTTATTTTTAATTCCAATAGAACCTGTTGTTGTAGATTTTTGTTCCGAGATAAGATTAATAATTTTTGCCATAATCAACACGTTTTGCAAAACGTTAGTAATTATACATATTTGTATCATACACAATTTGAGTCATAGCTGAGCAAGTTGTCAATAGACAAATATGCATCTTTTATGTACAAAATTAACCGAAATATAAGTACCTATATTTCATATTTGTGTACATATATACTTCACGAATTTGTAATTGACTATTGGGATAAGTTTATCGTATAGCTCTATTTTACCAATTTGACGTTGATCATTGCTGTTTTGTCGTATAGCTCTATAGACAAAAATTATTTATTTGACGTAAACATGATTATAGACTTTGAAAACCAGTAATCGATGTTTGTAAACAAAACCGGGCCCAAGTTACCTCTGAAGGAAGGCATAACATAATGGTGTTCTGGGCCATTTATCAATGTAATGCAATTGAAAGAGACATGCCAATAGGATATGAAATTTGAGAGTGGAAAGTTTTGGCCACTTTGTAGTTCGCTACAGGAGAATGTTCTATAGAATTCAACGGCTGAATGCGTCTGATGCGGTGAATGCAGTAATCTCATTTATCCATCGGATGAAACAATCTTTACTTGTTGATGATTCTGAGGTCCAACTGTTGTGTTGTAGCTTGTTTGTGCCATGGCGAGTCTACTTGTTTAGTTATAACATAGTCCCCAGCATGAATCAGTTGCACTGGTTAATAGAGATGGCCAAATCATTACAAGGTGGGCTTATTCCAAAAAGGTCCATACAACTCCTAGTATTGTCGCCAGCACATAATGATGATGTTCGCGCGACCAAAAACCGGCCAAACAGATAAGCATGCTATCTACACAACGTGCAGAGAGACTGCCAGTTGAAGGAGGAGAAGTTTCCTTGCACGGGAAATCACAATCCTAAAAACACAAAACTGATAGTAACCAGACCAAACGCTTGTATAAGTAACTAAACACCACATTTCCAGAATTCACCAGCTCGGAACAGCCTACCCTAAATGCCAAATCCTTCCATTACATATATTAGCTCAAAAGGTTATTGTACACTGACTGGATAAGAAATACTAGTACAGAAACTCCTGACAAATTTCTCATCCATATTCCATTCTAAAAAATTTGACTACTCAATCTAAGTAATTTCCCTCAGCATCACGTTGTTCCCAGCAGGAATACATAAATAACTACATTCGGGTGGCAGTTGCTTAAAAATTCCCGAGGTAGAACCTCTAATTGTTGCTTCCTTCATGGAAGGGAATTGCCATATAATCTATAAGTTATCTTACAATCAGCTTCTCCAAGAGAGAACTAAATTCCTCCTTTCTGGTGGAGAGAGGAACTTTAGAAGTCATCAGTATCTTCATCTTTCATCATCGAGTTGGGACCGTCATCCAAGCCATAACCAGGAGCAAGCTCATTTAAATCAAGAAAACGCCTTTTTCCAACACCATCACCTTCATCTTGACACGGGCTATTTTCTTTTTCTGGTACATTGTTTTCCTCTTTCTTGACCATCTCTGGTACCTCCTCCTCCACGGGCTGATCAACTTTCATTTCCTGGTTATCTGTAATTTCCTCAGAATCTTGACTCACCATTGAGAACTCATCTACATTCTCACTTTCATTTGAGTGCTCCGAGGCATTTGACTTCCCAGGCTTCGTTGACTCATTTTCCGATTCTGATAGCTCATATTGTCGGTAATTAATACGGTTCCTGCTTGCCCTTTTACTGCGCCTTAAACCTAACTGCAACTCATCAACTGACCTCAATTTAGTCTCCCTTCTAGTGCGGCCTGGCAATTTCTTAAATTTTCGGCACCCATCACTCTCCTCACTTGCACTTAGTGAATCATCATCGTCGTCGTCCTCGTCATCTTCTTCTTCTTCCTCCTCAGGATTGTCATCATCCCAATGATACTCGTCATCTCCTTCGGAGCTGCTAGATACTTGCCTCCTCTTTTTCCGTTGCCTTAAGTATTCATCATCATAGATCACTTCACCAACTATATCATCATCACTATCAAAGTCTGCTTCATTATCTGAAACTGCTTCAACAAACTCTTTTGCAGAGTACCGTTGAGGCCTCTGCCTTCGACGATTGCTATAAACAGCAAGACTATCAGCAATGCCTTAAATGCATGTATATGTGTGCTGTATATAATAATAGACAACACAAGGAATTAAAACAGATCAGTCAATACCTCCTGTCCAATTGATCTCCACTATTATCATCAAAGAATCCATCATAATCAGGTGATTTTGGAGACAATGCATTGAAAGATTCCGAGGGACCACCCCATTGACCATTTGTTGGAGCTTCCAATCTCATAGCAGCTTCTCTCCTTGTGGTGGGGGGCTCTGGGGATGGCTGTTGCTTTCTGAAAAGAGAAGAAAAACACAGCACTAGATGCATTACAGGACAGAACAAAAATATACAAGCACCAAGTACCAATGAATTTCAAACTGGTAAGTTCCATACTTCGTTATCTTGATAGCCTCATTGATTGATCTATCGTAATCATCTGCAAAAATCACCCAGCATAACCATCAAATTCTCAAATATATGACTTTGCAAGAAAAATATGAAGCACAACCTAAGCAGGAGCTTGTGTCAGAATTTAACAGTTCTTGAAAGAACCAATTGAAAACAGAAATTGATCTAAACTAGATAAATTATGGGCATAGAGAAAATTAAAACGAAAATAGATGCAGTAAAGTTCAGAAATGTACAAGGATTTAGAACTTGCAAATCTCTTTTCATTTTCAAACTGTGAAATCACACATTTAGTTTTACTTTCTATTCTTGTTCTTTCAAAAATCTCTCTCTTTACTGAGCCTGGCCAAAGAGTTTTGTGCAGGAATATGAAATACTCCTTTATAAATCTTATCCCAATTCTGGCAAAAAGTTCTCAACTCTGCCTGCTCAGGGTACCAGACTGCCTTTTCTAAGCCCTTCCCTGACATCTGCTGATCTCACTAATTCCTGCCTACTTCTAGTTTTATATATGTAGCTTTCGCCTTCCTAAATTACATGCCATTTATATTCTTCCAGGAATCCTTAGGTGCAGCTTTATTATTTCTTCTTTCTTTTACAGCAAGAGGAAAAAGTATTGAGCACCTTCTTCAGAAGTAAGAAAGACGGAAAAGCAGAAGATCATAGAAAGAGAAACAGAAAAAAAGTGAGTGTTGATGAAGCAACAACTCTTTCACAAATACTGAGTCTCCATCAAAGGCAGCTTTCTATGTATACATAACCATATTTAACTTAACTTCCCAAGCCAATAGCCAACCATTTTACAGGTATGCTTTAAGGACCACGTATTAATTGTTTTATGAACTTCTCACTTGGAGATCATTGAATTATCAAGTCGCTAGCCTGGGAATCTTATGCGTCTGAAGTTTTAGGGATCATATGATTTATCAAGTACATCTAGAGATTCACAATTTACAGACAGCAGGCACTGCCTGCAGTAGTCATATTCATTACTGAATTTCTAACTACATCAACTTTTATCATCAAATTGTGAAGGAAATTTCAAAATTGACCACCATTATTTTGTGAATGCACAGGAATCAGACACAAGTTCAAATTCAAGGTTCAAGAACAATTAATTCGTACAACTTTGTTCAAGAAAATCCATGTTCAACTCCAAGAATCACCTTTTATGTTCTTCACTCTTCGGAAACATGGACGGATACTCCTACTTTCCTATTAATAGCCATCTATTTACAATTTGTACTGCATTAAAAATAAACACCAAACGGAGCAGACTTTTCTGCTTCTCCATTCAAAAATGAAAGGTTATCTGAGTTAGTTTTCAGTTAAGCACTTGGTTTCTGCTGCCAAAGAGACCTAGATCATGCACCCAAAGTGTAATGTTTTCCTATCACAACAGTTGCACTGAAAAAGGTCCAATCATTTGATAGTGCACTCGAATAATTTTGTCACAAGCAAGCATACTTTCTCCATGCAACTGTTGACCCAGTAATCACAATATATGCTCCTTGTGATACCATTAAAAGCACACATTATTTGGTCAAGTTATGAAACAGCAAAATATATGGATTTAAAAGAAAAAGAAAAAAGTATTACAAAAGAACATCTGTTTGACTTACCAAAAGTATATGTGACAGGTTTCCTATCACGAAGGGAACGCCCAGCAGCAAGGCCATCCATATTCATCATATTGTCAAGCATAAGAGCTTGCCTATGTTGCTTTTTCAACAGCTTCTCTTTCCTCTGAGCAGAAAATATTTCAGTAACGCTTCAGAGAGATACATCACTATATATGGAACATTATTTAGCTTTATTTCAACCACTATTATATCAGGATTATGTTATATATTACTTTCAGTTATTATTATTATTATTATTATTATTATTATTATTAGAAACTAAAGTAAGAAAAATATTAAAGCTTTTTGGAAAGGCTACAGGTAACAACTGAAAGCATAACGTCTGTACTGATACAGAAAATGTTGAATAGAATGTCTTCCAGTTCCCCATTCAGTCAACAAATGGTACACTACCTTATGGACCTTCTCAATCTCAGGTAGCATGTCATTTTTCAACTTTTTTCCAAGTAAAGCCTCTGTTCTATTTTTACTCGAAGATAGCTTCTCCTGCATAAAAAACATTCACATTCTTCATATCTGAAAGAAGGCAGGAAGAATAGAGTAGAAATCCAATAGCATGGCTAAGGCCACATCCAGATCAAAAGTAGGATAGGTAAAAACCATAAACAAGCCAAAAAGGAACCACAATGTTTACAAATTCAAAAAGGAAAAAGGGAGGGGTACACAAATTAATGAGCTTCAACAACATATGTAAAAGGATACTCGGCCTTCACTCCACGAAGTAATTTCTCTTTCAAGGATTTTTTTCAGGTCAATGTTGAAGAAATATAAATTTCTACAGATGGTCTCAAACTTTCTTGTACAAACAACAAAATTCGAACAGGAGCCAAAGTAAGGAGATTGTCTTTACTTGGCCATTATACACTATGCTATGTAAATCACAACTTAGGAATTTGCAATGCCAATTATGTAGGGGCCTTCATACTTGCATAATTCATTAAGTCGGCACAGCATGTTAAGTTAAAAACGTCTTTCTAAATGTATTTATCTTCAGGAAAATTTCCTGTCTGTCATTAATCAGCACAGGAGGTACAGCTCAGGAATTTTGCCAGAACCAATGCAAAGGAGCACTGGTTCTCAAGTACTTCACCGAGGTATCTAGCATGTTTAGTTGATGAACTTTTCAACTGTTTTATCAGATTGCCTATTACCCTTATACAGAATCTCACTTCAAAAAGACACTGAACATTGAATTTCTGGGAAAAAGACACTGAACATTGAATTTCTGGGATTTTAACATTCTATCATATTAATTCATATATCTGTTAGTGTTATATACCTCTGAAATATACATCGATCAACTCAAATATATCAAGGATAAATTCCATAAGTCTCAGACCAGAAACCCATTTCGTATTTACATATGCTTTATGGAAAAACTAAGTATGATGTAGCCTTCATCAATTGCCATAATATCCACTGGCCCAAATGAAAAGCCAAATCATGTGAAACAGAGATATTTTGCAGTGTCGCATAGCTTAACATTATTCCAAAGGCTCTGGGATCCAGATCTTCTCAGTCATTATGGAAAGTAGGAATTAATTCTCGGCATAAACAGCAACTTATCCTGAAAGACACATTACAAAATTGATACTCTACGACTTTCTTTTTAACAGTTTTCATAGGCAAAAAACAATTTAAGAAAATTTATGCAAACTCTAGATGAGGAAAACAGAAACACCAAGCTTCAACAGCAATATTGAAATTTCTCAATCTTTTAATGGAATTTGAGAACCATTTGTACAGAAATTGATCCCTAAAATATGTTAAATGATTAAAAATCCAACAAAACATTAGCAAGCATTCATTTTTATGATTAGTGATATAAGAACCAATAAAGATGTACTTGAAATGTGACAAATCTGCTAGATAACGGTCCCCAAACCTCAAAACCAAGCAGAAGTCTTAGGAATTTATCTTGCAAAAAGTAGAATAGCAAATAAAAGAAGAATTTACAAATAACTCACAGAAACATCTTGGAATTCCTCCAAATTCGTCGCAACTGTCTCCCACTGGTAAGAGGAATTAGGAATGGGTGGTATTTTTCTCCCCTTTCCTTTCTTCACCTCAACTTTTCTAATCTCTCGATATAGCCGATGACCAACTGTAGCATCATCTTCATACCTATATACAAGAGACAATTAAATCAAGTGTTACAAAGTAAAAAACATAAATTGGATAATCCTTTAAGGGGATAAATTCAGAAAGTGCAAGAAAAGATTCTTTACCAATAAGAGATCCCATGAGAATCACCGCCAATACGCTCTTTGCGGAATGCTGATACATGGACACCATGCTTTATTGAGTTGTCTATATAATTGCGGATATCTTCTTGCTGAAAATAAACCAACTACTACTTAGAATTCTAGAGTAACAGATAATAGTGCTCATCCTTTGACCAAATCTCTATTGAAAGATGTAATTTTGGGTCATGATAGGGCAATAGGATGTTTATATGCATCTTATATTTTAGGTGTCTAGTTTCCCAGCATTGCTTCCTTAGGACCACTCAGCTCCCAAACTCCAAATTTGGGTACACAAATTTACTCTAATTCTGTTTTCTTCCAAAAGACCACAATCTAAGAACAGTTTATTTCTATAGACTAGAGAATCTTGACCCAATACAACATTAAACATACAGCCTAGGAAGCCGTAAGTAGCTAGTAATAGAGATGACTGAATTTGTACATACACTACTGAATTTAGTAAGAAAAATGACAAGTATACTTTTAAAATCTTAATGGCTGGGAACTTGGGAAGTTTTCCAGGGAAGTTAATACCGTGCAGCAGAAATAAAAAATAAAATATCAACCAGCAATAATGTTACCTCAACACGGATATCACATAGTGCTTTCAAAATTACCACTCGAACTGCAGGATCAAGAACATTATATGCTTCAACTGCAGCCCTGAAAAGCAATCCATGTATAAGCACATGCAGGTTCATGGTTCTACCACAGCCAAAAAATAAGCAAAAATTCTTGTAATTAAGGACTTCTTATGATGTTTAGCTGCTTACCCGTGAGATGCAACAATAGGTAGCTCTCCTTCTGCAACCTGTGACATGTAGTTCAGTATGTCAAATAAAAGGAATTATCAACTTTAATATGTGAGTCAGCTCTCAATTAACCAAAACCATATTACCCAAAGCCACCAATCTCGTAATTTTCTACATAGAACTGTAACCCACGTATTGTGTCCGAGGGCCATTCGAGTAATAGGAGGGATTGCCTGAGGAAATGAAATAAAGAAATAGTAAGTACAAATTATCCCCACGGATTTAACTGACAAAAAAAAAATGCGTTTCTCTGATAGATGAAAAACGAGGTTTTAACTTAGACCTGATTATCTATATCCGTAAAGATTTATCAAATAACAACTGCATTTGTAACCATGAAGTGGTTGAAGAAATCTTAAAGTCAAAGAAGACTTTTGCCAACAAAGGGGGAAAAATTCAAAAAGTATTTTAAAAATCAAACTCCCAAGAAAAGACATCCTTCCAGAGTTAGAAGCCAATGAAATTTCAACAAGGAACACTTATTAAAAGTCAAAACTACCATAAGTGTATTGGTAAATTTTACAATTATATGTATTTGTTACGTAAATTAAACTGCAAAGTTCCATCTCACTTCATGCTCTTGTTCATTGTTTTCTTACAGCTTAAAAGAAGACAGAAACAAGTACAGGATTAGTGGATATATCTCTTACTCTCGATGTCCAAAGGGCAATAATGATGTTATACAGTGCTCAACATGCAGAACCAAATTAAAAAGGGAAACACAAACAAGAGAATCATAAGAAATACAGTTTAAATACTTTCCAATTTTATCTTTGAATCTACTATATTTCTTTGCTTCTCTGAATCCCCTACTGCATCTTAAATCACCTATGACTTAACAATTTTCTAAAAGCAAAATTATCCAGAATTTCACAATTCAGTTGATAATTTGACTTATCCTGCTTCTGCACAACTTATTTTCCCTTTTCCAATCTCTTCCTTGCCATATCTGATCCCGAATCCCAGCAAAAAGAATTATAAAGTCAACTTTAGCAATCATGCTATATAATATTCAAGGATGCTACATATGGCAATCGTTATCCTAATTTGTAGAAGAGAGTGTCAGATTAGGCAAAACAGTCAAAAAAGTAACAAAGTAGCATGTAGATAATTAATTCAACGCCAAATACACTAATCGTCTATTTGTCAAAGAAGGGAAAATGAGTGACGACAAAATAAGACAACAAATGGACAACATCCATCTGTAATCAATCACGCTGAGGATAATAAGCCCATTTACATCTCTTAATGACGATCCCCTACTATGTAGTTTCTACTGCTATAAGTCAGTTCATAAGCGCCCAAACCTACTGCTGGAGCAAATTATTAAAGCATGGTCAATTGGTAGCACAAATCATACTAAGCTCATCATTTTTTAGGTTTCTATTTTTGCATTTTACCTTTCATTGAATTATAACAGTTAACTGCTTCCATTCAGAACAAAAATGAACAAGTTTTTAAATGAAGGTCCAACAAAAAATCTATAATTTGAATTTGTCAATAAATTCGATGCTTTGTCCTCCGCTTTCACTGCGGGAACACAAACTGAGTCCCATCCAAGCATTTTTCTTTCTTTCTCCCCCGATAAGCAAAACACCATTATTGAAAAAGAAGCATTCAAACAGTATGCATTACGTAACAGATTTGCCAGCTCTGGTCAATAAGCTATCAAAAGAATCTGAGGAAATTTTTTGACCTCTACCACATTGTCATGAAACCAACTCATAGCAAGCCATTCCTAGAACTCAGTCAGCATATTAAATAATAATTTCAATCCCTAGAAATGATTCCTGCTCCCAAACAAGAAACCTACTATAGATTTCCATGCTAATTTGTAAGCTCTCTAACAGGTTGTGCAAGGAGTAGATTGTCAATATTAATCACTACAATGGTCAAAGGAACTGAATCAAATGTGCTTTCTTTCATGAGCCTGTAGCTGGCTTTTGGCTTTTTGCAATTTTATTTTGAGTTTGTCCCACCCCAGACCTAACCATCAGAGGTCATGTAGTACGATGCCAAGAGCACTACAGTAAGAAACCATTTCAGTGTATATCTCATCTCCATATATCAAAAAATTCAACAAACCAATAAGCTTCCTGTCAATCAGATGGCTATGAGACTTCTGAATGAACCACAGATAGAAAGCTCACACACAAGCTTAATCACTTGGAGTTGTTGCCCTTCTCAGGACAACCAATATGATGAAAGCTGTAATATGAACGATGAAGTATGAACTAAGAAAAAACATATTTATGAACAAAGTGCGTTGATTGAAATTTAGGGTCCATAGCAAAATAACTTACAGTTGAACTCTATAAGAAGCTAAAATATGCTTTCACCACAAGTTTATAGTTTGCCAAAAGCTCCAAAGGAAATTTTAACCCACAAAACACCCAAATGAGGTTTACATACAAAATAATTTACAGTTGAACTCTATAAGAAGCTAAAATATGTTTTCACCACAAGTTTATAGTTTGCCAAAAGCTCCAAAGGAAAGTTTAACCCACAAAACACCCAAATGAGGTTATAACACGTCAAAAGTCTCCGTAGTAGCATTAAAAAGATCTAAATCTAATCTGCAGAACAAATTTAAAACCAGAACCAAGATTTCCAGATATTCATGCAAAAGATCAAGTGGGCATAAAGAAACAGACTTTGCACTTGGAAAAAACAAAATGCACCAACCTTTAACAAGGGAATATGAATGTCCCCAAGAGTATTGTTGGGTGTAATCAAAGCTGTTTCGAACTCCTCTACTGAGAACTCCACCTTAATATTCAATAAATGCCTAAAAACCTAAACAACAAAAGCATCACAAACAATTTACTTCCCACATTATTACCATAAAAAAAAAATGCAATCTTTACTAGTACTAATATAATGAAAGCAGGCATACATTCAAGAAATTCAATATAGAAGCTAACTGCCACATCCCACGAATGCTCCACCGCGGCAACTGGGAGGGCTCCGGTTCCCCCACTAAAGGGGTCACTATTTTACTACATTGCTGATTCCTCGAAGGCGGGGAATCCCCGTCTTCTCCTTGATCCTCCGCCTCTTCTCTATTTTCCTCCTCCTCTTCGTCCTCCTCCTTAAGCAACCTGGCCGCCAGTCGCTCCTTCCTCAAAGTAGCCTTCTTTTGCTTCTTCTCCGCAGCGGCCGCAGCGGCCTCCGCTGCAGCGGCGGCCTGCATCCTGGCCGCTGCTCGCTGCGTGCATGCCCTGGAAGGCCTCTCTCTCCTGACTACGCCACCACTGGTGTTGTTATTAATAACTGTATCATGATTGAGGGCAGTACTTTGGGGAGGTGGGGTTTTGCTGTTTTTGATGTTATTTTGGGAAATTTTGTGGTGGTTTGGGGAATGGATCGGAGAAGGGGAGGAGGGTTGAGGGTGGTCGGAGGACATGGCGGTGGCAGTAGCGGCGGAGGGGAAGTGGGGATCGGAAAGGGGATTAGCTATGGAGGAGGTACATGGGAGATCATCATGGACTTGCATTGAAAAAAACAGGGGTTGGGGTTTTCAGATAGATTTTAATTAGACAAGAAAATAATCATCAGCTTAAAAAAAATAAAGATTACTGAAATTGAAGAGGAAGGAGGAGGAGAAGAAGATAAAAGTAATAGTAACAGGAGATAAATATGTACATATATGTGTTTATATTTATATAGGAGTAATAAAAAAGGGGTAGACTTGTTGTGTGTAAGTATATATGAAAGGAAAAGACAAGAAAAAGAGAGCAAAATTTGGGGAAACAAAAGAGGAAAGGGGGGAAAGCCCAGAGAAAGGGAGAAAAGGGTGGAAATTTTGGAGCCCAAGTTTGGTTTTTGTCAATGCTCAGTAAAATGAAATTAATATATGATTTTTAATTAAATTTTAGAAGCAGAGAGAGAGAGAGGGGGGGGGGGGGGGTGGGTGTTGAGGCTTAGAACCAGGAGGGGTAAGTTGGTGGAATGGTAAATTTCAAGAATTCGGGGGGGTAAAAAGAGAATTCAGTGTGTGTTGTGAATTGTGATTGGAGGGCTCTAATGATGATTTCTGAATTCTCAAACTTGTGTGTAAGAAGAAAAAGAGAAGAATGAAATGAGGGGGAGAGATTGGAATAGGATTAGGGATTTAAACAAACAACAACAACTGCAGTCACGCAGCAGCAAAAGGGTAGGGTGGGGGAGTTGAGGATTAGGTTGAGGAGGGAGTGTTGGAAAAAACAAAGACAAAATGGACTTGATGGAAAACGGGTTTCAGTACTTACCAGTTGTTGTGAGGAGGGGTATCTAAATTTTCTGAGAAATTTGAAGAAGTATTCTGTCAAACATATTTTTCATTGGTCAGCAAGTCTTTTTGAGTCAAACCATGTGGTCGTCATAGGATGTACTGCACTATATTATTATGCTGTTCTCTAGTCTACATGGTTAAAAAAAGGGGAAAAAAACACTCTTGATGGGTAAAAATTCGAATGATGAAATTGGGTCTGAACTCTTTTCAGTTTTCAACAAATTATTTTGAACTCTTTTGTTTTAGACAAGATAGAAAAGATTGGTGCAAAACACATCAGGCAAATTAGAAGAACAATGTAGCGGGATGGTTGCTTTGCTTGTTTGATATTTTTTTTAGAAACATAAACTCTGTTTGTTTGATACTATTTTTTTATAAACATGTTTTTTGAAAATTTTATATACGTTTTTCAACTATTTTTTTATCTCATATTTACATTTATTAAGGGAAATCTTTAAAATAATTACAGTAATATTTTTTTAAAAACACTCCTAAAAATACTCATACAGACGCAGTCATATTTTTTAAAAACTTTCACATTTATCAGGAAAAATCTTTAAAACAACTACAGTAATATTTTTTAATAAATACCCCAAAAAAATCCATTCAGACACAGTCATCTCCTACAAATCGACTTCGTCCCTTAGGTCTCGTCTGGTTGACGAAAAGGTAATTGTATAAAAAATCAGATTGAAAATAATGTAATTCTAAATAGTTTGAAGTTCGATGGATTATTTAATAATGTTTGAATAGTCCAAAAAATAATATAAAAATAAAGCTAAACTAAATTTAAGGAGTCGTAATTACCCTCGGTTCCATCAAAAGAAGTAGAAAAAACAAAGAAATTGGTATAATTTTGTTTGTTGTTAGGCACGAAAAAACCCTCAATTATAAAACAAGTTTAGAAATCAAATTAGCATATTTCCTTATCACCCTATAAATTTTAATATATTTTACATAAAAAAAATTTGAACATAAATTTCATCATGATTGTTTCCAAGGAGTATTGAGAGAGAGTGTGAGAGGGAGACAGAAACATAAAATTCTTTATTAATATGATACATAATCAGTTTGGTTTTTTACGGTATTCGAGATCTAATCAAACATACATGGAATTTCTTCAAGACTTTTTTTACCTCAGAATACAGAATACAAACTTTTTAGTTTGTATAATAACTAACACGGTGGTGGTCCCAGTCTTAGGGGATGGAGTTGTTGATGGTCTATGACTTTGGAGGGATGAAAATTCTTGAAGTAATACTCGTGTAGTAAGAGAGAGAATCATAATTCATGTTTTGATGACGCTATAGATGAGAGAAACTAGAGAACCATCATCCATGGTTTGGTGATATAATAGGAAGAAAAAGTAAGTTGCCACTTGTTTGAAAACTTGAAGTTAAAGAGGACGGTAGAGTTAGTCTTTATGTTAAATTCCTCAAGTGTGAAATCAAATACAATATAAAAGTAAGTATGTATTTTACAACAATTTTCCTTAATTTGAACAATATTTTTACTTTTCAAACATAAGAATTTACAAATTCGGATTCATATATACTTTTCCAATTTAGATTTCTTGCCAACCAAACGAGGCTTTTGGGAATCAAATGACATGCCAATGCTTGTTCATTTTGATTAACTACATCAATAAATTTGTGAATCAGCCACATATCATATGCACTAGTGTAAAAAAATGCTTTCTTTCGAATTATGGGTCAAAATTTTTTTTGCTAGGGCATATATTTGGACCTGTTGTTGAGAATCATGAAAGCTTTGTAAAGAAAACTAAAGTCCCTAAAAAAAGCACAAATTAAAAAAAAAATCACCAACAGGCAACCCTAACAGAAGAAACGCCCATCAACTATGCAAATATCAACTCAGAAATTTTATGATTGAACCCCATTTAAGAGCCAAAGCCTTCTACTTCTTGGTTCTTCTAATTCCTCTCTATGATGCAAATGCCACTGGACATTTCATTCAGAATAGGTTGGAAATTTTCCATAGCCGGAACAGGAAAATGCTGATAAAAATTAGCTGTCTTTAAACCTTCAAAAGTGATAGATTGTTGCAGCCCAGGCTAATTATCAAATAATTAATTTTACAGAATTATCATCAACTTTTTGCTAGTTGTATTTAAACTTTTTTTTTTTACTTTATCTATTTTTAGATTTTTTTTATTTATCAGTTAGAAGATAAAGTTATATGCACATAAAGACTTGACATTCTATATTCTATATATTTTTATTAGCTCTTTTATTTAAGGGTTTGATTCTGATTTTAGAATCCTACTACTGTGAAGGGAAAATATCCCTTAATAAAAGGGATAATTAGATTGCTTGAACACCGTTCATAAAGGGAAGTGGAAAAACGCTATGTTATTTGCCAATAAATATACTCAAATGATGAACGATTGATATTTAAAATTTAACATGACGTGGTAAACAAGGAGGACTACTTTAAAAAGCTCTTATTAGCTATGATGAAAGATTTAACCTAGATACTTTGATTAATCTTCAATTTATTGTGAAAGTTGACCAATGGACATGAATAAGGCAAGACTTGCATGGTTAACGACTACATGTTCTTTTATGGAGTAGAATCGAACGTTTTTCAAAGTTAGCAATCTTATTTATTTTTTATTGTCATTGTAAAGACGTCAAATTATTAGTTCTAATTGAAAAAATGAATAGGGCATTGCAATTTATTCTTTAAATTGTCATAGTAAAGCATAGAGTTAGTAGTAAATAATTAGGCAGGCTACACTAATAAATTGTTCGAGGTAGATTTAACTGAAAAAATAACAAAAATAGCATCTCTATATTAATTATTCATGTGCCTAAACTTGTCAACTCCTTGGATGAGCTAAGCTAGATCGACAAATGGACGTACAACATAGAAAACATCGAAAGCATGTGGGGATTCTTCCCTCGATATGCGTTTGATACTTAAATCAGTTAATCAGGTACAAGAAGTAGATCGGGAGGCTTATAAAGTGAATTAGTAAGTATACTTTATAAATGATGAGAATGTGAATTTATATACTAGTTGAAATGAGAAAAAATTATGAAGAGACGTGCAATAATCTAACAATCTAAAAAGCATAGGTCTTAGATTTTAGAGTGTGCTTATCAAATGTCAGAAATGTCATATCAATATATTTCAACCACCAAATCTAAGGAACTCGGTTGCTGTTTCATTAACTCTCTTTGAGAATAGCTCAATTCTTAAGATATGCCAATGTATCATTTCACCCAAGCTAAGGTGGAGGTCGGATAATATTAATATTTACAATTATCATCAGTGCAAATTAGATTGAGCCTAAGAACTTATGGCCTATATTCTCCTAAACTTGGTATCCTAATGATTTACTATATCAAAGTCATCGTTTCTATCAATTTTATCAGTTATATCTAATTGTGTAGCGCCCATAGATTTTACGCGACAAAATGTCTTTTAATCTTAATTGCGAGGAACATATATGTGAGAAGATTTTGATGGGAATAATGAAGAAAGTTCCGTTTGGAATAGAACTGAAGAAGGAAAAGAAGCGTAGGGAGAATAGAGGAAATAAAAATAGAAGGATAAAGAATAAAAAACAAGCTTCGCTTGTGAATTAATATTTGGTTTGCCAAGCCATTGGATTCGACGCAAGATTAGAGAAGGGGCCAATTTACTACCAAAGTTATAAACAATCAAGAATGGTTATTTAGCAAAACTATAGATGAATTTCAAATATATTAGAAAATCTAAATCTGAATCTAAAAATATTGCATAGCAGACCATAACATAACAAAATATAATTCAATCAATTTTTTAAAGAAATAAAGTATAAAATAAATAATAAAGATTTAAAATTATAATGAAATTACGCAATCAAACTATATGCTAAGATGATAATAATGATATCTTTCGTCATCTATATTCACTAATCGATGCGAACTTATAATTTTGAGATTGCAATAGTTAAAAATGATAGACAATTTTTATTCTATCAATATCATAAGATATTATTATATTCCTGTTAAAATTATTGGAAAACAAACTTCATCCTTCAGCTGGATTCTGCATTTTTTCTTTTGACACAAATTTCAACGATATAGGGGACAAAGTAGAATCATGCTCATTACTTGCAAAGCATGTAGAACGTAAACTTGCAAATTTGGGAAAATTGCATAATGCTCCAAGTAAACTTCAATCCAAGGATTTTATGTCAAAGAAGGCAACTCATGCAATTACATTACCATAAATTTAAAACTTATATGAACATAAAGAATAGTATAATTTAGCATCATACTATAATTAGATATGTTTCAATATTGGGAAAACATTGATAGCTACGATATAGCTACAACAATATTGTTTGTGAATATGTGAAATGTCTAGTTTAAGAATACATAGAAACGACAGACACCAAAGTTGATTGTAAAAGTCATTCCAATTTCAAAACACTCTTTAACATAGTGAATAATGAAGATTCAAGACAAAGGATATTCAAAATTTTATGGAAAATGGTTGTGCAAGATATCAAACGTTCATATTTCTCATCCAACTCCACAGTAGGATAATTGAAGTCTCAAATGAGAACCATCGATGGTTACAATTGTACTGAAAGAAGTACCAGATACAAGCAAAGAAGAAAAAATTACTCCAACTACAAAATAAAAGACAAAAGCAAAAAAGGTCAAGCGTTCAAAGATGATTGAGATAGAAGACGATATCCAATATAGGCATTCAAACGTAGAGAAGATCGAGCAGGAAAAGATGAATCCAAGATCAAATGCTTGGGATAAAGGAATAAGAATAGAGAAAGATTCGTGATCTTATTATTTGTAAAGGGCTTAACAAAGTGTAAAATACGACTGGAAATGGTTAAACTTTCTTTTTTTTTTTTTTTTGTTTTCAATTGTGATTCGGGCCCCTGGCACTTGCGACTGCAAGAAGAAATGACAGCCATGTGATTCTAGACAACTTATGCGATTCTATTTTTCTTTTTTTTTTCCCTCTTCATCTTAATTTTCATGTTGCTTTAAAAATATAAAATAGGTGAATTTACTAAAAACATGCTAAAGATCTTAGAGAACGTACGACATTATCTTCAACGAATACTTTTCATTAACCTTAACATTTTTTTTGTTGGGGATGGGGGGAGTGGAATTTCATAGACTACACCTCACATTTTCTAATTATGTCCAAAATGATCATCATATTACTTTATTTGCACTGTTCACATAATCAATTTTGTTTGCACAATTTACATTCTATTGGCACAAATAATTGATCAAACAAAAAGATCTCTTCCAGATGTAATTGCAGTATTGTAATACAGTGTGTTAAATATTAAACATTAAAACTGACTTGAGTCGGTTCCAAATTTGCTTTGTTAATGGAATTTTCCAATAGAAAATCATAGTAGCGCACACAACTTCTATAACTTCTACAGAATGTTGATTACAGTTGTAGGATTGTTTTGATAAACATCTTAATTTCTAACTCCTTAAATCTAGTAAACTGTAGTTGCTGACACTACTCTTCTTAGCTGATCAGTAAAGTAATCTGAAGTCCGGTTTGCGCTCATCCAATTTTCTTCTTCTCTCCAGGAATACTGCCCTCTATAGTTAAAGCAGTATCCCTGCACTTTCATCCAAATATAGCAGCAGTGGGACACTTGGAGAAAAACTCCAACATTCAGTATTCCAACTAGAATGCACTCTATATCTTTTGTATTTAACTTCCTTTTACACACTAACCAATGGATGAATAGACATCTGGGTACATATGCTTTTCTCCACACTAATTTGTACCACTCCACATTTTTCCAGGGCTTCTTAATACTTGCATTGCTTACTTGACAGTAAAATCACTTGTGTTGCTCTCACTTCGGTAAAACTGGAACTAATGATGGAATGGGGAGTATTCCAAAGAATCTTTGCAGCTTAATAGTTCATCAGTCTAGTTGAATTGATATTCCCAGATGTAATGAGTTGATCAAACATAAGGCTCTTTTTATGAGAACTTCTAATGTACGAAGTATTTGTTAGGAAGATTTTTGGCACTGGAGTTTGATTTTTCAGTTGTTTTTTCTTTTACTTTTGCGTGATAAGTAAAAGCAATAAGTTAAAAGAGAATGAAAGTATCCTAATACGACAAATAAATGAATCAAATGCAGTCTTCTAAGTGGTACCAGTGGAAACATAGTCTATCTCTCTAATCAAGTGAATTTACTCTTAAGGATAGAACTCAATGATTCATAGAAAGTCTTATAACTCTATTTTTTGAACAAAGCCTTATGTCAACCTCAAGTTTTAATTCTTAGTTTAAACTTGCCCAATAGCAATAGGCATACGAAAGATACTGGCTCTGTTTCGATATATTATTTGGAGTATTTCTCGAGAATTATTTGAAAAAAATTTTCCGAGAATATTTTTTAGTTAACTTTTTTGGAAAGGTCAAAAGTTGGTTGATTTTTGTTGACTTTTGTTAAAATGAGGGGAAGTGTTTGAATTTTGAAAATTTTTTTAAAAACTTATTTGAATTGTTTAAAACTTCCTAACAACTTGTTTCACTTTTTACATAATTATTCACAAAATGTAGCATTTTTTCAACAAATTTTGTTCAAAAAAAAAAAAAAGGAAAAAGTGGCGACGAACATTTTAAACTCCATTTACAATAGTAATGGTGTGTAATGGAGTAACGAACACTGGCACCGGAAGCTAGCCAATGTCTGATAAAGTAAGAGTTTTAAAATGAGAGGGAAAATTGCACTCAAAAGTCAAAAAATGAGGGTAAAAATTGTTGACTATTGAAAAAATTCCCAAATAACTTTTACTTATCCAAACACATTTGGTAAAAGTTTTCCAAATAATTATCAAATAATCATATCCAAATGGAGCCACTCTTTTCATAGTTTTTGTTCACACCAAGTGAGTTAAATTTAGAAGGAAGTGTCTAATAACTCAATTTAATACCGAAAATTAATGGATTAAGAGTTTTTTGAATTCAGTATATTTGATGATAAAATTATGTTACTATTTAATACATTAAACTTTACTTATTTTGTATTCAAATTTTTATGCGATAATTTTTCAGTTCACTAGCTGAATTTTGAGCATATATAGTATGCTTCCTCCCACACACATAGGCACTCATACGCTCACATTGTGTGTAGACACATACACATACACTATCTCACGCACTTGCGTGCACACACACACATTCTTTTTCACACGCATACATGTTCACATTTGCAAGCATGCACACACATTCTTTCTCTTTCATATGTGTAACTATATAACCTTTCCTTCTATCACATCTAACAAGCACACACTTTCTCTCATTCTCTCTCTCACACACGCACACACATACTTAAAAAAATACACACATTTTCTCTCGTATATTTTCACTCTTTCTCTTGCACTAATAAACACCTTCTCTTGCACACACCTATACATTTTCTTGCACATACACTCACACATACATAAACATATAAATAAACTATTTTTCTTTTATATATATATATATATATATATATATCTTTCTCATATACTTACATACATAAATTTTCGTCTTTCACACACTTGCATATTCTCTCTCTTATACACACACATTTTTACACACATACACTTACTTTATTTCTCATACACAAGTATCCTCACACTTTCCCTCTTATATACACGCGCGCGTGCACTTTCCTTCTCTCTCTTTCTCTCTCTTTCTCTCTCTCATATACACACACTATCTCTAAATTATTTTATCATTTTAAGATAAAATATTATGTTTATAAAGTGAGATATTTAAATTCAGTTAATTATCAAATAGATATAATTTTATCAATTTAGAAACTTAACAATTTTAGCACTTAAGTTTTAGATTTCAAATTTCAAACTTTAGGTTTTAGTTTTATCAAACGCCACCTATCCATACATCTAGTGACAAAATTCAATCTTTTAAATAGGTTCCTTTTAAAGAGGTTGCTTCTGAAGAGCTTACCTCTGAAGAGAATGAAACTATAGAGAATTCAATAAATTTTTTTCTACAGCGAAAAATTGGAACCAAAAAAGAAATAGTAATTGATAATATTTTTCCATATAATCTATTACTTGCTATTATTGTGCAGGAAGATGAGGATTATGGACCTAGATCAGTTGATGAATGTTGGCAAAGAAATGATTAATCAAAATAAAAAAAAATGCAATCCAATTTGAATTGGATTTACTGCTAAAAGAAAATTTTTTGGACTTGTAGTCCAAGCACCTGAAGATGTAAACTTAGTTGGGTGTAATTGTGTATTTGTAGGAAAGATAAATGAGAAAAGTAAACTTGTGAGATATAAAGCAAGACTTGTAGCCCAAGGATTTTCACAAAGACCTGGATTTTATTAGAATGAGACGTATTCATCTGTAGTGGATGGAATCATATTTAGATATCTTGTGAGTATGGCAGTGCATGAAAAACTAGATATGTGTCTAATGGGCGTAGTTTCTACTTATTTATATAGGAATTTTGATAATGATATTTTTCCTGAAAGATTCAACATGCCAAAAGCAAGTAAATCAAATCCTAGAGACATTTATGCTATTAAATTACAAAAATTTTTGTATGGGCTCAAGCAATCTAGATGTATGTGGTATAACTATCTAAGTGAATGTTTGATTAAAGAAGGTTATACCATTGACCTAATGTGTCCATGTGTTTTCATAAAGAAAAAATGGGTCAAATTTTGTCATTTTACCATATATGTTGATTATCACAATTTAATTGAAACTCTTGAAGAGCTCCAAAAATACATTGAATTTTTGAACAAATAATTTGAGGTTAAAGATTTTGAAAAAACTAAATTTTGCATTGGTTTACAAATTGAGCATTTAGAAGATGAAATTTTTGTCCACCAAACTGCTTATACCCAGAAGGTATTAAAGTGGTTCTATATGCATAAAAACACATCCATCGGATACGCCAGTGGCTATTCAGTCACTTGATCCTACTAAGGATCCTTTCAAACCACAAGAGGAAGATGAAGAGATTTTTGGTCATAAAGTACTATATTTCAATGTAATTGATACACTAATGTATCTTGCTAGGTGTACAAGACCAGATATATCATGTGCTGTGAATTTATTAGCAAGATTTAGCTCATCTCCTACTAGACGATATTGGAATGATATAAAGCATATATTTCGCTATCTCCAAGGACAGTTGATCTTGACTTATTTTATTTATATAATTCTCGACGTGAATTGATTAGTTATGCTGATGCTGGGTATTTATTAAACCCATATAAAGCAAAGTCTCAAACTGGTTATTTATTTACAAATGGTGGTACAGCCATTTCATGACGATCTACAAAATACGATCTACAAAATAATCAATAACTGCCACTTTGTCAAATTATGCCGAAATAATAGCAATTCATGGGTCAGTCAAGAATGTGTTTAGTTAAGGTCAATGACCCTTTATATTCGGAAGAATTGTGAGTTATTCTCGGAAAAGGAAAATCCTCCAACAATATTATATGAAGATAATGCAGTTTATATAACTCAATTGACAGGAGGATACATCAAAGGAGATACGACAAAACATATTTCACCAACGTTCTTCTTTGCTCATGATTTGCAAAAGAATGGTGAAATTGATGCGTGACAAATCGATCAACATATAATTTGGTAGATTTATTTACCAAGGCATTGCCGATTGCAACATTTGAGAAATTCGAAAAAGGCATTAGAATGCATTGGCTAAAAGATCTCAAATGATGTTTGAATCAAGGGAAAAATTAATACATAAGAATAGTGCATTCTTTTTTTTTCACTAAGGTTTTTGTCTCACTGGGTTTTTCCTTAGTAAAGTTTTAACAAGGCATATTCTTTGTGTAATTGACATCTAAGGGGGAGTGTTATAAAACAACTACAAGATATGGATATCCATTTAGTTCCCCAAGAAGATTGGTACATTATCCCCGCAAGATTCATGCAATGCACTTATTACTTCATCAACAACTCAATTCGTTTTGGAAGAACACAATTTATCTTGGAACAACTAAATTCATCATCTTGAAGTTGTAAATTAATGTATGATTATTAAATACAGTTCATGTACCATTATTGTATTGGGAATGTATACAGAGTCGAGCGGTTAGAGCTCTACAACTCCACCTCAAAGGTCGGAGGTTTGAATCCCACCAATTCCATTCCCCTCTACCAATGTAATAGTATAGGTTTAATCTAAAAAAAAAAAAAAAAAAACTTGTATTGCCTATAAATAGAAGATATACTACATCTCCTGGGACAATTATAACAATTCCAACAATTCTATTGAAAAGCTTTTGGCAATTTGACATTTGAGTAAATGAAATACTAATTCACCTACTTCTCTATCTCTCTACTCTACTTTCTCTTATATTTAGTACTTGGTCATATATTAGCATGAGTTTCACAACATCATACCTATTATATCACATTATTTGCTTTTAGTTTCTATTTAACAAGTGTACACATCTATAGCCTACTTTGAATAAAACTGTCCAATAATTTAATTTAGAAAAAAAATAATAGCTGCTACAATGTTTACTTTCATGTCATGACTAATATCTTGCAACTCTATTTATTGAAATACTTGTCAACTTGACAATCCTATGATTTTGTTTATTTTCACTTTTATCCATCAAGTTTGACACCATAAGTATCATTCTATGGAGAGTTATTGCAGTTAATAAGTGCATATGGCGGCAAGGCTACTATCAGGAAGAAATCGTATCTTAAAACCCAATAATTGCAGCAACGTTTTTACTTCCATCAATACAAGCTTAAAATCCAAACCAAGCTAAAATTTTTCACTTATAATTACAATATCAAGCCAATATTCTCACTTGTAATTACAATATCAACTTCCACATTAAACTTGTATATTGCATTGTAATCAATTATGACCATATAAATTAAGAGTGGGAAAAAAAATAAAAAAAAGGTCTATGACGAACTAAAATTGAAGGTAATTAGATCGAATTTAGAATGCAATTAAATTAGCCAAACCTCATCTACAAAAGAACTTCCGCTTTCTGTATCAATATTTAAATCTTGCCATTAACTAAAACTAGCTCACATATATTTTCTAAATACAGATATTCATAAATATTCTAGAGGAGTTAAGGACTAATAAACCATTGCATACCAGGTTTAGAACAAGTCAAAGACCTAAATTTCACTCTTGAATTTTTTTATTTGTACATTACTCCATGTCTCCATTCTTTAATAGTTTTATGTTTCTTGTTACTAATTATAGAGTTACTTTGAAATCTTTTGTACGCCTCAGATGTCGAGCATAGGAGATGATAAAGTACTTTTCTTACTTGTGTTGCCAAGAACTTTGATTTGTAATTTTTTTTCAACCCTTGTGCTTTGAAGTATTTGGAATTGTATAAAGGAAAAAAAGAAAACCATGATGCACATATTTGGCTGCTGTTTTCATTTATTTATTTATTTATACATTACTTCAGGTCTCCACACTTCGATAATCTTATCCTTTTTTATTACTAACTAAAAATTTACTGCCAAATCTTTTATATGCCTTATACGCGGAGTACGAAAGATGATACTAGTACTTTTTTTTTTTTTTTACTTGTGTTGCAAATAGGTTTGATTTGTATTTTTGTTACCTGTGTTGCAAAGTATTTAAAATTGTATAAAAGGAATAAAAAAAACCATGGTGCTCATATTTGGCTGCTAAGTTTCTCTTTCTATATGAAAAATGGATTGACCAGCCTACCTCTTAAATGTTCTGCATTTAGAAGGGCATCATTTAATGCATAGAGACTTTAAGGTAAAATTGATGCTAGACTTTGGTTTGGCAATGGTAAGCTGATTCCTTTCTAGGATGATATTTGGCTACGCCACTCTCCTCAGATATGCATGCTATAATTATATCCAAATCACAAGGTTTTAATGACCTCAAAGTGATAGATTAAATTCAATGTGAAGGAGAAAAAAGAAACTATCATCCTAAAAAACTATCCATCTAAGAGCATTTGGCTTCAAAATATTTTTTATATTGACTGTATCAGCATAGACAAGGTCTTTGTCTGTGAGAGCTCTACAGCTTATAGATCTAAATTAAAGATGAGACTCTTTTTCCACCACTAGGAAACAATTGAAAGGATGCATCAGCTGGTTCCGAGACGTAAGCAACCATTAACAAATGTCCATAGCTTCGTTATTCCTCAGCTCAGTGCTTATTCATTAGTTTTAATTGAACTTTCGTATAAGGTTCAAGTAAAATTGAGAAGTAAAAAGCTGACAAACACTGTTAATTTTCCTTATTTTTTTCCATTTAGTGTTTTTCTTTCTAACAATATACTCTATTATGTTAGTCACAATCTCTTTTTGTGAATTGAAAACCTTTTAAATTTCTTTTCTTTAGATGGTAGATGACAATGTTTAAGTATGAAAATGTCTACAATTAGGGGAGTCGCTTAGACCTTGTATGCAAGGACTAGTATGCAAATATTTTCCTTTCCCATTCTAAATGCCAAGGTTGGGTTTGAACCCCGACCTTAGCACGAGCACCTTAAGGGTGTTCCCTTAACCAACCCGTCAAAGCTGGATTGGCTAAGATTGTATATTAGATTTAACAAAATGTTACGACAAAAATTTTGACTATCCATAACTGGAGACAATCCTTGCCAAGGTAAACAGCAATGTAGGAAGAGTTATGAGTAAAGTTGTCTGCGGGCCAAGTATTATCCAAACTCAACTTATATCCATGGCAATTCATGGTTTTGGGTCTAAATTCTTAGACCCAAACCATAGCCCAGACCCATCCTTCTGAACATTTTAAACTACAACTTCTTTTGTCCTGTGTTATTTCTATGATGCGAAACATTTTATGTATAAAAAAACATTAAATTAAATTTTCTAAAAAGCGTACTAATTCAATGAATGACATTATAAGTGGGATGGAGAGAGTATTATAAAATAGTTATATATACGTTACAAATTAATTACATACATTAATATTTAATGTACTTCTATGTAATAAACAAAAAATCATTAATACGCATGTGTTTTCAAAAGTTACCCAGACTCACATGGCTATTAATACAGCTTTATTCCTTTGGCCTGGATAGGGTCTGAATTTGGAAGTAGTCCAAGAAAATTAAATGGGTTATTGTTACTGACAAATAAAATATTCAAAGTTTGTTTTTTTTTTTTTTTATCTTTTTAACTTCAAAGAAATAACCTAAAGCTAGAAAATTTTAAATTTGAAAGTAATCAACAAATAGAAAAGAAACTAACAACAATGAAAAAAAGAAAAACTAAAAACAAAATAAAGAAATCGAAAGGGCCTGATATGGACTTTGAAATACAACGGTTTATACTTGCCCAATAACAAATCTAGAAAAATAGATTTTTCTTAAAAAATAAAAATTGCCACTTAGTATTGGATTTTTGGTGTGCCGAAGTACCAAAAAGAAAATTTTGCCAAATCATTGAGTACAAAAAATATCCATTACCTTGATGACTTACGGTCTTTTTAAAAACTAAAAATATGAGTTCGGCAATTCAGTTAAGAGGCGAATTGCTAAGATATGAACTCAAGTTTCCATTTCCTAGTAACAACTGATTGTGAATTAATTTCAATCCTTTTAATGTTAAGGCAAAAATGTGTTAATTTATGTTGAAAAGAATAAAATTTACAAAATCAAACAAATAACACAAATAAAAGCAATTTGACATAGAT
Source organism: Mitragyna speciosa (assembly GCA_024721245.1). Taxonomy (NCBI): domain Eukaryota; kingdom Viridiplantae; phylum Streptophyta; class Magnoliopsida; order Gentianales; family Rubiaceae; genus Mitragyna; species Mitragyna speciosa. The sequence continues at coordinate 24,105,579 of CM045566.1, read as the reverse complement.
CTCCATAGAAAAAAAAAAAAAACTGATACCGGGTTTGCAAAGAGTTGGAAAAATTATAATATGCATTCATTCACACACTTTTACAGTTCACTAAATAAATCAAAATTACCTAATAATAATTAAAATAAACAATAATCTAAAGTTCTGATAATGAACTCACATGAATTCGGATTAAATTACAGAAATTGATGCATTCCCAATCTAAATTCAAATGATCCAATTAACATTTAAGAAATAGCACACTAAGTTTTATTCTAATTTAAGTAAACAAATTTTAGCTTTTGTAATTATATGGGCTTAATTGAAACTAATAGGATTGATAAAAAAAAAAAAAAAAAACTACTAGGATAAACTACACAGACCAAATAAAGATTTTTAAAACTTTTGGGAGGGGGACTAAGTTGCAAATATTTGAACAGGTCTTTTCTTCTTTGGGCAGCATACTACTTCCATTTCTGGTGTCAAATCTTACTAACATTGGACAGGTCGGACACAAACGCTAATCTCCCGAAAGTCCCAACTTTATTTTCTGTTTTTCTGCTGACATTTTTGGGTAAAAAGGAAATGTATTATTTTCGAATCAATCTATGTTTAAATCGGCCCAAAATTTTCAGCAGAACAAGCCAATTTTGTTCTATTCAGTTCACATTCAAGCATATTCAAAAATGGGTTTTTATTGTTATAAAAACTATAAACATTGAGAGTGTAAGTGTAATTATTAAAAAAAAAACTAAGGGGAGTTTGTTGCAATTATGACAAACCTCAAGGGGTATGTGAAATTATCCCCTTCAAATATTACATTTAGGTGGCAGAGATTTTACAATTAAACCCAATATTCTAAATTTGATTCAGTCCCCAAGCTTCTATAAAATCCAATTTCGATAATATATCCAATTATATAATTTTCATGAGATAAATTCAATTTCTAATGGCAATTATTACTAACTAATCGAAGTATAGTAAAGAGTATATATGGGTTGCTGTTTATTAAACTTGGCAATTCAAATATAAATTGCGTTTTCTTGATGGGTTCTGTCAATGCGAAAGTGAGTACAGGCATATATGTGGTAAGTTGTGTATGCTAGATAAGTATTTATTGCCCACCTATAAAAAAAAATTATATAAATTCAGATACTCAAATACAAATGAAAAAAAAATGAAAAAAATCACTCAAAAACGTTCAAAATGAACACTGACCTGAACTAACAGGATTCTCATCATCTCACATCCTCAAAGAATTAAAGTCAACAAAAAGAAAAAAACAAAATAAATTAATACTGGGGTATTAAAAGTGTCAACCGTTCCATTCATTGCTTTCTTATATATAATAGCAATGCACACAAAAAGATCATTCACTGCCTAACTAACAATTATCTAATAAGAGGAAAAGAAAGGAAAACAATGGCAAAAAATGATGTGAAATTTGCTGGAATTTTCATAGTTTTTATAACATTATTAGTCATAGCTTCAGCAAAACCCGGAGTCTCTTTAAGGATTCCTTGCAGTTTGAGATGTGCTATGAAGTGTGAGCTAGTACCAAAAAGACCTATATGTGTGGCAGAATGCTTGAAAAATTGCAAGGATCATCAAGTTCTGGATGCTGTCTCTAATTGTACATCTAATTGTGTTGATTTAAACTGTATCAAGTTCTCATCAACCTCAGGTATGTAATGGAAGAACGTGAATAAGCAATTTTTGCTATTATTCCATAGACAAGATTTTTTGTCAATTGTCATACACCATATAGTCTTGTCCATCCACGACTTGAAAAATTACTCTAAATTTTTTTGCTCATTAAAAATTAAGATTTTTCTCATCCTTCGTTAATGGTAAAAATATTTTGATTTGTTTATATAACTAAAAACAAAATCTTCTACGTCTGTTGTGCCAGAGAATTTTATCTGGGATTTCTGATGCTATGCAGGTCTGTCTGAGTTGAAAGGATGCGTGGATACCTGCCATGATCACTGCAGTGAGCATCAAAAGAATGGCTAGTTTCTTTTAAGTATCCATGTAATAAATAAAAGATAATTCTCAGAACATCTGTGATGAAATAAAATGCACATTCCTTGGATGTAGTGTATCTTATGTGAATCCTTTGTGTTTTACTGTTTTCTAAGTTTGTAGTGCAATCTCCAATTCTTACTCAAGAAGCAGATCGTTGTATCATATTTGTCTTGCAACTTTGACCAAATTTTTGTGAAATTAAGCTTCTATGACAGGACCAATAGGCTTTAATTGAACTTTGTCACTTACAATTAACAACTATTATTGTACCATAATTCAATGAAGACTTTGTGAATAAAATACTTATTTTCTGGGAACAAAGAGATAAAAAAGAAAAAGTGACGTACGCTGTCCACCTATAGATAAAAAGATAGCAAAGAGTTGCTAGTTGTTGACAGAGGATCTGATCCATAGTTCTTAATGCTTGACTTTAAGAAAAAAACTTCTCAAACTTTGTACGTTTGTGGACAAATTGATTAATTTGTTCTCCATTTTTTTTCCTTAAAACAACAATAGCAATCCTTGATCCTTTTCTATGGGCAAATTTAGTTCTTGAACAATTTTTTTTTTTTTTAATTTCTTCTCAACAATTTGGTCCTTCCACCACCATTGCTTCACCATAAAACATTTTGACAGCCCTAGCTTCAGTTGATGGGAAGGCCACTGTTGCAAAAGGTCAAAATTTTTTTTAATTAATTCAGAGGTTATATATATCTCATTAATTAAGTCAATTTGGAGGAACGCATGGATATCTACGCAATGCATTTTGAATATTCTAAAAGAATGGCCAAGAAAAGTACTGATATTTTGTGACCAAAACATGTAGGAAGGTTGCCAACAACACTATACAAAAACAAAAACAATAAAAAAAAAAGTTGTCAGATTCAACAGTAAACAAAAATCAATAACATTGCCCCAAAACCCAGCAAGAATTTATTACACAAAACCAAAAAACAACGGAGCAGAAATCAGATGAATTGCAGCAAGAAAAATAAAAAATATACGTATAAAGGTGACTTTTTTTAAAAAAAAATTGTGCATTAAAATAAAATTGTTGTTACTAGTGCATAATTATTTCATAATATTTTATTGATTTTAACCCATGCAAATACATTAAACATATAAAAGCTTACATTTAATATATTAGGTAGGCCTAACTTGGCCCGTACCAGACTCTTTTTCCAATCAGGCATAGGTCCAAATTTGTTCTAGTCAGAACTTTTGATGAGTTTTTAACTATTTATAACAAAATATATGTTGCTTACATTTTAAAGCACATATAATCTCGCAATTAAAATGTATGAACATATAAAAACAAATAAGAGATATGAAACAATCTAAAATGTTATGGACGATTGAGCATTAATCACAATTTATCAAAGTATAAGTTCGAACATAAATTATATTAGTACAAATAAAAAGTTAAAATATTAAGGGATAATTTCAGAAACCTCCCCTGAGATTTCTGACAATTTCACTTAGCTCCCCTCAATTTTCAAAAATTATACTAACCTCCCTTTTCATATTGATGGGACAAGATGTAATCTGCAAATCAGTTTAAATGACCAAATAACCCTTGATGAAATACCTTGTGAAAATAAGAATAAATAACAAAAAATATTAGAACACATTATTACTAAATTGCCCCCAAAAAAGACGCCATTTAGCACCAATGAATAAAGTGTAGAAGGCATTCTAGAAAGAGGGAGAAACTCTTGTATTAATGTTGCACTTCCCACCGATTGCTTCCATGAAAAAGAAAGAGAGTTTTGAAGCCTAATATCCTGAAAATTCTTCATCTTGTGTACAGGTAGTACAAAAGGTGAATCATCAAAGGCTTATTTGTTTCTTGGGGAGCTATAAGAAATGCAAGTAAAATAAGCTGTTAAGTTCATATTATACGCATATACGTATATTTTTTCTTCAAAATTTAGACTGTTAAGTTCGTAAGATGAAATTTTTTAGCTAAGAGCTGGTTTAGCTTGATTGAATTTTTGACTGACTATACACTATGGAACCCAAATAAGATGCTGATGATACATTATGATGCGTGTGACTCATATTTTAACTTGTCCAGTCTATAAGATGAAGATTTTGAGCTAAAATTTGTTAAAGTTTGAGCTGTAGAGATGATGATGAGTTTCAACTATATCTACGATTTTATAATTTGTGCTCATGATGACTGATTTTTTATCAATCAAGCAATGCATGTGGTACTATGATTTATTTTTATATATATTTATGATGCATTGGTAACTGTATGAAGCAAACTGATATGACTTTTGAAGACTATTCGCTTAGTTGCAGTATGATAGTCATATATTTTGTCTTAGTTTATATTTAATTAATTGAGCTTCTATCTGATAGAGTAATAATGTATAAATGTGAAATAGGATGGGAACAATTGCTGCACATGACATTATTGTTCATTACATGGGGAAGAAAATCAAAATTTCCAATATGGATCCTGATAGATATTCTTATATTGAGCTTTTGAGTGATGTTACTGAAAAAGCATTCCATGATTTGCCTGGGAATATGAATATTCTACTGCACATGAGGTGCGCAATTCCAAATACTTCTACAACTATGGATGTGCATAATGACCAAACAGCACTAGAGATGTTTAAGGTGCATGCCAATGAAGTAGTGATCAATTTGTATGTGTTTCACGTTGATGTAATCCCTCCTGATCATATCCCTTGGACAATAGCTTTGTACATGGGCAAGAAAACACAGGAATTGAAAGTAGTAAAAGAAATGAAACAGTTGACTTGGGAGATAGTGAGATGGATAATGAATTATTTGTTTCTAGTGATGATAACTCATGGATGCAAATTGTAAGTAGTGACAACGAGGATAGCTTAAGTAATGATAGGGCATCACTTTCATTAGAGGATGATAATGATAAAAACCTCTCAGGTTATGAACAGAATGATGAAGTTGGTATCATTCCTGATTCTGAATTTGAGGAAGAAGTGTATCCCATGAAAGCAGCATTAAGAGCAAAAATGTTCACTTATAAATCTATGGATGAGATTGAGTTTGAGAGAGGCATGTTGTTTACCAATGTGGATGCATTTAGGACTACTTTGAAGCATTCTGTTATCCAAAAAGGATTTCCTATTATTCAAAGATTAAAGAATGAGAAAGCACGCTATATAGCTAAGTGTGCTGTTGAGGGTTGTCCATGGAGAATTCATGCTTCTCTTGTTGGTGATTTTACTACATTCCAGATTAAGTCATACACATCAGTACATACATGTATTCTGGATAAAAAAAAAACACTGAAGCCACATCTGATTAGATTGCAAAGAAACTTGTTTCAGTGCTTAGGGACAATCTAGACATGACTAATAAAGCTATGTTAGTTGAGATGAGGAAGTATGGTATATAGCCAAGTAAGATGCAAGTTTGGAGGGCAAAAAAGAAAGCATTCGAGGAGATAGAAGGTACACATTATGATTCTTATGGAAAACTGCCAAAATATGCTGAACTCTTTAGGCAAACCAATCCTGGTAGTATCTGTAAAATACATTTTATAAGGCCAAATCTTATTGTTCAACCAAGGTTCTTAAGATTGTTTGTTAGTTTTAAGGCACAAAAAGATGGATTTGTAAGAGGATGTAGGCCATTTGTTGGTTTTGATGGCTACCATCTAAAGTGACCATTTGGTGATGTACTACTCACAGTTGTGGCCTTAGATGGCAATAACAATCTATTTCCTTTAGCCTTTGCTGTGGCTAAATATGAGAACAGGGAGACATGGAGCTGGTTCTTTTATTATTTTGAAGAATTTTTTGATCTATTCAGTAACAATCTTCCACTTACCTTTATGAGTGATAGGCAAAAGGGTCTCAATCTTGCTTATGAAGAAAAGATGCCTAATGTGGATGCAAGGTATTGTTGTAGGCACATTTACAGCAATTTTAGGATCACATTTTCTAGTTTACTGCTCAAGAATTACTTTTGGTAGGCATCAAAAAGTCATGATGAAATTGGATTTAATAAAGCAATGGAAAACATCAAAGCAATCAACATTGAGGCATGGAGATATTTGCTAAGAATACCAAAAACAGCATGGGCAAGACATTCATTTGGTCAAGCTGTTAAGTGTGATCATGTGACAAACAACTTCATTGAATCTTTCAATGCTTGGATTGGGGAGTTAAGAGGGAGGCCAATACTGATATTAGTGGATGGTTTGAGGAAAAAATTTATGAATAAATTACATAAAAGATTCTAAAAAAGCTGCAGTTGGACATCTTTAGTAACTCCAAAAGTTATGGAATAGCTCAAATTAATTGGGGAACAATCTAGAAGATGTGAGCTTATGATGGCAAGTGAAACACTGTTTGAAGTTGCTGAACAAGATAAATCTTTCATTGTAAGTCTATCAGAAAAGACTTGTGAATGTGGGGCATTTCAGATATTAGGAATTCCTTGCAAGCATGCTGCACTTGGAATTGTGTACAGAAGGGAAAACTTGGAAAATTACTGTTATGTAGCATTTAGTTTGGACTGTTACCAAAAGACTTATGCAGCCATGATTAATCCAATTCCACATGAGAGAATGTGGCCTCCAATGCCTCATGGCACACCTGCAGTAGTCTTACCACCACCATTGAGATAGGCACCAGGTAGACCAAAGAAAAATAGGAGAAGGGAAGCTGATGAAGGAACCCCTTCATCATTGACAAGAAGGTCTGCAACATTTAAGTGCTCAATTTGTCAGTCATTTGGTCACAATAAAAGAAGTTGCCAAAGAGGTCCTATAAAAAATAAGAGAGACAACATTTCTATTAATCAGGTACTACATTATGTTTGCATTATTCATTCACACGTGCCAAAGAAGTCAATGTCATGTTATCACTCACACTTTTCCAACTTTACATTATTTATTTTAGGTGCCTAATAGAAGAGCTAAACCTGGTAGGGGGTTGGCAAGCATAGGCTTATCTGGATCTGTACTTTGGGTTAGCCAATTTATCACAAAACTGCATTTAATTTTTTTTCATTTTGCCATCAATAAGATATGTTACATTCTTCTTGTGTTTTCTATTTTTTTCCTAAGAGTAGGATCATGGTACTGAAAATGTTCCTGGAGTTTTCTCAAGTCAAGGAAGTAATCCTAGTCCTACAAATGTGGGCAATGGAAGTCAAGGAACTGCTACTAACATTCAAATTCACATTGAATCTGGAATAAGCAATATGTAGACACCAAATTTTGACACACTTTTTGTAAAAATATATGTGTTACTTTATTTTAGGGGGTATTTTTTTTATTTTATTTTTCGGGGGGCGAGTACAATTTTCGCGTATTATATCTAATTCATCGTACTAGGGGCAAAATGGTAATTTCACAATGTAAATATTAGTTTATTTTATTTTATTTCCTAAATACATGATTTTACTATTTTTATCATTATTTATGATTTTAATGATTTTTAGGAGTCATTCATCATTTATTTAAAATTTTAGTATTTTTTAATTCAACGGCATGTTTTCCAATGCATTATTTTTATGAGAATTTTCAAGTGAAAAAAATTTTATATATGCATTTTGAATACTCATAAATTTGCTGTAAAAATCTCATAATTTTTAGAGGTCGTCTAGTATTTATTTAATTTTTATCTCTTTGTTTATTAATGGCACGTTTCCCAATGCATTCTTTTTATGAGAAATTTTTCAAGTGAATTTTTTTTTATGCATAGCTCATATATTCATGAATTTCCTGTATAAATTTCATGATTTTTAGAAATGTTTAATATTTATTTTAATATTTGATTATTATTATTATTTGTTATTATTATTTTTCTATTAATCGCACATTTTTAATGGTACATTAATTTTTAAATTTTTGCAGTAAATTTTATTTATTCGTTTTATGACTATAAATTTCAGTATTTTTCTTAGTGATTTTAGAGATCCCGATATATTTTATTTTATTTCAGTTGTTTCCCTTTATTTTTCTCAAAAAAAAAATGATGAAAAATGATGAACAGCAGCAGCAGCGTTGCTGCTGCTGTTTGCTTCCTGCCATGGCTGATGGCAGCCATGCTTCCAATCCTACCTAAATCACCAAACTCCATGCCTAATCACATCACTTGCACTCATTTTTTTTCAGATTTTTGGGGATTTGATTGAGTTTTTGGTTTTGACCATCACAGGCACAAACACACCACACTACACACAGAGAACTCTCTCAGTCACTCACAACCTCACCTACAGAGACTCTTCTCCCTCTCGGCTCCCTGACTCCCTTTCTTCACACATTACACACGCTCATACCTGCACATTTTCACTCCCCTGCACACACCATCCACCAACACAACACTCACTTGCACTCACACAGACACTCACAGAAACGCATCAAATACACACAACTCAGTCACTCACAACCTCACCTGCAGACACTCTTCTCCCTGTCGGCTCCCTGACTCCCTTTTTTCACACATTACACACACTCATACCTGCACATTTTCACTCCCCTGCACACACCATCCACCAACACAACACTCACTTGCACTCACACAGACACTCACAGAAACGCATCAAATACACACAACTCACACGCACCTCACAACCTCATCTGCACACAGCTCTCTCTTTCTCTTGGCACAACCTCACCACAGATCGCACACTTGCACGTTTTCATCCCACCAGACACAGCTCACAATCACAGCTCACACACATCCCTGCAAGAAAGAACACCACACTCACACACAACAAAAACATACACCATACTAGCACAACCCTCTCTCGGCCTTCCCTCGCTGCACCTTCACCACACTCACTTCCACCTGCAAACACACAGCTCACACACCAGACGCCTCACTTCCACCTTCCCTCACCAGAACACAAGCACAGACACACACAAATTCACTCACTCTCTCGGCCAAACACACATACACATTACACACCTCCACATTACAAACAAACACACAACGCACAAGCATCACTACACACCTGCACATTCAAACCACAAACTCACACCTGCAAAACAAATAACACACACCAGAAGCTACGCACGCACACATACACGCATCACCAAGAGCACTACCACCGTTCAACATCAATTCCCACAAAACCAGCCAGCAAATACCCTTGACTCGCCACCATCAAGCATAAAAAATCAAGCCATAACCGTGGCCTTGCTCCTCCACAGCCACGGCCCACCATTTCGGCTAGTCACCAGGTCGCCTTCATTGGACTACCACGGCACATCCATCAAATTCTTTCGCCATAAATCTGGTAAAATTCTTTGACCCCCCTCCTTTCCTTTTCTATTATCCAAAATTTTATTTGGATTTCATTGTTGAGGATTGAAATTTGATTGAGAAATTAGGGCTTAAATTCTTGGTTTTGAGAGATCTCAGGTAGGAATGTTGAGAAATTGATCAAAGTGAAGAACATAAAGAAAAAAATAAAAAAATAAAAAAAAAAAGAGAAGAAGAAAAAGGAAGAGAAAGTTCGACAGAAAAGAGACCGAGAGGGAGAGGGGCGGAGAGCGAAGAGAAGAGAGAGAGACGGAGAGTGAGACCTGCGAGAGATAAGTCCGGACAGTGAGGAGAAGAGACCAGACGGCGAGACGGGAGGCGACCAGGGGAGGGGAAAAGAAAAGGGAAGAAGGAAGAAGAAGAAAGGAAGAAGAAGAAAAGGGAAGAAGAGAAGAAAGGAGGCGACCAGGGGAGAAAGAAGAAAGAAAAGAAGAAGAAAGAAAGAAAAAGAGAAGAAGAAAAAAAAAGGGGGCAATCTGGTAGAAAAAAGAAAGAAAAGAAAGAAGAAAAAGAAAAGAAAAAAAAAGGGAAAAGAAAAACTAAAACCGGAAAAAAAAAATGTTTTGGTGAAACTATGTCGTTTTGACGTAGTTTCACTCAAAACTACGTCGTTTTAGTTAGTTAGTTTTTTTTAATTTATTTTAATTAATAATAGTTATTTATTTTATAGTCCTTATACTTTCATTAATGCTATTGTGGCCCCGGACATCTCTGATTTATGCATTTAAGTTTCTGTTTATTGTAAATTGACCTCCATAATTTTATTTTCTTTTCAATTAGGTCCTAATTAATTGTATTTAGGTCCCTCAACTTTTATATAATTATGATTTTGGTCCTATATTTTTTTAATTTCCATTTTTGATCCTATATTTTTCGGTAATTACATTTTGACCCCTGTAATTTTTCTGGAATTGCAATTTTACCCTATGATATTTATGAAAATTGCAATTTTACCTCCCAAGCTTGCTGTTATTGTATTTTAGGCTTTAAATGTCGCTGGAATTCTGTTTCAGTCCTTGAATGTGACTGGAATTTGCAATTTGGTCCCTCACATTGCTGGAATTTTGCATTTTTGTCCCCAAACTTGCTGGAATTTTATTTTTGGCCCCTTATTGTTGCTGGAATTTATATTTTGGTCCTTTATGTTGCTGGAATTTGTTTTAAGACCTCCATTAATTGTTAGAATTATATTTTAGCCTTTATTTGTTGCTGGAATTTGTATTTTTATACTTGTAGTTGCTGGAATTTTTATTTTGGCCCTTTTATATAGCTGAAAATTATAATTTGACTCTAGACATTGCTGTAAATTAGGTATTATTTAATGACTTTGCTGAAATTATATTCTTGGACTTAAGTATTGCTGGAATTTTTATTTAAGTCATTATACTTGCTGGAATTTTAGTTTAAGTCCCTATACTTGTTGAAATCTTAGTTTTAAGCCCTAGATACTTATTGGAATTTTATTCTAAGTCCCTAATTTGTTCGATATCGACATTTTATGCTCAATTTTTTAAGTATTTCATATTTTATACTTTAAATAGTGGTACCTTGACATGTTTGTTGATTTTCTTAGCAATTTATACCGGGTTTACGAATGGGAGGTACCTCGATTACCCTTTTATTTCTCTTTATGTGCTCCTACGTGTTGCTACGTGTTTTTCTATATGTTTTTTTTTATATCTCCTTTTGCTTATAATTTTTATACATATGTGAGTGTTTATTTATTTATGTCGTATTATTTACTCGAATTTAATTTTTGATTATTCAAATAAATGTAATAGATAGATAATATATTCTATTTAGCATAAATTTCTGCATTTAGATAGTTAATGTAATAGATAGTTTATATCTAGTTAACAAAAATTTTTGTATTTTAGTTAGAAAATGTAATAGGTAGGTTAGATAGGCTATTTTGATTATCTTTTCCATTTTAGATTGTAATTAGGTTTTTTCCGGTGTAATAGTTAGGGTTTTTGCGTGCTATGTGTGCTATGTGTTTATGTGTTTTATTCGCTTTTCTTAGGATTTTGCATCTAAAATATTATGATTATGTGCTATGTGCTCCTATGTGCTATTATTTGCTTTTATGTGATTTATTGCTTTAATCTATGCTTTATTTATTTACTTGCTTTATTATTATATATGTGTATCACCGCCATACTAGTCCAACGCTAGTTGTGGTTAATTTCGGTTTCTTCGCTAGTCCAATGCCAGCGGAAAATTTTTAGAAAATAGGCTAGCCCAATGCTAAGCCTTTAGATCATTTAGCCTTAGGATCATTTTCGTGTGCATTTCATGACATTTCATACACATTTTATCTTTTTAGGCTTTTTCCCATTTTCTATGAATTTTTATATATACTTTATAACTTATTACTTATTTTAACATCTATTTGGTGCATAACATTTAGATTCCACTACACATAGAATTTTAGGTCATTTGTGTGATTTCGACTAAGAAATAGTCATCTACTCACGTGGGAAGCGATGGCGTACATGTCGTTCCCCCCTCCGTGAGTAGAAACAGATAATCACGAGACTATTAGTCCCCCGCACCCGTTATGTTGCATCCCCATTTTCTTTGTTCACTTACTATCTATACTATTATTTTTATTTTCTTTTGCACTCCATTCAGCATCTATACTCGTGACTCCATCGAGGTCTATATCCGGGTTTCGCAATTAATGCGATAATTCCGACCAAACCTCAGTGGAACATTTCGTCCCTTATCGATATCCATTTTAGGATTAGATTTGCATTCATATAATTGCATCCAAATGTGATGAAGTCTTAGGGTTATATTAGGAAAATTTAGACTAAACCTCGCAACTAGTTTCGGCTAGGTTGAAAGGGTGCCTTAGGCGTGAGCCTTTGCCTTCCCTTTCTTCAACTGTGACTCCCGAACCTTTTTCTCTTGTTTTTTCAAAGACCTAGAGTCGTCTAAAAGGGTTTTTCTTGTTTTTCCTATATTTTTCCAAAATCATTTCTTTAAATAAATCATTTTTAATTCTCTTACCTTTTATAAAATATTTTTGGGTGACTTGGTACACCAAAACTCAATACCAAGTGGCGACTCCTTTTTCACTAAAAAACCCTTTTAAACTCTATTTTCGGGCCCAAAAATCGTCGCATTTTCAAAGTCCCATTTTAGGCCCTTTTCTTTTGTTTTCAAGTAAAGCATTCGTTTGTCACATTTTTGTCGAACTGTCTTTTATAAAGTATCTCTCTAAAAATTATTCTTACAAAAAATTTACACGTCTCTTTTTCCAATAAAATAAACACAACCACATTTAACACTTCCTTTTTTTTTTCCAAAACATCTAACACTCATTTATCATTTTATTATTTTATTTTCCCTTTCGAAAAATGGGGCGCGACACAATAGAAAGCAGAAGGTACATTTCACTACTTTATAAGACAGTGAAAGAGAAGACAATGCATGATGTTTTCAATTTTTCTAACTTTTTACAAAGAGGAAGACCTACAAAAAGTATTTTAGGATCAAGGAAAACTAGCACTGTTAGGAGGAGGACTACAAATCAGTCTACTCATGCAAGAGGAAATGCTGCATTGACTTTGAATGTTCATAACCATGGTGAAACTTCTCACAGTGAAAGAACAGTTACTATCAATACTGCTACAAATGTTACTTCACAAAACATCAACAGCACTGTCAGTATGCAGTTCTAATGCTTCAATCTTACAGAATACACATTGACTGTATTTTGAGCTTTTATATGAACTATTTAGTTGTTGTAGCATGAAACTAGATACCTTAAAGATGGTGCATTGGGTTCTATTGAAAACTAGTGTGCTCCACTATATTTTGGTGTATGCTATTGCAACTGATTAGTTATTGTAAGTGTAACTTAGCAATCCTCACCATCTAGCTAACTAGTCTAAGATGGTGTTTTTGACATCAATGGATTGGTTAGCAAATATTATGTGGTGGAAACAAATTAATTGGTGCATGCTACTTTTTGTATTCGCTGTGGATGTTCATATTTGAAATGGATTTTATTGAATGAATTGCAACGGATGTTTATGTTTACAACATTGTTTATAAGCTACTGTTTGTGTCTTAGTCAAGATTTAGACATTCAACCAGCTTTTATGTCCTTGTGGTTAGAATCTGCTATAACCACTAAGGTTAAACTATGCTGGGAAAAGATTACACAGCTTTCACCTTTTCATATTGATTTTACAATCTGGATGAATATATATATTGCCAATAATACAAGATTGATCATAATCAACATCTTAATCGGATAACTAACATGCTCCATGCTCTCTGATCTTTGATTTGCTGTAAACACTGATTGTCTTCGGTTGTTAATTCCATCTTGTTCATTGTCAACAAACAACCCAAAGAAGTCACATTTTGAACAACAAAAGTAAAGCTTGTCTGGATTCTTTTTGCTCTCAGAGATCCTAATTGTTGCCTTGTGACCACAACCACAAATCCTATTCTTGATCCTCAATGATGTTGCTGGTTGAGATATGTAACTTCGGTTGCATGATGAAGCCATACTTGTGCATTCAGTAACTGCCTTTAGCTCTTTCTATATCCTTACTTGGTGCCTTTCCTTCTTGATTTTGATAATGGCCTCTTAAGGCTTTTTTATACTATGTCTACAAGTAGAAGCAAACATTGCATTAGCAACGGCTATAGACTTCTAACGGTCCAATGTTTGCTATCTTGTTCTTCAATTTCAACTGATAAGGGTCACATTTTTGTACTAATTTTTTAAACTCCTTTCATGCAAATTTTTAACTAAAAAATTGAAAGGTAGCTTGGGAATAAATAATTGTGTCAGACACTTTTACTAGCCTTTTCCATCTGATTTTCTGACATGGGCTGAATTTGTTACCAGGCTATTCAAACTAAGAGAGGTTAGTGTAATTTCTGAAAATTGAGAAGAGCTAAGTGAAATTGTCAGAAATCTCAGGGGAGGTTTTTGAAATTATCCCAAATATTAATGGGCAAAGTTTGGCATATGGGAATGGTCTGGAATTGAATGGCCTTCCCAATTTATCCATTCCATTCTCATGTTTGGTATATATTTATAACTAGAATGCCCTTTCCTTTAGGAATACCATTCCACTTTTTTCTTGAAAACATCGGCTTTATTTGTTTGATCATGTTTTATAAAAAACATGTTTTTTAGAAATTTTAAACACATTTTTCAAATACCTTTTTATCTCACATGCACATTTATTAAGAAGAATCTTTGAAACAACTACACTAATTTTTTTAAAAAAATATCCCAACAAAATATCCATTCATATGTAGCCATCATTCCTTAGCAAAATCTAGGGAAAAGCCATTCGCATTTTATCATAGAAATAAAAAATTATATGATGTCAAATTTACCCACCTACCCACACATTTTTTTTTATCAAAAATCATTCGCTTCTTTTTATTATCTCTACTAATTCTCTATTAAATGAAAAATAATGACTTGCCTTAAGCAGTATTTAGGTCGGCCAAGAGTCTACTGGCGCCCAACCACGTAAATAAAACAAAAAAGAAAACTTGTTAAAAGATTAATTTTTTGCAATTACTATATACTAAATTACTTAGTTGAATAAGATAGTAGAAATTGTCTATTGATAATATACAAATAAAAACACAATATCTAAAGAATATGCTTGTTTCTTATTACAAATTTTTCTACAATGTTAATTATATTGCTAAAAATTATAAAAAATTTAAAACATTTATTTATATTGTAGAATTAAATAATTAATATAATTAAAGTATTTATAATAAGAACATCAATTATAATTAAACTAAAATACTTTCTCTTAGGCACGCAAATAGTACATATCAATCACACAAAAACAATATTATAAAGAATGTAAAACACTTCAAGTATTTATTTTATTCAATTCTAGCACTTTAATATGATTATGAAAATAGACATTCCATTATGACTTGAATTATCAAACAGTGGAATGAAAAATTTGTTTAAACCCATTTTGGGTGAGGACATATTGTTGGTGGAAAGGCTTTCTATTCCAAGGCATTTTTATGTACCAAACGTGATTAAAGAGGTTAAAGCTATGATTTGCTAACCAGAACTCTGTAGTGGCACCATTTCATTTATATATTATGCTTCACAAACCAAAAAAATGTAAACGAAAATCCCATCCATCAACTTTGGATATTAAAAAAAAAAAAAAAAAAGAAGGATAATGCACCAATAATTAGCTGGCAGTTGCACTTGTGATATGATACGAGATGTTAGGAGTGAGGAAGCTTCCGAGTTGGACTAAAGGAGCCTTGACAATATCATGTTTCCGTGGCGGTCGAATGGGAGGGCATTTTGTCTGGGTTGGTTTGTTGACTTGCTGTCTATAGTCTGAGGCCATATAGGTGGGATTCATTTGTTGAATAAAATTATTCGTTACGTCAACTGAAGAACGGAACCTCAACCTTGAAACGCAAAGTTTTCTTCAATGACAACTGAAAGAAAATTTGTACATCATTTTTTTTTTAGTGAAGTGCTACAAACTGAAACAATGTCTGCAAGCTCTGTGATATTATGATTTCCTCAATCCTACTTTTCATCTGTGACATTATGGTACATCAGCTAATTAATCGCCTTCTGATAACTTATCAACAAGAAAGAATAAGAGGAAAAAAAACAGCAGCTGATCAGTAAGCTATCAAAAAATGACACAAATTTATTCTTCAATTGGTAAATGTACCAATAATCTTTTTATGCAACAGAGACCAGCAAGAGACAATGATTGTTGTGAATATATGATACGGCTTTTTTGGTAATTTGCGCCATTGGCACAACTTTGATGAATAGCTCCAAAGATAAAGCTACCCGCACTATAATCCCTCGTACTTTTGTTCCGATACCTTTTTCAACTGGCTTTTCCTCTCTTTTTCCAGCCAGAAGTTCACAACTTGGCATACTAGCTATTTTTAACTGGCCAAAGCAACAAAAGGAACTCATAAAAATTCAAGTAAAATGTAGAGGACAATCATGGTGAATATTCTTATTTTTTTTAATTCATATAAATCGCTAAATTATTTTGAGTTCGCATACATAATTTTACTTGGCAATCGCCAGAATTGTCATATCGAGCAAAGAAGGCTTATTATTGTCTTTCTTAATTCAAGAATGGTTTTATAATTGTGGTCGTACATGTGATTGTTTGAGTAAATTAGTGGGGAGTAATGATACTATTCCTAACATATAAACAAAATTAATTGTCTACTGCTCCCTAGAAACATATTCTCCTTTTCTGATGTGAACTAAACAAAGCTTTCCTGCATTAACAGTAGTTTTCCCTGCTACTGTTGCTGGCATCCTTGTTTCTTCCCTTTACACTAACTCAAATTGAAAGCTTTTATTTGAGTGCCCCATGTGTCAGTCACAAAGACTTTGTGGGGGAAAAAAAGGTTTTGTCCTTAGGTTGGTGTAACCAGCTGTCATGCTTCACGGCACAAGGAGACCGTATATCCTTAAAGAGACCAAATCTAAGATAAGCAGCAAATAAGGACAGCTGAGCCATTATTACACTGGAGGGGGAGCCCTAGCTACTCACTCTTGATTATATTACTTATATATGGTGCTTCTATAATATAGCACATGATCATAATCCAATTTTTCAGATCTGCACTCTACTTCAGCAAGAACTAAATGTAAGAAAGGGGTTGAATTCTGATGTCGCAGGAGAGATGTTGCCAGTTTTTCTTTAGCTAGCTGATAGAAAATTAAAGAAAGCTATTTAAACAGGTGACATCTCTCTGCGACATGAGAAATTGCAACTTCAATAACCAGCAAGCAATTCGCTTCTCAAAGATGAATTTCAAGTTCATTTGTTTCATCTCATTCAGCACTTGGTAGAAAGGTACCTATAATCATATATACAAGAGGTACTTTTCTTCATCTTTTGCTCTTGTAGTCTCTACACATTTTGTACAACGACTTTTTAAGTACTTCCTCTCTTGAATGTAAATTTGCTAGGGAGCTCACTGCACATTTAAAGATTAACTGGTTCACAGGAATTTCATGGACACTGAAGCTCATGAACAACGAGTGACCCTGCTACATTTTTAGCTCCTTACAGGTCTCAAAAGATGAAGTGTCTTCTGTCCTTTACATATATCTGCTGAGGACACTGGTAAGTAGATTAATTTATTGCTCATTCTTATTGTTTGTTCTGTTGGTTTGAAAGAGGTAGAGCAATATCTCATTAGCTTGATAGCTCGTAATCTTTCCTCTTACTGCCTTTCTAATGGAGAATGGAATTGACAACAAAAATATTTGTGCTATTTTTGGGCACATATATCGGTGCAAAACTATTTTCTTGTACAACAGACACATCTCATAACTAAGCAGAGTTCCATGGTTGTTGGACCACTTGTCTTTATATACAGGGAAGAGTGTGAATTTAATTACGAGTAGAGCCCATGGCAATATTGGAGCATCTTTATTGTACAATTTTGATGCCTTCAGGTACTGTTGCTTGTACTTGACATCTTTTGATGTAAAGTTCATTGGAGAAAATTTCCTGATTTTACTTTCCCGTTCGCTTTTGTGTTTTGTTTTAGTTTAGCTGCACCTTCTTTTCCCTCGAAAACAAGATTAGTGTTTATGTTTTTTGGGGAGGCTCACTTTGAGCATCAAATTATGTTTATTGATCTTTGAACGTTGAGACACACATCTAAAGCATTGAAGCTATAGAAGCAATGTCGTGAATCTTGATGTCACTGCATCAGTGCATTGCATGAGTAATTGTCTGTCATTTCGTGCACTGATGAATTAATTGCCAGCCTGAGAAAAATATTGAAAGCTCAAGGTTCTCTCTCTCTTGTTGCCTGATCTTCAATCTATACAATTTTTTTTCATCAAATTGCATTTGCGTGGTGAAATATTCTCTGATGGTAGTGATTATTATATAGAATCATCTGTAAAAGAAGAAAATAGATATTACTTACCTACCCTCAATAATATTTGTTAACTGGCAAGTAGCTCTTTCTTATATTCTTCCACGAATCTGTGTGTAATCTTATTTCTCAATGTCTATTAGCACATGTGAACTGACAGTTGCGCAAAATAAATGCTTCCCCAGACCACAAGCATGTTTTGTGGAGGCCAAGCACAACATCTGCAGTCTGGATCCGATGTTGGCAGTTGTCGTATAATAGTCGATATAGAACGGTAAAACTATGTGGCATTCAAAATAGACAATTTGGATTTGATTAAAATCTGTTAGATCTTTGTTCATGAATTTATTAGTAAAATCCAAGTTTCTAAGATTCTATTAGGATCTATCAAACATAAGAAAGCAGATTTTACATACTGCACTAATGGGGTGCTTTTTTTTTTTTTCCCTTCAACTTTAGATCCCAGGAAGTCATATTGATTCCAAGTCATAGTGTATATACTTCTAATCTTAATTTTGATAGATTTAGCTCTCACAATGGAGGCATGGGTTCTGGGTTTCTTGCCTGATCTGAAGTAGTTACAGGATTTGGGATGGAGAAGGACTATCCCTAGTTGCATGTCATATTGCAAATTAGACAAGTTCAGCAAGACGTGTTCTTGATCAATATTTTAATTCTTGATACAATTTTCAACAAAATCAATTAATCAATTAGTCATGAATTTCAACCACTTTTATTAGTTTACAGAATATTTGATAATTTGATCTATCATTCCCCGTGAAATTTTAGTAATTTATATTCTTTACTGCAATCTTTCACCCTTAAAAGGGTCAGGCATTGAATCTCATGCAATGACTTAAATACAATGAAGCAATAAATCCCAAGAGCAAGAGTACACATTCAAGAAGAATTAATGTCCACTCAAACCAAAAACAGCCCCATTTGTTTACTACATAGCAGAAAGATTTCACAACATTTTATACCAAGCTAATCAGAAGCAACAAAAGAGAAAAAAATAAGAGCACTAAATCCGCATAAGGGGTGGTTAACTTGCTTGCTTCTGAATGAGGGAATGGAACGGGACTAGGAGTCACCTTATTGCGGTATTTTCTTTTGATCAGGTGTACATAAACCGACTAGGACGTACAACCCAGTAAACACTAAAAACCACTGCTTGCAAGGAGGTAAATATCCTTGCTGTTATCCTCTTCAAATGAAAATATATATCCAAAAGCAGGAAGCTTATTTCCAGGTACAAAGGTACAATTTATACGGAAATCATGAGCACAGGTGAAAGGGATCTGGCAAGAGGTAGTAAAGGTCCCGCTGTTTTCAGGGCTTTCAGTGCCAGCCTATAGAGCACCTGCATAAAAAACTGCACACAGATACATGCAGTAACATCATTATTGTCACAAGCATCCAATTAGTAAGAAAATACTTTGTAAGGAACTTTAACTGAAAGGGTCCACATATTTCTCTGCGTTTGCAACAAATTATACTGCAGTGTTGTCTCTCAACAGTTGGTCAATGCGTTGTTACACTGTTTCTTCAGCTTCCAAGACAAATTTGGCGAATTCTTACCTTCCGTACGTGCAAGGATCGGTTATAGCTCTGCAGAAATATCCTCCTGTGCTGAGCCTTTAATTTTTATGCACAGCCGCGTGGTTGTATTGTATCCCATTAGCGGGAAAATGGGGTTTGTAGAGTTTGGTGATGTGTTTCCTCCAGGTGCTTTTGGAGGAGTGTAAGGGTAAGGCCCTCGTACACACGCCATCCATATTTGCCATCTTTTGTGGTGAGATTCACTTCTTCATACATATCCTAATGGGAAAGGACTTGAAATACAAAATAAAATTCCGATGCTTTTATCATTTTATCATATCAGCCTCAGAAAACATACAAATATCAGTACCGAAATAAAATTCCAATTGTTTATCAAACCATTATGGTTATGTGAGATACTGACATAAACATGATTGATTCATTAACCTGTACCGTCAAATGGAGATGTTTCACCAAGCTAGTTCAGCACGATCAATGTTCATAGACGTCAGAACTGAACTGGGAAACACAAGTATTGGATTTGCTTTCCCCATGTAGAAGTCAGATATGAAAACACTCTGTAGCTTTCTCAGCTTCTTAGGTATTGTGTTATGAGAAGAATCTCATATGCTAATTGAAAAATGTACATTCTTCCTCTCCTTAACATAGGATAATGAGAGATGTTTGACAAAGACTTAACACTATGGTCGACATAGGATGAAAAGGACCCGTAGGTTTCAATGTAATTGTAAAGCAAGCACATATTTATAACATTTTAATTTCATTTCTGGAGAATGAAGAAAACACTACCTGGCCTACGTCAGCGCACGTAAAATAAGAAGGCCTTGAGGAATCAAAACTACAACGCCAAGGATTTCCTAAACCTACAGCCCAACTATCTGGTTGCAAATCTTTGGAATGAGACCAAGCTCCCTCCTCTCCCAAAAAAAAAAATAAAAAAGGAAAAAACAAATAATACAATAAGTTAAAAAGGTAAAAAGGTGCTAAATCCAAAGTTTTTAACCGCTCAAGGTGGGCCTCCCAATTTGTTTACTTATGCTTTTCTTATTGATATATTTGTTTTAAGATTTTATAGATAAAGATGCAGAAAATAGGACAATAGTAGTGAAAAACATTTGATAGATAAAATTAATTTTTGTATTAGCTAAATAACTAGCATATGATAATAGAACCCAATGGAGATTGAAAATTTGGTATAAGAGTACGAGTACTTTTGACATTTTTATAAGTTAATTGATTAATCTTTTTAAGGTTTTTTTTTCTGTTTTTTTTTTTAAATCAATTAAGGCTGTTTTAGGTTGTTTGGTTAATGTTTTTCGGTTACATTATCAAAAAACTTTTCTTGCTATAAAAAAAAATAAAGATAGGTGGTGTAAGTTTAATTATTAAAACTTGAGCACAACTAATTGCAATTATGACAAATCTCAGGGAGGTTTGTGAAATTATCCAAAAAAAAAATGAAAGGTAATGAGCTTAGATAATGTTAGGTTTGGATACAAATATTGTAAATAAAATTGTCGTCACTTGTTCCGGTTAAAAAAATTAACCATTCTGACCATGCTTTCCAAATCGAAAGGTGAAAACCAGAATTTAGCAAGAAGAGAGAGAGGTAACCAGGCAATTGACGCGAGACAGCACCTGACCGACCATTGCATAAAAAGGTTTACAACTGTGGCAACGTTTGCGCGTGCATGAAAATGATGTTAGACAACTCAGGTGAAGTATACAAATTTTCTCCTGGCTAAATCACAAAATGCCTTCTATAATATTGCATCGGTATTAAATTGCCCCTGTATTTAAAAAATACATAAATTACTCCCTTTAATTGATAAAGATACTTGTGCTATTCTATACATATGCTTTTACAATTTTCTCTTTTTCACTCCAAAACCTAAAATTTTTGTATCAAATTTACACATGAATTGGTAGAACAAAATGATAAAGGAGAGAGAAGTTTCAAATACATGAATTAAAAAAAAAGGACGGTTAGAAAAACATGTTTATAATTGTTATATATTTTTTCACTGGCAAAATGATATTGCTAGCATTTTTTGATACTTTATTTTGAATATATTTGATGGAAATCACGACTTTATCTTTACTTTGCACACTGTTCATTATACATCATGGTAAAAACAAATTATTTATGCCTTTTTTTTGTATTTTTTCATACTTTTCTCCATCTTGAATATAAATAATAGGAATAATTTGTAATGAAAATTTTTACAATTTTGAAGTCATGATTTTGGTGTTTTATATAAAAGGGCAACAACAATATTGGCTTGGAATAATAGCCTTATTTTGTTTCTATATAGCAAATCAACAAGAATAGCAATGGTTACAAAATTATGAGGACAATTTGTCCTCCAAAAGTGAAGTGTACATGAGCGGGTAATTTGTTAAGTAGGAGGTAATTTTTGTGTTTCCTGAAGATGGGTGTAATTTGTTGTTGATTTAACATTATAGCGTGTTAACACCAATTGGAAAACTACGAAAGGATTAGGCTGTGGGAACCAGGCAAGTTCACATTTTTGGAATTTAACTAATTCCGTAAACAGCATAATATAGTATATACAATGGCTAAATACACTTACACTACTATAGGACTGCAAAAATAATTCCATGCCCATTTATTTTTCCAAACCTACCTTCAATATAATTTAGTTTTTTGATCAAACTTATACTATAAGAGGAATGGTGTCAGTGAAATTTAAACCCGCAATCTATGGAGTAGATTCATAGAACTCTGACTATTAGATCATCGATTCGTTCCCAATATAATTTAGTTAGTTTGGGGATCAGTTTTATCAAAAACTGATAGTTTCTTGCTCGTTAAAATATGGGTGGGTATGGAGTGCCAATTAGAACTCATAGGATACCCCTTTTTTTCTTTTTTCTTTTTTAATTTTTCTCGCTTTCTTCTTATTTTTTTTCCTTTTTAATTTTTGACACTTAAACTTAGGTGCTACTTGCGCCATGTCGCTGACCACTTTTCAACTTGGACTCGTAATTCGGTAGATAACTGAGGAGTTTTGATTACACTTCATTCCTTAGGCTTTCTAAATCCTCAAATAATCATTGAATTCGATGGATGAATATATACACATCTAGAGATGATTTTTTTTTTCAAACTGTTTAACATTCTAGCCTACTCCTAACATACCTTAAGGAATGGTTCAACTGGACCTGAGAGGACCAATGGGGACTGAACCACAATTGGAACAGAGAAGCACCATAAATTTTTAAACCAACTAACTGCTGTAGGTGGGGCTAGAACTCCCAACACGTCTAGAGACGATTGCTAGGTTTATTAACCAAGTTCATGCTCTGTTGCCCGAGCACCTATCTGTATTATATTCGTGCCCAATTTTGTGGCTATTCCAGTGCCCAAATCTATCTATATACGGCAAGTTTCTATGATTATTGCCATTTTAAAAAAAAGTCTCAATTTTGGAGTTCCTTTTTGTTTGAGTTCCTCATTTAATGTCGCCGTATGAATATTTTAATTTTTTTAAAATATCGTATGTCAGTGTTAGGCTTAAATACAATTTTTTTTTAATTTACTTTTCTTGGGTGGCTTGAGGGGCTAAATGGCAATTAAGTGGTGATTGTGAGAGTCACCACACAGATGGTGTGCGGTGACTCTCACAATTACCACCTAATTACCATTTAGCCCCCAAAATACAAATTTTTTTTTAATTTTTACTAGTGGCTTGGGGGCAATATCTAATTGCGAATTTTTTACCTCCAAATGTAAAATGTGTATATATTTTTTAACTCTTGGAGGTTAAAAAAATTTGTTCTCCTAATTATTGCATTGAATGATAATTAATTGCAACATTATTATCCTAATTAATTATTTGAATCACAATTTTTTCCTTAACATCCAAAAGTGATTTTTTTTTTTAACATTTGGGGGCCTAATGGCCATTGGCAACTTTTTTGAGAGTCTCCGCACACCCTCTGGGGTGACTCTCACAAAAATAATCTAAGTGCATCAAAAAGAAAAAAGCTGCTTTCGAACAATATTTCTCTTGAACCATCAGACACATTTCTTTGGTTAAGCTGCTAATGCTCCCACTCCCCAGTTAGTGAAAGTGGGCCAAGCAAAATTTCCATTACGGTAACCATCAAAACAGGACAAAGCATGACAACGAATAGTGTTGTAGTAGTGTTTCTGAGAGTTCTGATGGAAACATGTTCTGGTTCATGAACTTTACTAGGTTCCACCAACCAAAAAAAAAAATTTACTACGTTGCTAATTTTTCAATCATACGTAGAGTGAAAAGTTCGAGGCCAAAAAAAAAAATTAAATAGCATGTCTAATTGTCATGTTTATTTTTTATTGCATTTAGGGCTAATTCAAAAACATCTTTTTTCTTTTTGATGCACTTAGATTATTTTTTGTAAGAGTCACCACACAAAGGGTGCGGTGACTCTTACAAAAAGTTACTAATTGCCATTAGGCCTCCAATATAAAAAAAAACTTTTGGATGTTAAGGAAAAAATTGTGATTCAAATAATTAATTAGGATAATAATGTTAGAATTAATTATCATTCAATTCAATAATTAGGAGAACAAATTTTTTTTTAACCTCCAAGAGTTAAAATATATATCTATATTTTTTACATTTGGAGGTAAAAAATTCGCAATTAGATATAGCTCCAAATCACCTAGTAAAAGTAAAAAAAAATTGCATTTGGAAGTAAACAAAAAAATTATATTTGGGGGGGCTAAATGTCAATTAGGTGGTAATTGTGAGAATCACCGCACATCCTCTGTGCGGTGACTCTCACAATCACCACTTAATTGCCATTTAGCCTCTCAAGTTACCAGGAAAAGTAAATTAAAAAAAAATTATATTTGAACCTGACATACTGACACACGATATTTTAAAAAATTAAAATCGTTAAATGAGGAATTCAAACAAAAAAGAGCCTAAAGTGGAGACTTTTCTTTAAAATGGCAATAATCAGAAAAAATTGCCGTCTGTATACACATTCGCCCAAGCGTATCCTGTCCATGCTACCGACCCACCCGTATGTCCACCATGGCATACGTGCTCCGAGTTGAAAACACCCAATACAGCATCAACACGCTGATTAACTAACAATACAATGATTGCTCAACGGACTCGCCAACATGCCAGACGCCTTTTTGG
Organism: Mitragyna speciosa; assembly: GCA_024721245.1. Taxonomy (NCBI): domain Eukaryota; kingdom Viridiplantae; phylum Streptophyta; class Magnoliopsida; order Gentianales; family Rubiaceae; genus Mitragyna; species Mitragyna speciosa. Next base: position 24,080,657 of record CM045566.1, on the reverse strand, counting down.
TACCTACGCGACCCGTGAGACCCATAGGTCTTGCCTGCTAGCAACCTATTTGATTCTTGCCAGAATACACTACTCATAGCTAGGAAATTAATAATGTAATTTGTAGTTTCATATTAAATGTGTATAGATTATTTTTTCTTTTTTCGTACAAGCAATGTATGCTCATGTCATTTAAGATTTTTACCAGGACTTAGTGAACTCAAGTAATGTTGCATAGCTTAGTGCACTATTGAGAAGTTTCATACTTTTTGTACACTTGTTGCTTTTAATTATAACAGCTAACTTTCACTTAATGATATTCATGTGAAATAAGTTGTTTCGTTGTGTCTCTAAAGTAATTTATTGCATTAAAATTTAATTTAATAAAAAATCATTATTATCCTGTACTGAGATTGTGAGGTTGAAATAACATGCAGTATGTTGTTTGCCGTACAAATTATTTTGACTTATGAGAAATGTTTGACCTGCAACACACCAATAATGAGTAATCGTTGCCAAACATTCGCTACTCGCGACCATGGCCACCAAGAGTGAGGGGTAAAAATTATGAAAACAAAAAAGGTAAAAAAATAAACAAATAAAAGGAGGACATGAATTATGGGTCCTGATGGCAAGCATGGGTATAATTAATTAGGCTCATACGGGTATTTCTCAGTACTTTAAACTCGTTGTAAGGCCCATTTTAACCCATCAATATATAGGCACAATTTTATGCACACATTTTTTCATAAATCAATCAGAAATCCCAACAAAAACTTTTACAACTTGTCCATTTTTCGGCTGCGTACTACTTTCTCCGTGTAAAATAAAATATGAATCATTTTTCTACAAATTAAAATATTAAAAAGTGGATAGTAACTCAAATTTTCCTGTGTGATGATATTAAAATATTGATATAAATGTGTATAATTAATTTTTTCGGAAGTGACGTGATGATACCTAATCGTGGACATAGCCATATTAATCCTTAAATCCACTAGTTAATTAATCAGTAGCGTTGGATTTATCCTGGAGGTACCCATATTAATCCCCAAATCCATTAGCTATCAGGAGCTTTGGATTTCATCTGTTCTGCTCCTAAGAAGTGCATAGCATAGATAAGTTTTCACTCTTTCGTCAATATAGAAAGTTCACTCATGTTATTACTGGATTTGCATTTGATTTTAGATGTGCTTCACCGTTATGGGATTTACTGGAGATAGATCAATTCTTTGTATCAGATCAACCACACGGAGCTCTCTGGTTTGATCACGTTCATTTTCCTCACATTTAATTTACATTTGACAAGTATAGCGGAAACTTCATTCCTGCACTTCTTTTGGTTACGTTATTCCTAAAGTTCATGCTGAGGAATAATGTATGTTAGAAAGTATTTTTGAACAAATTCATCTGTAATTCAATGTCCTAGTTTCTTAAGGCAGCCATACATGTCCCCACCGGGGAAAACCTAATTAGAAAATAATAAGCTGTATAAGGCTTAGAAGTGCAATCTCAGAACAAGATACTATTAACGAATAGGACAACAAAGTAACAATAAAATTAGTAGAGCATAGAACAATGGATAATGTCTTGCATAGTTCAGGTCCCAGAACAATCAAACAGCTCCTCTCTATCATGTCCTGTTTCCTTTCTCACCTTAACCAGCTAACTATCTACAGCACCCAATGCTTTCATATCCTCCAGGAATGCCATGTATGACTCGTCCATACTCTGTGGTTTTGGTGCAGATGATGAGCCAGTTGACTCTTGCTTTGTAACAGTTGGAGCTGCTACTGGCTGATTCACTGCCGTAACAGTTGTTGACTTTGGTTTTGCTTTAGGTGCTGCATATTCTCTTCTTACACGTACAGATGCAGGAACCTGCAGTTAGAATGAGGAACACTCTTAGATAATGGATCATCAAAGAACCGATAACAAAATGGTACAAGTGGGGCTACAAAACATCCTCATGAACAAAATGGCATATTCTTGGCTGCATAAAAAACTGATAGACTCCCACCTCACCTCCCATTTTTCATACCCAAACAAATCCACTATGCTATATAATCTCTGCTTCAACTTTTGCTTATTGCATCAAAGTATCCTTTAATTTTGAAACATAGAAGGAAATTCAGACCACAAATGTTTATCTCTTTTTCTTTTTTTTTTATCAACCTATACTATTACATTTGGGGAGAGAAAATGGTTGGTGAGATTTGAACCCCGACCTCTAAGGTGGAGTCACAGAACTCTAACCGCTCGACCCTCTATTCGTTCCCACAAACGTTTATCTCTTGAATCATGTGAAATTCGATAATGTGCTGGTGGCTAGCTATCACTTGAAAAAAAAAAAAAAAAAAAGTGCTGTAATTGAAGGTCATTTTAGTTTGTTGATGTAAAACTGATCAACAGATCCAAGTTCGGTTGGCAGAAATTATCCGCTTAAGTCTCCATCATGAACATGATATACCATGAGATCAATCAATTATTCTACAAATCAAACAGCCAGCTTTTAGATCAGCCGGATTTTTCAGTTTAAAGGGCAAAGAAGCTTAGCATAAAATGCATACATTAACATTGATCGATCCAAAAATAATAATAATAAATAAAAAGAAAGAAAATAAAGACTAGAAAGAAACAAAAATAAACACATTACAGAGCGTAAAAGCAACAAAAGCATGGATAAAACAACAAATATAGACTTAGGTTTACTCACGTCCAAGCGGACCAAAACCATCATCTATGATATGTACATTAAACAGACCCACATACCCACGATGAGAAGCGATAAGCATATTTATATGAATCTGGCCACATAAATGCTTGCTCCTTGATAAAGATTTGTAATTCTTTTTTATATTGGATTGTGTTTCTGTTGTTTTGTGGGGTTTGGTGTTTTTTTTTTGTTTTGGGGGGGGGGCGGGAGGAACGGGTGGTGTGTATGGTTTTGGGTATTGTTGCTCTATCAGGACACAACTAACAAGAATAGAAATCATCCTACATACCTGTTCTTTGCTAAAATGGACTGTAGTTGGTCCTTTTGTATAATTGCATCAGGCAAAATTAAAGATATATACTCTAAGGATCAAATTTAACATAAAATAACATGCTACAAATGCAAACGTAAAATAGCAGCAGTAACTAAACTCACCATAGCTGTCAGCTCTGGCGTATGCTGAGCTAGAGGCCTCTTAACAACAGTTGATGCAGCTGATTTAACATATGATGGTTTCTGTGGAGCAGGTAGTCCAGCTCCAGTATTTTCTTGGGGAACAGGAGGGGGACCAGGTGGAAGTGGTGGCCTCATCATTGGTGGAGATCCAAATGGCGGTCTTGCAATAAGTGGGACCATTACACCAGGTGGAGCAGGTTGACCAACGATTCCAGGACCAGACAATGGAGGCCGCATATCTGTTGGAGGTGGGGGTGGAGGAAATCTAGAAATTCCTGGAGGTAAAACATCAGGCTGCAATGTTGGAACCATGGGAGGCCCCGGCAGTGAAGCTTGTTGTCTTATAGGTGGAGGTGGAGGTGGAATCATTTTGGGCAGATCATTGTAACCAGGATTTTTAGTGACAGAAACAGAAGATGTGCCTTCCAACTGATTATTAACCAACTTCTGCTCCAACCCCATTGGTGGAGGTGGGGGAGGTGGGGGAAGCATTGGTTTTGCCTGCACGAAGAAAGAAAGGCTTCCTGTTAATAGACATAAACTATTAGGAAATTGAACATTGGCTACGCCGAAAATGGATATAACATCTGTATAACTGAATTCCATGAATTTCAGTAAAACTGAACAAGCAAGTCAACACTCGCAACAAATGATTTTCAGTGATTGCTCTGTGATCAAACACCTCCTCGGACATATTCTGGCAGACCAAGAGAGGGCCTACCTGAAATACATCCCCTGAAGCTTGTTCATCTGATCTTGCAGACTGACTGTTCTCCCTGTCACTTTCACCAGTTCCAGGAGGTGGAGGCAGAGGAATTGAAGGACGAATAATAATTTGGTCTTTTGGTGAGGGACCAGGAGGCGGTGGCGGTGGTGGCAAAGGTGGAGGAGGCAACAATGTACCCAAGTCTGTTACTGCAGGCATTGGGGGTACAGGTGGGGGAGGTGGCAAAGGCAAAGATGCAGGCAATTCAGAAGCATCTCCGGAGTTCATGTCTCCAGAATGAGGCAAAGGTGGAGGTGGAGGTGGTGGGGGAGGAACAGGTAAAGCAGCATCATCTGAGTCTGACATCGAAGAACATGCAGCACCACTTGATGAGGCAGCAGATAATGGAATTCTAGGTCCTGTAGTTCAAGAACAAAACTATTATACACACAGAGACAGAGCAACATCATATTTATAAAAATGAAAAAATAAAAAAAAAGAGAGAGAGAGTGAGTTTAATACGCACCTACAGAGGATTTAAACATGGGCGGTTTTCCAGGTGGAGGAGCTCCTGTAGGATTAAGTGTAGGGTGATAGTAAACTGAATCCTGCATCAATTAACAACCAAATGAGACAGATGAAGTGCTAAGTTTGACATTACAATATCTTGATTCAAGAAAGAAATTACTTCAGCTTTTGGGTGCTTCACTCTTTCTTCCTCTTCTGCTGTGGCGCGCCTACGAGGAGGTCCCAAATGACTGCAGCAGACATAATTCAGTGTATTACTTAACTAAAACAATCTATGATTGAGGAAAAATTCAAATCTCACAACTTAAAAAGTCGGATAACAAGAGAACAAAGCTTCTTCACCTGAACATCACTGGCGTTTCACCCTTCTCCTTTGCTTTATCCTCGTATTCCTGCCCAACAATCAAGGCACACTCGTCAAAATATGTGAATTCCCATAAAAAAATGGAAGTTAAGCCACGCACTTCCTGTACATATGCTTGAAATGGAACAAATTAATAATTTCATATTCAGCACAAAAAAGAAATATCCAACCAATGAAGTACAGCCACAAATCTGTACATGAACATTGTCTTATCTTGAACATATGTTTAGGAGCGTATAGGCATGCTTTCTTCCATTTCTACTTCATTCTCCTTTTCATCCATACCCCCTCCCCCCCCCCCCCCGGGCGGGGGCAAAAAAGGGGGGGCAAAACCCTTCTTTTTCCAGGCCCCCCTAATATGCCGGTCAAAAAGTTCAAGAACAACTTGTAGGAATATTGAGAAAACTTATAAATAGACTGACCTCAGTGGAGATTAAACTTATATGGTCATCCCTTTTCATTCATTTTCTCAGGAGGAGAGTGCTGGGGAAGAAAGGAGCCAAGAGAAGTGATGGCTGCAACCCACACTGCCCTTCTTATTTTTCTTTATGACCAAAAAGCTTTTATTTATTTATCGGTTGTAGAGAAGGCAGACCAAGGACAAACTAAACTCAGGCCGAGCAATTGCAGGAAAACCACTGCTATAAAAAGAACCAAAAAGTAAACATGATTTATTTCAGGAAAAATCACCTTTCTCTTCTTCATAACAAGATTTAGTGTGTCTTCAAGTTGTCTCTTCTTGTGTTTTCTAGCTTTATCCAGAGCACCTTCTGCCTCTGCATTGAGTAAAACAAAACATTTTAGGGCTCTGCAGAAACACTTAATCAAACAAAACCTATTGAGACTAGGAAAGAAACTCACATAGCTTAAAAAAAATCACTAGGAAGGCATATTTTAGCACAAGCACACCCCAGGAATCTCATAATTAAAAATATCTAAAAAAAAGAAAAGAAAACTGAAAAAGGAATGTGGAACTTTAAATCAACAAGCGTAAAACAAGGATATATTTTGCAAGAAAAAGCACTAGGACCAAAAAGCTGTCCACAGCCACAGGCAAATGTTTTTCTTAGTTAAGCTGAAAAAGAATTATTGAATCCTGGCAAGCCCAGGGGGCAAAAAATAATGTGAAGTAGCAAGATTCAGAGTTGCAGAAAACAGATCATCTGAATTCTAAACGGCAACTTTATCTCGCAATGCTTCAAAAAGAAACTTCGTGAAGTTTGTAAACCAAAACATCATTAAGTTTGTCAGGTTTGCCTTTTCATTGAAGAGTAATCATGCAAGTAAAGCTCATCACTCTTTCCCCTCTCCCACCCTCCGCTTTTTACTTTTTTTATTTTTTTTGGGGGGGTGGGGGGTTGTGAGAATGAAAGCATGAAGGCAGCACTCTATAATAGTTAGAGATTGGAAGACCTCAAAGATGAGGCTTAACACTTCAATCAAGAAATATGGCCTAAATAGTCTATGTATTTGTGTTTTACTCTTTAAGAAAACCACCATCTGACTAATCTGCAACATACGGGACTTTTACAGGAATTGAAAAGTATGAAGTAGAAAGTACTACTACATATGTTTTTAAATTTTACACAATTAGAGACATTTCCATTTTACCATTCACATAAATTCTGACTCAAAACCTGTACTTAATATGTTCTCGATATTAAACTTAAGGCATCTACACAAGTTAATACATATATTTCCTTTCTTTATCTTTATAAAATTTGTGGGAGTATAACCTTGGTGTACTTTATCCAGTATAAAGATTTAGATAAACCCAAACCCTTAAATTACAGCCAATACTTTGAACTGATGGTTACCAATAGATCACGGGTAACAACAGCTGCCAAACTTGAGATGTTAAAAAAGTACAGCTATATAATAATCAAAAGAACAGAAAGGTATCTACAGGTACCAAAGAACATGCATTTGCTAGGTCTCTTACTTCTAAGTCCAAACCTAATTTTGCAGCGAAAGTTAGATAACCTAGTCTTATTATCATACAAAAGCAATTCAGCTAACGATATGCTCTATAACTAAATTGTTGTTTGATATAAATTGTTGTTTGATATAATTTGATTTCTTCTGCTGAAAACAGACAGAAAACACAAAAAAAAAAAAACCCAAAGCCCCGGTTGTATTACGATACAAGATAAGAAATTTCACTCCTCAAGATCAATTTCATTTTGAGAACAGTCAAACTTACTCATCACTTCCAGCTTGGCTATCTGCTCCTTTAGTGTTTCAGGATCCTTCTTCAAAATACCCACCTCTCGCACCTTTTTCCGTTCTTTCTTATTCTGAATATAATTAAAATAAGTACCATGAGCTTAGGATATATACAACACCTTCTATAAAATTGCACGCTAAGAAGAATAACTTTTGCAAGAACACATGGACAGCCATTATTATGCTTGTAGTTCACAGATAATCAAAATAAATGGTGCATACCATGAGGTGCTGGGAAAATACCACTATTCAACATCGTACAAGACAAAACTGAAAGGTAAGACAAAACATAAGGAAACAATGTGGGAATATAAAAATTTTTTCAACCACTCGTATTGGCACAACATTTCCACAATATTATGCTTAAACCGCTTCAAAATGCATTTTTCCAAAGCTTCCATTGCATCAGAAAATTAATCATCCTCTCTACAATCTTGCATCCCATCATGTACCCTATCACTAAACTCTGATTTAATGCTTCCCTATCACATAAGATCTATACTGCTTATCTTCACCTTCAACTGTCATCACCACTTTAGTAGTATCGAATAACTACATGTTAGGGATATATTTTAAAAGGCCATGGTAAAAGCCTGAAAGGCGGTCTTTTTCCCACTCGCTATAATCCAATTTTTCAACGCCAAACCTTTAGTAATAATATTATTATTAGCCCCTCAAATTCAGACTGATCAAAAAATCACTTTTGAAAGCCCTTATTTGACAATCAACTTACAAACATCCCCATTCAACTTAAAAATACATCAGACATTGTCAAAACCCTAATTACACCAAATAAATAAAGCTCTAGTCTTCCAAAAAGGGGAAAAAAAATCAAACTTGGAAAACATCCAAAGCTACAAAAAACAAAAAGTGGACAACATTTTCTCAATACTAAATCATACGAATATATATTAATTAATTGAATTGAATTGAACTGAAATAACATAAAAAAATTAGAAAAAGAATTTGTACCCGTTTTAATTCCTTTTTACGAAGCTCTTTCCGATATGCATCGGTAGGGTTCATAACTTTGCCTCCTTTTGTCGTCTTCATGTTTGCCCTCTCTCTCTCTCTCTCTCTCTCTCTCTCTCTATTCCTCTTTTCCTAATATCAAGTCGGCAAATCGGCGTCGTTTCCGAGCTTCGTCTTCCTCTCTGGTCCTCGCTGCTACTTCTGCTACGCCCTTTTTTCTGATTAGAGCGTTACTAAAAAGTTACTAATAAACTACTGTTTGTCTGGGCCAAATAGAGGAGCGGGCCATCTTTTAATTTTGGGATTATTGTTTTAGGAGTAACATTTACATGGGCTTGGATCCACATGCCCATAGTAATGCTAGCGTCCGAAACTAACCGTGAAAGTTTTGTTGTGACACTTTTGTCCTCGAAAGAAGAAATTAAAAAAAAAAAAAAGGAAAATAAAGAAAACTCTGTGATTTCTATCAATTACAAGCACTCATGAAGAAAAAAAAAATTTTTTCTCCTGATTCTATTAATTATTTTTAGGGCCAAAGAACGAGGGGAACAATTACAAACTAAATTTGAATTCACTCAAATTGGTGCCCAACTGATAGTGTATATTTCTTTTTGTACAAAGCTAAAATCTTGACTGTTGTTGTTTAAAGTGTTTCCCCCCCTTCAGCAGTGAAGATAGGAAATAAAAATTTGCTAGATCCTTCTCTAGAAGGAAAGACGTTAACCAAATGGAAAGGAATGAGTAGAAATATACAATTGGCCTGTTCTCAATTAATATTCAACTTGTTATTAGCTTTTGATTTTGAAAAATTTGTTAGGTGATGTTTTCGATTGACTTTCTTTTTTTTTTTTTTTGGTCACAAGGGAGAGCTGATAAGCTCTACTTTTTTTTTTTTTTGGTCACAAGGGAGAGCTGATAAGCTCTAATATCTAACAAACCTTGGGGTAGTCACCCCCATTACCTCATAAGCCAATAAATATATGTCTAATACCATCAGGGGGGGGGGGGGGACAAACAGTTCTTTCTGTGAGGCTTGTGTTCTGACACTCTCTTTGGCAAGTCAATCTACACTCTTATTAGCCTCCCTCCATACGTGCTTTAGTTTTCAATTCCAATTCCTACTGATCATTCCTCGGATCTGATGGATACAATTTAGGTGAGAGGAGTCCTCTTCAGCTGAGCTAATGAGATTGATGCTTACTTGGGAATCTTTCTCTACAACAACCTTGCGGAATCTTTCTCTCCAAGCTCGTTGAAGCCCTATTAAAATTCCCCAGAGCTCTGCAGCTTTGTTGGAAGATAATCCCAGAAAACATGAGAATTCTGTAATCCAAGCTCGTCGTGCATCTCTTATCAGTCCCCCTGATTGGCTTTTTTTTTGAATTCTAAGTTTCAATAATTACAATAATGTAATATATACTTTTTATCAAATCGTCAATACCTTTTAATAACTTTTATTGCTTATATAATGGAAATTTTGTAATGACTTCTTGTTTATGTGGAAATAATATACAGATGCGTTAAATTTTCAATTTGCATTTATTGTGCCTTTTTTCAAATGATGAAAATCAGCCTCCAGGGGATTTTTTTGGGTGCCTCCATGGGATATTACTACAACTTACTCATTTCGTAATTGATTTATTGAATTAATTAATGAGTTCATGCTTCAACAAATACCATTGAATTATTATCATGTTCATCATATCGGCCAAATCTGCGATGAATCACCAAGTTATAACTGTAATGGGACCTAATGATATAATACTATTACCCATATCGCTGCGGAAATTAATTCGAATACATACCATTGAGAACTTAGCAATATCAGCGTATATGAAACGATATAATATGGTATCATCAAAAATCAATTGAGAAATCTATAATATGTACCATTATGAACTTTAATATTTTAATTATATTTATTACTATTATTATTTATTTTATAAATTTGAGATCAATTATCTGGATACTGCATTTGATCGATGTATGGTGAAAATGCTTGCTCAAAATATGACAAAAATGCTTGCTTCTTTATGTCTTTATATATTATAATATTATTTGATAGGCTTTCGTTCCTTTTGTTTGTATTTACTAAACACTACTATTTCCTTTATGTATTGGAATTTTTATTGTGTTATATAAGATAAAATGAATTTGCTCTTATATTTAAATTTAGATGTCATACAAAATAGGATCAGAAAGCACACTTGATGCTAAAATGATATACTGTCAGTGCTATAGGTCTCTGGTTATGGCAGCATTATTTTATTTAAATAATTAGCAACTATATATGATAACGTAGGTATTTAGTAAATTCAGTTTGATAATTGTGCTTATTGTGGTATTTTCTATTTTAAGTAAACTTTTTTAGAATTTTGAAACTTTTAATTTGGTGTAATGCCTGATGTGCAACCGATATGCCACAACATATATGGAACAACTACGAACTGATGAACCACGATTACTATGTAATACAGCCATTCCCACAACAGCCAAAGGAAAATAAAAGGAAAGAAATTAAAAAAAAAAAAAAAGAATACAGAGAGCTCATTCCAAAACCTGCAATATTCAGTGATACAGGTATTTGGTTTTGGATCTGCACATTCAACCTCTGAGTACCGGAGATTGCTGTTTGAGATCATATCCTGAATGCTTAGATGTTGAAAAACAATATTGATTTGAAGCACTTGCTCAAGACTTCAGCTGCCAGCCCTGATCAAGTCAATTCCAGCCGAGAAGGGCATAACGAACTTTGGAATTTTTCCTTGCCTTCCCTAAGCTCAAGGCCTTTGTGTCCAGTCATCTATTTCTTGGTAATTGTCATCACGCCATGACAAAGGCTATGTGCATCACCAACTGCAACCCCCTCCCCCCAAAAAAATAGAAAGTGATATTTGCAGTCTATAGATAACCATACAAGTGAAAAAAAGGTACTAAAAGGTACACAACAAGGCATATTTGATCACAGACGACTCCAGATAGTTTAACCCGACCACATACAAATAAGAAGTGTCGCCTTAGGATGTTGCAGTCTGCCTTAACCATTGCTGCACAAGCTTTGAGTAGAACCTTCTTGTCCTGAAAAATAGTGCCACTGCAACTAGAAATCCAAAAAGACTGACAGCTGCGAATATGAAGAAAGATAACATGAAGCACTGCTTTCCATAGCATGAATTGTCGTATCCTGTTGCATTTTTGTCATAAAGATAACCAATTACTCTGACAGAAAGGATGTAGGATCCAATAGGACTAGCAATACCGATGGTGTAGAATATGGTACCCATATGTCGAACACCAAATATCTCAGATGTAATCGTGGGCATCAATGACCACTGCGAGCCATAGCAAATCCCGACTATTACTGAACCGATGTATAAGTTTCCTGGAAATCCAGAAGCAATAATTACATGTCCAACGGTCAGGGCTGCAAGTGTAAGAGCCATAAGCAAAGGCCTTGGCACACCTTTTCTATGCATAAAAATGTCTGATACAAATCCAGCGCCAAAGCGGCCTAGGAAATTCCATATACTCCATAGTGAAACCAATGCTCTTCTCTCAGTTGCTGTGTAACCAAGAGATTGTCCGATTTGGCTAATGTTATTTATTGTGGCCATCCCTGAACCCAAAACGCATAACATAGCAACAAACAATAACCAGAAATTCAGTGTACTCATTGCTTGGAAGAGATCCAATTCTGCACCGGACTTGAACAAATCCTCAGAGCTGTTATTGTTTTCAACTTCGTCAGATGGAACCTGATGGAAATTCACAGAACTTGATGCTTGAGATGACATGGTCTCATGCTTAATTGGCTCAGCTTCATCTATCAAAGGCGTCTGTGCAGATGATATGTGTGCTAGGTTCAACGAGCTATCACTCTGAGCTTTCCTTGCAACCCCCAGAGGTGAAGAGAGCAGAACGAGGAGAATCACCAACGTAAGAACTCGCGACCAAAATGGCAAAGCGAATACATTCTCCAAAATTATTAAGACCATCAGATATGCAGCGATAACCAAAGCAACTGCAGAGAAACCATTCAAATATTTCTTTTCATCTTTGGTATATGCTGGATCAATTTTCACTAACCACATAAGCAAGATGGAAATAAGGGTTGGCAGCAGTGCTAGCATTAACAAGAAAGTGCTTGGACTGCCTTCAAATAGAGTATCATACAGCTGTACTAGGATTGCACCACTCAAACCAAGAAATCCCTGGCCAAGAAAATGCACAATAGTGTAAAGTTTCCAATCCAGCGTCAGAGGCGATATAAAAGCTCGTCAGAATTGAGAGTCATAAAATATGAGAGAAGAAGACTTCAACAAGAGGATTACCACTTGAGAAGGACAGAATTTATTGGTTATGTTCGTGGATTATCCATGTGGCATAACATCTGATTTTAGCATACAAAGAATATAGAGTTCAACTGTTGATGTACATTAAAGGGAATTCAGTGAGAATATATGTTGTGAAAATTTTTAAAAACCACGAACGAGTTGTACGCAAAATTTTGTTGCATCCTTATTGTTATCAAAAAAATTTATCCAAATTTCTTGAACAGAAGACTGTTCAATGAAGTTGTCGCTTGGAAGTCAAAGATATATCAAACTCTTTTGTTGTTTTGAATTTTGATCCGGCCAAAATTTATTTGAGTCCCAATTTCCCCCAAAGCGCACAACAGGGGCTAACCTTGAAAATTTTGAGTAGTTGAGACACCGTTTGTATATTTGAAAATGAATGGCTAAAAAAATTGTTTGAGATTTGTTTTTTTTTTTGGGCACTACAATATTAACCAGTTCCGTGTCAAGTTTTTCAGTGTTAAGTTAGTGCCATTCACTAAGGGTCGCCATTTTGCATTTATAGATAATTATTATAGTGTAAACGCAAGGTGAAAATAATTAATGAATGGTACTAAGGTGACACTAAAAAAATTAGTACTAAGGAACTGAACTGAATATTAATTAACATCACAAATTGAGCTACACTACCAAAAAAAAACACACACACACACACACACACACACACACACAAATAACTAAAACATGAAATGGATTTTACATGTTGATTCTTCCTTTTGCCAATTTTTGCCATTGAAACAAAAGGACCAAATAATTTTATTTAATAAATTTCAAAGATTAGATAAGAATTTTTTATAGTTTGAGAATAATTGAACTTTTCTAAAATGTACTTCGAAAATGAAAGGTCATATGCGTCGCCAATTAATCCTAGCTAAGCAATTGTTTTTCCAATCTGAAACGTCATATGAAGAAGGTTATCTCGGCTTAGTAACTCATTAAATTTTAGATGATCTGACCGGCTATTTCAAAGCACCTTAATTTTAAAATTTCCACATTTCAGAGCCTGTTCAGGTTGGGTTTTAAAGCCTCTGGCTTATTATTATTATTATTATTATTATTAGTATTATTTGTCATTGACCAAATCCTTTAAGTAATAGTTTTTTCTTTAAAAAAAAAGATATTCACGTGTTGAAAAACTTAATTAAAAGATAAAGTTTCATGATAAGCCAGCCTGTAACCCTACAATTTCAGCAAAGACCCAAAAAAATGGTCTTAAAGAGGATAAAAAAAATGATTGATCTACAAAAGTTGACTGCCGCAGCTTCCCACGCGGGGACCCAACCCCACTCCGGCTACCCCATTTTCTCCAATCCATCAATCAATCTATGAATAAAAAGAGAAACCCCACAACGAAGGAAAATAATCGTGTGTGAAGATTTCTAAATGCCACGTGATTCGTAAAATTCAATAATTAAGAAAGTACAAAGTATTACAAAAAGTCTACCCTTATTTAAGCTCTTATGTTTTGATCCCATCTATACATTTTCTACGTTCCCCCGACTTCAACGAGAATAGCATTCGTACGATGCAAACGTTCAATTTTAGTTAAATTAGCATGTGGAAAAATAGTGCTGTAACATTGCATCACAAAAAATAGTAAATTTCTTCGAAAAAGGTGATAAAACTTGTGCTAATTTATCATTTTCTAAAATATTTTTTTTGGCAAAATTAGATAATTAAAAATTAAATACATAGATTCATTGCAACACTGTTCAGTATGCAAAATGAATGTCCCACTGAATATAGCATATTCACCTCCAACCTTTAGCTATTTATACAGTAAACCATCACTCCAAAATGAAATTGAGCATGCAAATTAAATGTAAAAATACATACAGACAATTGAAATTATGATCCATACCTTCATGATACCAACGATAGTCCCGCTATAATCAGGAAAATTGTGAACAGAAGTAACAACGTTGGCGGTGTTGAAGAAAGTCTGAGCATGAGCAGCTAAGAACATAAACAAGCACATATATCCCACATGGGGCTTGTCAATGATTCCCTTCACCGAAGCCCACATCAAAAAGTACCCCATAAAGAATTGAACTGCGCCCAGTAAGTGCACCAACCAAGGCTGCCGCAGCCACCGCCAGCGGTGGCTACCAGCTTTGACCACCACGGCAGAGTACATAAGGCCGGCGATGGTCCCGGCATTGGCTCCAATGTCCTTGAAGACTGAGACCGTATCCAGCGTGGCTTGATTGTAGCCTTGGCTTGATTTCAGAACTGGGGAGTAGATTCCAAAGGCATAGGATGCTCCAGTGAAGCACTGTATCCATATGCTTGCAATTGCAGCTATCCATCTGCCGTTCATGTTCTTCTTCCTCCACCAATTCATTGTTTTGTAGCCAATATCTTTCTATTTTCTCTTGTTTCTGTTGCGAGTCTCGTTACTCTTATTTATTTATGATTGTCTGAACAAATGGGAAAATGTGGCCATTTGTTCTAACATACTATTATCAAACTATTTATTTACTGGGAATCGGACAAAGCAAAATCAATTAACAAGTGGTCATGTGAGAGTTGTGGAAGGAGAGAGGATTCTTTAAAAATTTTGACATTTTTGTGAAGATCGAAGATTATTTAAGGATCAAAGTTCGAGAATCAAGATCTATCTTTGATTTTTTTTTTTTCCCCCTTTTCTCATTTGTTCTATAAAAAAAAAAAAACACTAAAGTGAGTATAGTATGAATGTAAGAATGTAATTTAAAAATATTTATGTAACTTTTTTTTAGGTCACAAGAATGATTAATTCTAAACCGAATTTATGTAATAATTTTGTTATATAGAATTAGCACTGTCAAATAAGTGAGAGATTTTTAAATGAATCAGATTCACAGCTCTATTTGTAGATTTTGTGACTTAAAAGAATGTCTCATGAATATAATGCTATATGCTGACTGATATAAGAAAATGATATAATAATATTTATGTATTTCTATTTTAGAACACAAGATCTACAAACGAGGCATAGGCCATTTAAGAATTTTCCTCAACAAATTATGAATAATGGTTAAATGAGTTGTAAATATTCACCAACCCGGTCACCCCTACTTGATGGACATTTATTATATTTTATATACATCAACCGACAAAAGGGTGACTCTGTGATTTGTATTTTGCTGGGGGACCACTCGAATTATTTTGTGTAATAAGTACCTAGCACATTTCTTCCTCACATGGAAAAGTATGTAATATATTTCGTGTATTATCACGTAATTATCACGTAGTGTACTAAAATCAATAATTTATCGTTATGTAATAATGATGGGTCATACCTTGTATTATTTGGCGATGTATGATTGGTTCTAGTACATCACGTAACACGCCACGTGACGCGTGTGGTGCACGCAATATTCACCCTTGCTCACATACATAGAAGATTCTTAGGTGGACAGGATCAACAGCTTCACCTGTACATATTATTATTTAAAAGAGTGTCAAATAAGCAAATAATGCATGCTGATGCAAGAATGCTTATGCGGTTCATTTAAACTATAAGGTCTACGATGAGATCGTGGACCAGGTCCATTTAAGAATTTTTCCACATACAGTACAAGTTTCTTTAACTTCTTTATCATTTATTTTCAACTTCTTAATTATCTATCTAAACTCAATTAGTTCCCATTTATTATTTGTAAGTTATAAAATTAGACTTAGTTTGTCGCTTGATGAGTTCGAGTTCCCTCCTAATAGGCTATAGATTCTTACTTCAAATGAAAAATGAACTAAGCTCATCAGCGCATGCATTGTTTTTTTCCAGATAAATGAAGAAAGTGCAAGCTTGCCAAGGGAGAATCTGAAGAGGGAATCGAAACTCTGATTTTATTAGAGGTTGTGCAAGCATGACAACTCAACAAAAACTTTAAAAATATCTGTCATCTTATTTCGACCACCTTCCTTCCAGGATAAACTTCTAGGCATTTTTCGGCGTGTTGTAATTTAAAATTACATGTTTGTACTTTCACTTCCTTAAAATTTGAACTACTTCCACTTTAGTATCTCATTATGATCTTAACACATTTGGTCCCTTATAATTTGTGCCTGTTTCAATTTAACCCTTCACATTTTTAAATTTAATGCAATTGGACTACAGTGTTCCTAATTTGCAATTTTATTTTATTGCAAATTGTCAACAAACTTATAAGCATGTGCAATTGCATTTGGGAAATAAGAATTAAGGATTTAGGACATTATATACATGTAAAACTTACATGGCTTCTTTGTTATCTGTCATTGATAATTTTTGGCAGTTGCCTTAGTTGAACCAAATTAAAATGTTAAAAGACCAAAAAATGTTTTCTTTAAAAGATAAATTAATTAAAACACTAATAAAGAACTCAAACATTGGTGGCCAAAAATAAATTAGTGCAGCTTCTCCTATTCTAATTTTTCTTAGTTCACTGCCCGTTTCCTTGAGTTTATCGTAATTATGTAGATTTATATATGAATTATTAATAAAATATTCGCATAAGTACACATGCTACTTTATGAGTTTAAAATAGATTCATAAACTTCGCCTTTCTTAAATTACAATAAGATTTCCTACCAATTTCTTGAACTTTCTAATTCTTTATGTCACTATATTTTAGTTACAGTACAGTTCTACTTTTTGGTTTACATAAAAGTATTTTTAAATTAGGAAATAGACTTTTTTTTGTTGATTTGTTACGTTATAAATTATGATGAAGAACTAGATGACATATCAGTATATTTTCAAAAATTAAAGGAGGAATTATTGTGATTTTATTTATCTTTTCTTGCTATATGGGAAGCAAGAGAAAACTTTTGGGTTTATGTCATCTATTTTAATCCTATTTTAATATCCCCAATAAAAGTTAAGGAATTTATTTTAAGCCATCTTAAGATAAGCATACGTGTGCACCAAGTAATGACGGCAAATTGCCGTCTGCTTGCTATCAAATCTTGAATACATATTTTGTAGGGGTGGCAAAAAGAAAACCAAAAACTAAAAAAAATGCTCTATTTAAAATCGAAAAATGAAGGTAAATGAATCAAATTTTAAAAATGATTAGATTAATTGACCCTCATCTACAAAAGCGGTTGCAGATCTGAGCATCAATTTTGAAAACCTTAGTCAACCAAAAACCAGTCCACATATGTGTCTTAAAGGATAACATCATAAACATTACAGAGAAGTTGAGGACTATTCCAACAATTTATAATCAATTCGAATAACTCAAAAGATCTAAATATCGTTTTTGTTTTCTTTTTTTGTGTTGTTTCGTTTTTTGCATTATCCTAATGTTTCTATATTTTGATTATCATACATTTTCTGTTACCAACTAACTAAATACACACACAAACACACGAGTATTTTTCTTACTTGTGTTGCAGTAATTTTTAATTTATAGTTTTCTTACTCATAAAAAAAAGGTGGATAAAAGAATTTTAAGTTTTAATTTTATTACATGTATTATGAAATATTTAAAATTGTACAAATAATTTTTTAATTTGAATAGGCATTATGTTGAAATATTTCTTTTATCCATTTGGTACATCAACTTGATAACATATTGTTCCGATTATCTGAAATATTCAATCCTCTTTGAACAGATAGTTGATAAGTAATTAACAGATTAATGAGGGTCAAATATAGTTAGTAATTTAGGTAAACCAGTATAACCAATTTCGATTAGGATATTAGGTGTATAGATTGATTAACCAGTCCATTCTTACCTCTAATATTTTGTTTCTTAATTTTTTCTTAACCTTTATATAGCAAAAAGTAGTAACACACGATTACGGTCTAAGGTGCACAAGTATTTTAGTCGCAGAGAGCGATCCTCTTTCAACTAGAGGTGTAATTGAGCCGAGCTCAAACATCACATGCTCAAGCTCCGTTCGATACTTAATCACTATGCTAGAGCTCGTCAAGCATTCAAATATACGGCTTAAGCTTGACTCGAGTCGTATTCGAGACATGCTCGAGCTTGAATTCAATCCTTAAAATTATTACAAATTTTGAGGTCAATGTTTAAATTAGAAAAATTTTATGAGAGAGCAAAATACAAGAAATAAAAAATTACATATTTTACATATTTACATATATGTCCTACATTATCTTTAATTTTCTCGTAGAGGTCCTTGGCCAAAGCATGTAGCGGTGTACTGTTGCCACCGGCGACTTTTTCACTTCCAACATACATCATCGAACTCATTCCTTTGCATATATTACATATTTAAGTTCGAATTTGGACAAAAATGAACCAAATCTCACAGATCTGAAGAAAAATTCACGGTTTGGCCAACATTAATCAGTGGCAAATCAACTCTAATTGAGGTAATGTTTACACCAAAAAGATTGGGACAATCCGTAGAACAAGGATCCATACCCAATCAGTCACAAATATAATAAAAAAGCCACAAAGATAAGCTTCAAAAATCCAAAAAAAAAATTTTCAACAAAGCATAACAACAATTAGTTTTGTAGTGTGGATGTTCCTATTGGTGTGTGTGTACACATCTCTGTGTCTCTGTAGGTTTGTGTAGCCTATGAAGTTAAAGGCCGAAAGCCAAGGACAATTACGTTAGATCGACAAAGGAAAGGCTAATTTCTAGAAATATAGCCAAAAATAAAATTTATCCTCAAAATGGGTGGGATTGAAAATGGTTTCTAGGTTAAGGGTTGCCGCCAATGTTGTTGGCGGCGACCGGGTCATTTTTCTTTTTTTTTTTTAATTTTACAGTGTTGCCGCCAACATTGTTGGCGGCAACACAAAAAAATTTGATTTTATTTGCACTCCAGTCCTTGGAGGACTGGAGTGCAATTTTTCATAAAGTTAAAAAACAACAAAACGTTAAAAAAAAAAAAAGAAAGTGAAATAGTGTTGCCGCCAACATGGTTGGCGGCAACACTATTTCGATTATTTGCAATCCAGTCCTGAGGACTGGATTGCAATTTACCAAAAGAAAGCAAAATTTATAAATAAAAAAAAAAGAATGAACAGTTTTGATTGGCGGCAAAACATAGTTTGCAAATAAAAAAATTGAATTAAAAAGAATTTAATATTTAAAAATAATTTTCGGTAAAATAGTGTTTAGGGTTAAAATAATTTTCGGTAAAATAGTGTTAGTTCAACACGAATTTGTTTTTTTTGTTTTGGTCAAAATATAAAACTAAAACATAATGGACAAAATATTTCCAAACAAAATTGTTTAATTTTTTTAAATTACAATTTTAAAAACGATAGGCCAAAATTCAAAAATAGTTTTTTAAATTTTGAATAGTGTCACCACCAACTAGGTTGGCATCGACAATTTTTTAAATTTAAGGTTTTAAAGGTTTTTAGGCTTTTTTGGGATAAGGTGTTTGAGATTAGGGTTTCAAATTTCAGGTGTTTTGGGGATATAAGGGTTTAGGATTTATGAAGTAAATAAATTTTTAATTCATTTGAAACAAAATTATGTAATTTAGGGCTTGGGTTACAATTTACAATTTACAATTTAGGGTTTAGGGTCTAGGGTTAAACTTTTGGGGTTTAGGGTTAAGGTTTTCGGATTTTAAGATTTTTTGAATTAGGTGTTTTGGAGATATAAGTTTAGGATTTCAGGTTTAATCCATTTCAAACAAAATTATGTAATTTAGGGTTTAGGATTTACGGTATAATTATAGTAATAAATTGATATGTTTGAGGTTAAAGGTAACTTAAGAAATAAAAACAAAATATGACGACAAAAGATGACAAAAATAAAAAAATAGATAAGATTAATTAAAAAAATACAAATAGGGCTAGTCATAATTCAATTTCAATTATTTTTTAGACAATTTTTGTATTGCCACTATTTAATTTTTTAATTTTTGACACCATCATGTTTTAGTTTTATATTTTGACCAAAACAAAAAAAAAACAAATTCGTGTTGAACTAACACTATTTTACCGAAAATTATTTTAACACTAAACACTATTTTACCGAAAATTATTTTTAAAAATTAAATTCTTTTTAATTCAATTTTTTTATTTGCAAACTATGTTTTGCCGCCAAAACTGTTCATTCTTTTTTTTTTTTTTTTTTATAAATTTTGCTTTCTTTTGGTAAATTGCAATCCAGTCCTCAGGACTGGATTGCAAATAACCGAAATAGTGTTGCCGCCAACCATGTTGGCGGCAACACTATTTCACTTTCTTTTTTTTTTTTTTTACGTTTTGTTGTTTTTTAACTTTATGAAAAATTGCACTCCAGTCCTCCAAGGACTGGAGTGCAAATAAAATCAAATTTTTTTGTGTTGCCACCAACAGTGTTGGCGGCAACACTGTAAAATTAAAAAAAAAAGAAAAATGACCGGGTCGCCGCTAACAACATTGGCGGCAACCCTTAACCTAGAAACCATTCTCAATCCTACCCATTTTGGAGATAAATTTTATTTTTGGCTATATTTCTAGAAATTAGCCCAAAGGAAAAGAAGGGGTTATTTGTCCCCTTCTTTGATTTTTGTTATTCTTTATTTTAATTAATAAGATTTTACCAAATTATCCCATGTATTATTCAAAATTAGGATAGGTAATTTTCAAAAAAAAAATTAGGATAGGTAAAATATGCAATATCTCTAAAATGTTTAAACTTTTTTGTAATTTTACATATAAAATAAAAATAAAAATATATATTATACGTACTCGAGTAGATCGACAAGTATTCGAGCCAGACATATAAAATATATAAAAGTATTTTTCTTACTTGTGTTGCAGTAATTTTTAATTTATAGTTTTCTTAATCATAAAAAAAAGGTGGATAAAAGAATTTTATGTTTTAATTTTATTACTTGTATTATGAAATATTTAAAATTGTACAAATAATTTTTTTTTAATTTGAATAGGCATTATGTTGAAATATTTCTATTATCCATTTGGTACATCAACTCGACAACATATTGTTCCGGTTATCTGAGATATTCAATCCTCTTTGAACAGATAATTGATTAGTAATTAACGGATTAATGAGGGTCAAATATAGTTAGTAATTTAGGTAAACCGGTATAACCAATTTCGATTAGAATATTAGGCGTACATATTGATTAACCAATCCATTCTTACCTGTAATGCTTTGTTTCTTAATTTTTCTTAACATTGATATAGCAAAAAGTGGTAACACACTATTACGGTCTAAGATACATGTGTTTTAATCGCATAGAGTGACCCTTTTTCAACTAGAGGTATAATTGAATCGAGTCAAGCCGAGCTCAAACATCACATGCTCAAGCTCCATTCGATACTTAATCACCATGCTGAAGTTCGAGCTAGAGCTCATCGATCATTCAAATATAGGGCTTGAGCTCGACTCAAGCCGTATTCAAGACATGCTCGAGCTCGAATTCAATCCTTAAAATTATTACAAATTTTGAGGTCAATCTTTAAATTAGGAAAATTTTATAAGGGAGGAAAATACAAGAAATAAAATGTTATATATTTTACATATTTGCATACATGTCCTATATCATCTTTAATTTTCACGCAGAGGTCTTTAGCCAAGGCATGTGGCGGTGTACCGTTGTCATGTGGCGGTATACCATTGTCATCGGCGACTTTTTCACTTTCAAAATACATCATCGGACTCATTCCTTTGCATATATTACACATCTAAGTTCAAATTCAGGCAAAAATGAACCAAATCGCACATATCTGAAGAAAAATTCATGGTTTGGCCAACATTGACCAACAGCTAATCAACTTTGATTGAGGTAATGTTTACACCCAAATGACCGGAACAATCCGTAGAACAAGGATCCATAAACAATCGGTCACAAATAGAATCAAAAAGCCAAAAAGATAAGTTTCAAAAATCAAAGTTTTTGTTTCAACAAAACATAACAACAATTAGTTTTGTAGTGTGGATTTTCCTGTTGGCATGTGTGTACACGTCTCTGTGTCTCCGAAGGTGTGTGTGTGTAGCTTATGAAGTTAAAGTCCTAAAGCCAAGGACAACGACATGATATCTACAAAGGAAAAGAAGGGGTTATTTGTCCCCTTTTTTTATTTTTGTTATTCTTTATTTTACATTGATAAAATTTTACCAAATTACTCTAAGTATTATTTAAAATTAGGTTAGGTAAAAATATGTAATATCTCTAAAAAGATTAAACCTTTTAGTAATTTTACATATAAAATAAAAATACCAATATATATTACATGCACTTGAGAAGCTCGACCTAGGCATATAAAAGTTCGAAATCGGCTCGATAATGTATTCGAGTTACTCGAGCTCGACTCGAGTTGGATGAATTCCCAACTTGAGTCGAGCCTTTAGCCGAGTTGCTTGTGAGCAGCACAGTTTGTTTACGCCTCTACTTTCAACTAGATACAACAAACCTCGGAGGGATATTAGGACATCCATCATGTACTTGAATCTATAAATAAAGGTAGTACAAACCATTCAGGGAAAATAGTGACAAGAGAGCTAATTCCATGACCAAAATTTCAAGCCTAAGGATACTACTTGCATACTTATTTGCGGCAGAATCCGATTGGAAACCTTGAATTACCAGGGAAATTGCTGTTGAACTTTCCTTCTTCAATGCCTAGAGCTGTGAAAGGCTCTAGTAAAACAGCTTATTCAAAGACTGAGTTGCCAACCCTTGTCAATTTCAGATATTCCCATCCTATTTCTAAGAACAGAACGACCTTGGGAATTTGTTACTGGTGCTCAAAAGCTTTTGTTCCATGATTCATTTCTCGTAATTCTCTTCAAACCATAATAATCATACACAACTGGGACTAGTGTAACATGAACATCTATAGATGTGAAGTATGCTCTAGTGTTCTGCCGTGTGCCTTAACCATCGCTGCAGAAGCTGCAAATAGAACGTTCTTGTCCTGAAATATAATACCAGTGCAACCAGAAATCCAAAAAGACTAACAGACGCCAGGATAAAGAAAGATAACATGAAGCAGTAATTTCCATAGCATGAATTATCTTCACCTGTAGCCTGTTTGTCATAAATATAGCCAATTACTCTAACAGAGAGGATATAGGATCCAACAGGACTAGCCACAGCAATGGCGTTGAATATTGTACCCAAGTGTCGCACGCCAAATATCTCGGAAGTAATGGTAGGCATCAAGGACCACTGTGAGCCATAACAAACTCCGACTAAAACTGAACCAATATATAAGTTCCCCGAAAAGCCAGAAGCAATGATCACATGACCAGCAGTCATGGCTGCTAATGTGAGAGCCATAAGCAAAGGCCTCCCCCAACCTCTTCTCTGCAGAAAAATATCTGATGCGTATCCAGCCCCAAAACGGCCTAGAAAATTCCATATACTCCATAGTGAAACCAAAGTACTTCTCTCAACACTTGTGTAGTAAAGAGATTGTCCAATTTGGCTGATGTTATTTATTGTGGCCAGCCCTGAACCCATACCACATAACATTGCAATAAACAACAGCCAGAAATTCAATGTACCCATTGCCTGAAAGAGATTCAGCCCTGCTCCAAACTCGAGCAAATCCTCAGAGCTAGGCTTGTTATGAACTTCATCAGAGGGAACCTGATGGAAATCCACGGCATTTGCAGCTTGAGATGGCACTGTCTCATGCTTAAATAGCTCTGCCTCATCCATCAAAGGCATCCTTGTGGATGACGCCGTATCTTCTAGACTGAACGGAGTATCATTCTGAGCTTTACTGGCAACCCCTAGGGGTGAAGAAAGCAGACCAAGGAGAACCACGAATGTGATAATGCGCGACCACAGCGGCAAAGTGATTGTATTTTCCACAATTATTAGGATCATAAGATATGCAGCAATAACCAAAGCAATAACAGAGAAACCATTCAAATATTTCTTCTCATATTTGGTGTATGCAGCATCAATTCTTACTAACCACATAAGCAAGATGGAAATGAAAGTAGGCAGCACAGCAAGCATTAACAAGAAAGTGCTCGGACTGCCTTCAAATAATGTGTCATACACCTGTATTAGTACTGCTCCACTCAAGCCTAGAAATCCCTGGCCAATCAAGAACACAAGCAATAGTGCAAGTTTTCATTGAAGCGTCAGTATAGCCTTAAACGGGTACCTTTTTAGTACAATTAAGCCGACAAAGACAAAAAGAAAAGGTACAAATGAAAGAGAAAGACTCAAGAAAGTAAATTACCATACAACAAAAACCAGGGAAACAAGTTAGTGGTTACATTTATGGATGATCTACATATCCTCATATTTGAATAAATAACTTTTGAGCATATAATAGACATTACTTGCTGATGAACCCTAAAGAAAACTCAGTCAAGTGGAAAAACATGAATTGATTTTTAGGCAAACTACTATGTTAGCACACCAAAAAACACTATGGAATTTTATTTAACACACAAAAATATGTGCCAGAATAAATATTATTTTAAAGAATCTCTTACTCTCATATCTAGACCGATATAAACTTGCAGCACAATTACCTTAACCTCATATAGAATTTTTTCTAGACTTTCAACTCTTCTCAATTCAATACAATAAATAAAGTGTCCTATATATAGCGCACGAAACCTAATTGGAATGGAGAATGATAATTCTAATAGAAAATTATTGAATAATACTTAAAGTCTTATATAAATAAGCTACTAAAAACTCAACTAAAACATAACTTTTAAAACTAAATACGAAATTTGTAACTCTTTCAGCGTTTAGTATATTAGACCAACAATACCTTCTTTAAATTAAACTCTCCTCCTCGAACACTATAGGTCTACTCTATTAGGAACAACATGATGAACTAATCTCTGTTGGCTAAAAGATATGGGCAAAACATTAACTAGCAGCTTGTCCCAATAATTTGACAA
The DNA here is from genome assembly GCA_024721245.1 of Mitragyna speciosa. Classification (NCBI taxonomy): domain Eukaryota; kingdom Viridiplantae; phylum Streptophyta; class Magnoliopsida; order Gentianales; family Rubiaceae; genus Mitragyna; species Mitragyna speciosa. The sequence continues at coordinate 24,055,557 of CM045566.1, read as the reverse complement.
ATAAAAATAACTTTTTGCAGATTTACTTTTACATTTAGCTTCCAAGTAATTACTGAGGAAAAAGCTCAAAAAATAGAAGACCAAAAAAAAAAAAAAATTTCACAGCATTTGAAAGATGGTAAACAAACCATCCTTCCTTTTCAATCCAAGTCAAGGATTAATAAAACCATATACTATGCCCAAACGTGTGTACCTAGCCAAGATCTCAGTTCATATTCATTTAATTTTAACCCTACCTAAGCAATTGTCACTGTAAATATAAACCTGTCAGCGCCACTATCCTCACAGATGGGACCGAGGTCCGGACCCGCCTCCCTTGGAAGTCAGCTATTGTTTTCAGGCATTCCTTCAAAGTAACAAGGCTTTAGGAAGACGGCTGTCTTAGTCACTCAATTAAAATCTGGTGCATGGTACACATTAATCAAGAACATCTCTGAAAATTTTCCACCTATGAGTCATATCATATGGGCATAGAGTTAGATATTGTCTGAACTTGACCCTCTGAAAGAAAATACTACATGCTAACATGTGATAATCTAACTGGGTTGTTGAACGTCACAAACAAGTACGGGCAAGGAAATAAAAGGGTAAAATTATTAATTTTGTTTTTCACGTGCAGGACATACCATCTAATTGTCAATTTGGATACTACTAGAAAGCACTTGTCAATTTTTGATTAATTCTTCCTCTGTGTTCTCACACTCGGACCGGGACGAAGACCGGGATTGAGAACTGATCATGCATTCAGTCTGAGTCAAGTTAAAGAACTAAAAATTAGAAAATAAAAATTTTTAATATTTTTGATTAATTATGATTTTCTTAAAACTTGTTGATCTTTCTTACTTTTGACTAACAACTAACATTAAAGAAAAAATAAAAAATTAATTGTTGTGTATCGATTCCAGTCAAACTTATTGATTCCTAACTCAATCGAGTCAATACTTGATCCGAATCAGAAAACATAGTTCTTCCTTACCTCGAAAAATGAATGTTAATTTGAATAATTTTCACTACTTTTTAGAATTATATTCACCGGTATAATATGTTTCCAGTAAATTAGGATGGTAAACACAGTAATTAAATGCGTATTGAAAAGCATTTTATATTGGAAGAATGGATTCATCGATTACCTTGAGCCAATTTCAAGTTGGCTTTTTGACAAAGAAAAAAAAAAAAAAAAGGACTACCTTGAGCAAATTGTACAGAGCAATTTATTATCCCAATTAAATAAAATTGTAATCTACCAACCCTGCTTAAAATGAAGAACACAAAATAGTAATATAACATTTTTGTAATTTTCTTTTCTTGAGCAAATCTATCCAAATCTTGATAAGATCACAATTAACGATAGAACAAGCTGTAGTCTGACAAATTTGGCCGAAAGTGGGAGATAGAGTCCAAGATAATTGACATAAGAGATGGAACCACCAAAGTCCCATCGTCCACAACATCCCACGATTGTCACCAAAAAGAGAGAGTAAACCGTAATTAAAATTTACCATGCAACCTTAAAAGATAAAAAAAAAAAAAAAAATTACCTTCATGATGCCAACAATAGTCCCACTATAATCTGGGAAATTATGAACAGCAGTAACAACGTCGGCGGTGTTGAAGAATGTCTGAGCGTGAGCAGCTAGGAACATAAACAAGCACATATACCCCACATGGGGCCTGTGAATGATTCCTTTCACCGAAACCCACATCATAAAGTACCCCACAAAGCATTGAATTGCCCCTGCCAGGTGCACCACCCAAGGCTGCCGTATCCAGTGGCGGCTCCGCTGGGTCACCACGGCGGAGTAAAGTAACCCAGAGATGATCCCGGCGTTGGCCCCGATGTCTTTGAAGACTGACACCGTGTCCAGCGTGGCTTGATCGTATCCTTGACTTGATTTTAGGATCGGGGAGTAGATTCCGAAGGCGTATGATGCTCCGCAGCTGCACTGAATCCATATGCTCGCAACCGCCACTATCCATTTGCTTAGGCCGCCGCGGCGCTGGCGGGGGAGATGGCCGTTGTGGCTGCTTTCCATTGAAGCACCAGCTCTTGGGGAATTTGGTCTCTTGGTGTGGTTCTATAAAGTTTGAAGGGACAAATTAAATTTGTGGTCCTGAGATTTTGGAAACGTTATTGGGGTCTTAAGTTAAAAGAGAAATTTGGAAAAAGAGAAATGAACGAAATTAAGGATTATTATTGTCTGTATGAGTTGAAATAAAAACAAGAGAAGGGACGGTGAAAAAGTGGGTGTTGAAGTAAAATTATGACCGAACGGACAGCGTCGTCCATCCTCCATAAACCATAGCAACTTGGAATAGAAAGCAAAAGTCCGGAATTATGGAAAAACCAAAAATCATTTTGTTGCTTTCTTTCAGTTTCTTTCGTACTGGAATGTGACGTATCAGTTTCTCCAAATAGGCCATGATTACGGGTCATGGTGACTTCTAATTAAAGGACTTTTATTTTTTATTGCAAATATATATAAAAATCAAAAGAATACATGTGACGATTACGCGAGGTGGCATTTTAAAGTTGTACTTATCCAAGACTTCACTCTTTATTTTTTAAGTTGTACTAAAAAATGTGACTATCTTTTTTTTAAATGTCACTCAACACCTAAAAATAATTATTTATGATCATTCCATCAAATTTGTCTGATAAAAGAGACGGACTAGCCATTCCGTCATTTTAAAAAAATCACTAAATTTATAAAAATAATTATTTATAGTCATCCTGTGTACCATATCAAACAAAAGATTATATCTTCATTCTTTTAGTGAATTTTCTTATTCACTCTAAGGAAATTCAAGTTTTTTGCTTTCTTACTTCTAAGGGAACAGCTATCAAACCCAATCAGCAACATAGTGAGGATAAATGTTTTCAAAGAGAGTGATACATTCACATCAAAGCTTACTATTCATTTTATTTCCTTCCGTTGTCATCCGTACAGTCTTATCCCTACATGTGACCAACATTGCACACCGTAGCAGTATACTGCACACCAGTTGTCTTGTGTCCTAAAGCCACAAAATAGACAAACCTTTAAAAAAAAAAATAGAGTTATAGGCTATGTTTGTTTGCTTGTGTTTTTTAAAAATATATTTTTTAAAAATTTTAAATATGTTTTTTAACTAACTTTTTATCTTACAAGCGTATTTATCGAAAAAAATCTAAAAAATTACTATAATAATATTTTTTAAAAAATATTTTAAAAAATAACCATTTAGACGAAGTCATAGTTTCGTATAAATTAGAGTAACATTAACATATAAGAACAAATAATTCTTTCAGAATTTTGAGACTTACATTTATCCACCAAACAAAAGGTTATGGTTCTTCAAAATTCAACATGTAGTTGCTCAAAGTCATTTCATCTACATGTTCCATCCTCTTAGACTGGCGTTGGAGATTTCAAAGGAGTGTATTCATAAAAGATGGCTCGTCACATACTTGGTGTATATACTTGTTAGGCTTCATACAATTAATTCGCTTTACAAAATATGTAAGAAACTTTTATAATGAAAAGTAAAATATAAATAACTGTACACGAACTGGTGGCTTTTGACCTTTGTATTCAATGTCTATGATTACTTTAACCAGAAATAAACACTCTATTTTGAATGATTATTTTTTGAAGTGTTTTTAAAAAAATATTACTGTAACAGTTTTAAGAATCCTGTTTGGTAAATATGTATGTGAGATAAAAAGTTGATCGAAAAATATATTTAAAATTTTAAAAGCCATGTTTCTGAAAATTAGAACACCGATAGATATCCTAATTTTACAGAAATCAAATAATGTATTCTATTAAAACAAATTGCTTCCTAGAATTCACGATTTTAAATTTGTCACTAATACCATATTCAAACAATGATTCAAATGAAAAGTAATTAGAACATACATTGGGTGTATATTTTTGCACCTAACGAATGCCAATACAATGAATTTGGGTAGTGTACACAATGTTGTGGTCAAAGTGTAATTTTTTATATGCAACTTCAATTCCTTTGAACTCTTAAAATGTCATTACACTAGAAATAATTATACCTTTTCATAAAACATGAAAATAAATGAGTGCAATCCAATGTATATGATAAAACTCATAGTTTTCCTAATTTTGATGATAACAAACCAATGAAGATTGGCTAATGATTTTTGTTGTGAATAGTAATTTTTTTGCAGTAATAAATAGGTCTAAAAAATATCACATTTAGTGAGAAAAGTCAGTCAAATTAAGTTGAGAAAAATGTCACTGATCAAAGGATTCAGACATAGATAAGCCATACAAAGAAGTGACAAATAATTATAAAAAGTTCCAGTAACATTCGGCCACCTATTCGGCCGTTCTAACGCCTTTTAATCACCACTTCGATCACTACTTCGGCCGTACTAAAGAACATATAGAAACTTATCGAATGATTCAGCCACCCTTTTGGTCTTTGTAACGCACCAATGACTAGTGTTTTTTTTTTTTATCATTTAATACTTGACCATTAGAAGGCAATTTAGGCTCCTTTTGGAGTCCTATAAATACCATAAACTTTTATATTTATTGTAATATTTTATCTACATTTATTGCAAGTCTTAAAGAGTGATTTCATAGGAAAAATATTCTCTTCTTTTGTGTTTTCTTGTAATAGTTTATAAGGTAGTTGGTTGAGTTTGAGAGTAATTTTTCATTGGGTAAATGGAAGCATCTAATTGTAGCATATTGAAAGTTAACTAGGTACAGTTATTAAATTATTTGGCTCAACTAATTGGTGATTAGTGTGAGCAAAAAGTGATCTCATAATGTATAAGTTGATTTGCTTCATGAACAATTGAAGAAGCTACTAATGAATTTTACTCCAAGCTGTAAATCTTGAGAGTAGGTGTAAGTGTCGAGTTTGGTATCAAACCACTATAAATTAGTTGTATCTCTCACTCTATTCTCTCCACTTATCATTCTGATTATTGCTTATTTGAGTTATTCATCCACATTATCATTATCTTTCTCTCCACTCAAGTAAAATTTGTTTAGTAAAATTGGATGAAAATTGAACATAATTGCACTAATTTTGTGCAACTTAATTCACCTCCTTCTTAGCTTACCTAAGGCCCACATATGATAAGAGTTGAGACATTCGAAACTAAGTAGAATTCGAAATAGATATGCGTTATTTTCCCTATTATCTTTATAAATTCACTCGGAGGTGGACGGCAGGGGCCGGTTTGGCACTAGTTTTATTAAACTAAGAAGAAAGTACAAGAAAGAGGAGAACTCATCATCCCATGTTAATATTTGTGTGTGTGTGGGTGACAAGATTACATAAATGTTGTTTGATATGTTAATGTTTTTCCATCTCGCATGGTCTCACCTCCAGTTATGTGACTTGTACCAGCCATCCGTGGAACCAAAGTAAAAACCTTCCTGCTGCACATGCCAAGGGCAAATATCTCCTCTATGAACACCATCTCTTGCAGGTGGACATCTGACGCTCTTATTGAAAACTTCGAGCGTTTGTTGCTTTTGACCCCACCAGAAGTGGCAAAAGAAGAGGGTTGATCCCCAGATATTTTCGTGAAAGTGAATATCATAGTCAGCGTTTACCGGCAATTGCCTGCGGCCCAAATCATTTTCCCCAGATTGACAGCGAACTCACAATGCAGGGGAGCGGGATGGAAGCAAATTTTTGATGATCACAGTGTATTATGGATTAAAAATACTGTCAACATGTTCTGATGGGTACAAAAGAAAACGTGATTGTAAAACAAAACAAAACAAAAGAAAATTATCTTTTGGAACGTTTTGGTTCCCATACGTGCTGTTATTTACGTTACGTAGCTAGTTGGCTCCTTTGACCTACTATGGATGATCCCATATGGATTGCATAGTCACTTAAAATAGAGAAATCTAGCATGAAATACGACTAGAGCCATTGGTGACACGAAAAACTAGCCTTACCATTGAGGCTGTAATAATTTATACCAGCCCCTACAATTATCAATAAATTGACCACTCGATTTTATTAATTTGATAGATGAATAATCCGTGATTCTAGAACATCGCAAATGACATGGTTAAATCCTATTTATTTTTATGGACAAAGTTTTGCAATTATTCAAACTTGAGGTCAAAAGTATTTCAACTATACGTCTTAAAAAATTTGCCAATAACTTATGGACATAATTGTTAGATAATGATATCATTTTGCTATCAACAATGCTCCTTCATGATTCGAAATTCTATGTTTAAAATATATGCCAGATAGATCCTATTCCTTTTATAAACTATCAGATTTGGGAATGGTTCTAGTGTTATTAAGGACGGAGATGGTTTGGCAATAAATATGTGCTATTATTATCTTATTCTCATTTGAATGGATTTTGGTTCCATTTTAGAATATTAATATTTTAAGGTCGTGTTTTGAACAAATTGCTTCTTCGATGGTGAAGTGCTTATTGTCTTCAGCTTATAGAACTTATTCTAAATTAATACACAAACGTGCATTCATCGGATAAGTAATGTTTTTAATAAAATAATTTAGAATAATAAAAACTTTGGATTATTGATCATAATTTTAACATATTATTATATTATATCTTGAGGATAACCGTTGTTAGTAGTTTGTAACTTGTTTTACGTATTTAAGGAATTTACTGTAGGTCTTTTATATTATTGAAAGCAGTAGTATAGACCATGTAGGTTACTTTCAATCATTGTGCCCCTTCATTTGGAGAGGCCCATAAATTTTGTGACTCTTTATTTAGAGTTGTATTATATATATATATATATATATATATATATATATATATATCCTTTATCTTTATGTCTGGATAAGAGTATATAAATTCAATAAACTCTCCTTATCTTATCTTTTTCACATATTTGTCTGAGAATTTGAATCCTTTGTTGTATCATGAGAATATGAAACACCTTTAAGAAAGTAAAATCACTCCTCAAAACTATTGCAAAATTATTAATTTATGTTTTCCTAATAATCTAAATGTATATTCAGCCAAATCTACTTGGTGTAAAGGTTCAAATTCAAGATAAAGAGTTCATCTACTTGGACAGGTTTAATAGAACTAACTGCATCATATAGTTAAAAAACACGGTGTTCCTCTTGCCACTCTAAATTCCTTATATGTCTGGAATTCTAACTTGCAACCTATACTAAATCCCTCCAAAAGTTAAGGCAAAATTAATATCAAACAAACCAAAATTAGATGCAGATTAATTGAATTGTTGAGAATATATTCTTAATTTGCTTACTAAAAAGTTGTATGATCTTTACAGAAATTTGAATACTCAAAAATAATTTGGTTTGCTTTGGATGTAAAATATAGATGTGAAAAGAAAGGTACAAATAACTTGTTGGAACCAAAATTCTTTAAATTTAAAATCTCTGATGGTATGCTAGTTATGGATTGTATTTTTTTGTTTCTTCATTGAGTGAGTTGCAAATTATTGTTTCTTTACAAATGGAAGCACCTTTGTCAAACTTGCATCTTTCCAGGCAAAAAAAAAAAAAAAAAAGTTCTGCATTCCATGGGGAGTTTTACAGTTGAACAATATACTACTCGTGTTCAAATTGGGTAACCAATCGTACAAGAAAGCCAATGATTCCAAACTTCAGTTCAAAAAATGATGTTTACTTCGGAAGTAGAAAGTAATCTGATTATGAGAAAAAGACTTAAAATACTTTGAAATATTAAAATAAAAAGATTTCAACAAATATGAAGAAAAATACATGCTTTACCTGTAGAAAAAAGAGCTATTATATCAAGTGAAGCAGTTTCCAGAATGCTTTATCTGTAGAAAAAAGAGCTATTATATCAAAGATACAGTTTGAAGAAAGTAGAAAAAAAGGCATTTTTACCGCAGAAAATAAAAACAAGATTGATATGATTGGGAATGTTATAAATGCACTCGTTGCTATGCTGATGAATGGAAATTGATCTGGTCATACAATTACGTATTGTTCCGTCAACAAAATTCAAAGGATGGTGGCTTGATTTAGCAACCATGTGCCACAACAAGACATCTTCCAAACTGTTCGCAATTTTGAAATAATTTGAACAAATGGTTATGGGAAATCATAACGCTGTCAAAGTTGTGGGAAAAGAATAAGTGGAATTAAAATTCACATTTAGAGTCTTCTCCATATTTTTCAATTTCTTTATCTTAAGAAAAATGTTGAATCTGCTTGTCGATTGTTCAAGAAGAAAAACTTCAAAATAGCTTTAGAGTCTAATCAAATGATAATAAATAACAATGGCATATTTCTTGGCAAGGAACACTTGTCATGGCTTGTTCAAATTAAGTATCAATAAAATAAATAACTTCTTTATTTAGAGGGTGTTTGATAACTCCACTTAATGCTGAAATCTAATGCATTGAGAGATTTTTGAATTAAACGCGTTTGATAACATAATTTCTTTTATCACTTAATACATTAAGTACTCATTTCATTTGCACACAAAATTTTAAGTGAATTTTTGACTTAATTCACTGAATTTTGGATACATGTAATATTTGGTCTCTCCTTCACACACACACACACACACACTCTCACACAGTCACCGATGCGCACACATATATAAACATATTCTTTCACATACACATTTATGCGCGCGTGAGCACACAAAATCATCATTGTAAATACACACACATAATTTTTTTCCTCTCACATGCAATAATCATAAGCCTCTTTTTTTTTTTTTTTATCACATATGCATACTTCTTCTTACATGCACCATCTCTCTCATATGCGCATACACACACTTACACCACAAATACATGTATTCTCTCCCTCTCTCACAAATTCACATTTTTTTCTTGCACATGAACTCTCACATATATACATAAATATATAAGTATATTTTTTCTCACTTCCACACATATATTTTCTCTCTCACATGCTCACACATACTTTTATACATATACATTTTTACACTTTCACACATGTACACATATTTTCTCTCGAACACATTCTCACACACATATGCACTTCTCCTTTATCTCTCACAAACAAATAATATCTTTCTTTGTCATGCATATTATCAATAAATTATTTCAACTTTTTAAGATAAAATAATAATATTTATAAGTTGAAATATTTGAATTTAGTGTATAAATTCAGTTAATTATCAAACAGTGCAACTTTATCAATTTAGCAATTTAATATTTTCAGTACTTAAATTTCAGATTTCATATTTTATACTTCAAACTTTATACTTGAATTTTATCAAACAGCACCTTAAGCTGCTGTGTATTCCTCTTCTATGTAGCATGCAAGAATAGAAAATTCAGACATTTGTTCACTAACATATACATCTAGACATGGTTATAATTCCAGTCTAAAGTTCTCATGATAAATGTTAAGTTTGTGTTACCGCAAAAATAATAAGAAAACCATTTCCTCAAGTTGAACGAAATAATGAATTATTTATATATTATTTAATTAGAGAATTGTAAATTGAGTGGCTGTAAGTTACTAGAGATAATTAAAGATACGATTTGGAAATTTGCCAGAAATGCAGTTGTCGAAAATATATCGATGTGCGTTTGGAAATCTTACACTAAATGTGATTTTGAAAGGAAATATCGAATACCAATTTGAGTACATGCTAATGTTAATGAAATAGAAGGTTGGAATTACAAATAACACATAGTTTGTGCAATGGAGACAGAAGCAACAAGAAAAAGAGTTTTTTTTCCCCAACATAATAGAGCAAACAAATGTAAGTGGATAATCACGTAAGCGAGTCCCAACTAGAAATGCAATTTGACTTGACAAACATGAGGGAAACCACATTTTGTGACAGATCTCCCGTTAGGGTATCTCTACTGCTTGCTTCTGAAATTTCTTTATTCTAACCATGATTGATGCCAACAGCAAAAGCATTCAAAACCAAGTAAAATGGAAGTAGATATAAATTATTTTTCATTTTAATCTTGATCCTTTTTTTGTACAAATCCACCTGAAGATGGTGGGGGGCCCTGGGATTGGACCCCCTGTCAAATTTATTAAACAAAGGAGACAAGAACGAGGATGGGCACAAGAACCTAAGCTTCCATTCTAATCTTAATTGCTATACTCATTTCCAGTCTTGCTTAGTCCAGCCAAACCTGGAACCAAAATGAAAACCATCACTCTGCACAAGCCAAGGGCAGATGTATCCTTTTTTCGCGTGTTGACATTTGGTGTCCTTACTGAAAACATCAACTATTTGTTGTTTTTGACCCCACCAGAAGTGGCAGTAAAAGAGGGTTGTACTCCAAATGTTTCCGTGAAAGTGAATGATATACTCGCCGTTTACCGGAGTTACTTTGTAGCCTATATCATCGTCTTTAGATTTGCAGTGAATCCCCAATGCAGGGGAGTTAGGTGGAAGCAAATTCTTTATGACGACTCTGTATTCTGGACTAAAAAGATCGTCAAAAGAAACCGATGGGTACAAAGGAAAGCATGATTGCAAAACGAAAGAAAAGAAAATTATCTTTAGGAATGTTTTTGAAGCCATGGTAGCTGTGCTATTGCTCACGTTACCTGGCTACTTGCCTCCTATGATGTAATTTGGATGAGTCCGTATGGACACTAGTACCTACAGACTTAAATAGAAAAAAACTAGCGTAAAACACCATTAGTTTTACTATTGGTGACACGAAAAACTAGCCGAAACTCGCTAATAGCTTATTCATTTATGTCCATACAATTATCGATATACTGACCACTCAATGTTCTTCTTTTGATGGACGAACGATCGCTTAAATAGAGAAAAAAAAAGCATAAAAAAATACCAGCACTATTACTTTTGGTGATGCAAGATACTAGCCGAACCATGAGCTAATTGCAACCTTTTACAAAACAAGCCAGTTAAATCCTATTCCTTTTTGCAAATAAACCAACTGATTTGGCTAATATTTCTAGTGTTATTAAAGACTGAAATGGTTTAATGTATACGTAGTATTTATTACTCTCACTAAAATGGATTTTGATTCCGCTTCAAAAGGTTATTATCTAGACTGACATGGCTAATGTTTCTTAGGACTTAAACAAAAATTACTCTTGAACATGGCCAAAAAGCAAAAAAAGAATAATAAGTTGTAAGAAAAGCTGTTTGCTTTGGAGTTTTCATTGTTGTCCTATGAATGACATGGATCGTAATTGGCAAATTCGTGCAATTAATTTAAGATAAGCATATGTGATTTTAGCTAAAATATTAAGTTTCAGATGAAGATTTTGGAAAACCAGTTGAATTCATGATATGATTGCTAGTCTTATTCGTATAGCGCGAGGGTGGGCACTTGTGTGAACTTGTAAGAAAAAGGTAGAACGTTTGAAGAATGAAAGCAAATAATCAAGCACAACAAAATATGGCATCCAAATGTTGTAGTGTCTATTTTGTAGCTTATATATATATATATATATATATATATATATATATATAGACACACACGTATATATATATATGTATATACACACACACATATATACATGTGTGTGTATATATGTATATGTACATATACATATATGTACATGTACTTATATATGTATATGTACATGTACGTATATATGTATATGTACATGTATGTACATGTACTTATATATACATGTACATATACATATATGTGCATGTACTTATATATGTATATGTACATGTACGTATATACATGTACATATGTATATATGTATATATGTGTATGTTCATATACATATATGTATATATACATATACATATGCGTGTGTGTGTGTGTGTATATAATGTATTGGATGGATGTCCTTGAAAATAAGATATCGAAAACGCTCACTTTAGTTGGCGCTGGCTAGATCTAGCTCTTTTCCTCCCACGCTGTCCAACCAAGAGCCAAAAGGGAAAGCAATCCAACGCTCTATCTATTGCAGCGATATCACCACATGCCCTCAAAAATAAAAGAAGCTAAGCTCTGTAGTCTTTAGCTAGTACCTTGCCCATAGGTCGAAGAACGGAGGGAAAAGAGTTGAGTTGCTTGTGGTCTAGTCCTACTTGTCTACTAGCCCTTATTCAGATGGCTAAGGGGCAATTTTCTATATATTTATATATACACATACATACATACATACATACATATATATTCTAGGCCATCTAATCTAGAGCTAAGAGAGTAAAATGCTCATTTTTAGTTGACTACAGAAGCTTGGAGGCGGTTACCATGCTAACTTGCGCTGAGAGTAAGTTAAGATGATGCTAATGTATGCATGAAAGAAATTTACCATAATTGAGCTTGGAAGTTGCAAATCTAAGCTATGATCCATGGGTTACATTTTTTATTGTCCGCAACTGCGTTCTGTACTTAAATTGAAGTTCTTCATTTTCTTTTGTTACGAATTGAGCTGTGAATATTGACCTTGACCTGTGATCACCATTATTGGATTTTTTGAGTTGGAAGCAATGGGGAGAGGGAAAGATATGGCCGACTTGTGGCCTTAATTTGGGAAATTGGGGTTCTAGGAAGAAGGAGTTATTCAAAACCAATTGATATTTCTGCCCCTCTAGACAAACTTAGAGAAACCAACGGAAAATGGGGAAGAGAAAGTAAAGCAAAATGAGGGTAGATCATGGGCTTCAATTGTTAGGAGCTCAAACCTTAAGCATGGCTATATGAAATTGAATTACTTGCCATAGTTGAAAATAGAGAATCAAGAAACTGTAAAAATTGAAATGAGTGATATTGAGGAAGCAATTTCTAAATGACAGAATGCTGTAATAGGGTTTACATTGGGTCAATCCCCTCCTTATTCTGTAATGAAAAAGTTTGTGGAGACAAGGTAGAGAGAAGTGGGAATACCTAAACTGATCTCGCTGTAAAATGTCTTATATGTATTCAAATTTGAAAATGAAGAAGGGAAGGGAAGATAAAAGTGCTGGAGAATTTCCTTGGCTATATAAAAGAAAGATGCTATATCTAAAACCATGGACACCCTAACTCAACATGGAAAAGGAGGAGATGTAAGAATGACCTAAGTGAAATGGTGAGCTATATAGGGAAACCAATGTATACAGACAGGCAAATAGTAGACTAGAGTTGGCTATCATATGCAAGGATATCTGTGGAGATCAGAGCAGACAAAACACTTCCATCATATATATATATATATATATATATATATATATATTCCTTATGTGAATAAGGAAGGAGCTGAGGAAAGCCAAAAGATTGAGTATGAATGGATGCCTTCTTACTGTACAGCATGTGAAACATATAGGCATAACCACAAGAGCTGCCTTAAAATTTCAAATAAGCAATGGGTGTTGAAGAAAGAACAAATGAAAGAATAGAATGAAGAAAAAAGCAAAAGTGAAAATGTAGACAGATGAAAGAACATAATGAAGAAAAAGGCAAAAGTGAAGATGTAGTTGTACAAATGGAGTTAGACAATGGAAATGATTAAAGAAAAAAAGATAGACAATGGCACTAATGTGATATGCATGGAAAACAAAAGGAAAAATTAGAAAGATGAAGATGATGAAACTGAAGTAAGTGAGATGGGACAATTAGTAAAGCTAGATAGGTCTGAAGAGAAACAAGAAATGAAAGAAGGGGAAAAAATAGGAGATAAGAGAAACAAATAGCAGGAAAGGAGAAAGTATTTTTGAAAATTCCTAAGCCCTATATTGTGGAAAGAATGTGAGTAGGAAAAAACAGAAGATAGTCAAACAAAGGTGATAATGGAAAGGGGTCACAAGAAGAAAATAGCCCCTAAAGAGAAGAAAGCATAAAAAATGACAAAAATATCATGCTGGAACATTAGAGGCCTTAACCAATCTCACAAACAAAAAGCTATGAAAAACTTTGCAAAGGAGGTTGATATATTAAGGGTAGTAGAAAATAAAGATAGATATTGTAATATAAAAAAGGTGTTCAATAAAAGTCTACCAAACTGGAAACTAATATGTGTTGGAGTGAGTAGAGAATGTGTAAGCTGGAATCCAATAAATGTGGACTTTCATGCTATATCAATACCACCTCAGCCCATTACTAGAATGGGAGTTAATAAAAAAGACCAGAAAACACTTGCTCTGATTGTGGTATGTGTTAAAGCTAAAAAGGAAGATAGAAGAATATTATGGGAACACTTAACAATGGCGAAAAGAAATATTGTGAGAAGTGCATGGATGATTGTATGAGATTTTAACTTCATCACAAAAGTGAAAGAGAGATTAGGTACCAATGATGTAGATAAGGAGGCAATGCAAGAATTTAACTCAATACTAGAAGAAATTGATGTAGAGGAGTACTCAATAGGCTTAACTTTACATGGTGTAATTTGAGAGAGGATGATGCTAGAATCTAGAGTAAGATATGTAGGCATTTTGTGAATAAACGATGGCTAAAGAAACATGCATATGAACGTTGAAATGCTACCTGCAATGGTGTCTGACCACTCTCCTATAATAGTGAGCATCGAAGACAAATTCAATCCTAAACCTAAGCCCTTTAAGTTTCATGATTTCTAGATGAAATTAGAAAATTTTGGAGGAATACTAGCTTGTCATTGGGATAATTCTAAGATTGGTAATCACATGAGAAGGTTGTGCTTGAAGTTGAAAGAGATGAAGGAGGAACTGAAAAGGCTGAATAAACAAAGCCACAGCAACAATATAAGTAGAAGAGTAGAGTTGCAAAAACTGAGACATTGAAAATCGATGGAACCTAAGTGGGAAGAGTGGTGGATGCAGGACGTGGCAAAAGAGAATATTGTGATTTATAAGGAAAAACTGATTCGACAAACTATACATCACCAAAAATATAAATTCTATTGGTGGATGGTTCAAGACATATATAAGCACTCTAATGAATACCCAAGGAAGACACATGGTTTAGATCGTGGATCAATTTTATGGGAGGAGTATGGCCAAAGCCAAGGATAGCATAATCACCCAAAATTCCTAAGTTTAGAATAATTAGAGTCGTACCAAATATTAGTTCGTAAGGTGAAAATTAAGAGTAGTAGTAGGCATTCAATTAATCAAATAGACAAAAACATTAAAGGCATGAGGCCAAAATGATAAGGGAAGGCAAGACCAGTTTCAACTATGTGTTATATCTTCTTTTGTAGTATCTATTAAGCTCAGGTTTGTGCAGTGGCATGGTGAAGTAAGAAGCACCATTAGTTGTTAAGTACTTTGTAAGAGTCAAATATTTACTCCCATAATTTGAATAAAATGTAACAATTTTATGCTTAAAATAGTTTTCGACGTTGAACTTTAAAGCGAATAAAATTTTCTTTAACTTTAGATTTTGACTTTAAAGGATAAAACTAGATATTTTTGGTAAAATAGTCCACAAAGATAGCATAATATATATTTGAATCTATCATGTGAAATAATAGGTGAAGTTTACACATCAAAAAAGATAATTTCAAGAGGATGAGAAGAGACCAGCTGATATAGATAATAATAACTTGTGGTTTTTATTAAACTAACATATATCACATGAGATGTCTTTTCACATGGGTAAGAACATAGCTATATCATAATTAGAAATAATATGTTCTAAAATGGGAAAGGTTGTGACCTAATCTATGGCACCAACTTGAGGAGGTGGCCTTAACACTAGAAAAAACAAGAACTACGGAATGTACTGACTCTATAGCTGGCCATTCATACACTTCGTTCTTAGTGGTGCCCTTCAAAAGAATTTCCTACGTGTGAAGATCCTTCACCTAAAATGAAGTTGGTAGGAATTAAATGAATACATTACTAGTAGCACATAATTGAGAAATTGAAATTAGGTTCATTTTCATGTTTGGTACATAAAGTACAAATTTAATGTAAATGTAGTTTTAGGATAAAGAAGAGAAGTAGAACCAGTATAAGTAATAGAATAACCCATGCCATTTCCAATTATAATGTCATCTGAGTAAGTATAAGATACATGCAAAGATAAGTTGCTCAAATCTACCGTGACACGATGAGAAGCACCAATATCAAGTAACCACTTTTGGTTATTAGAGGCAACATTGCTAGCAAAATGGGTCAAGGTTACCAAGGTGTTGTTAGAGTACTTGGTTGTGCCCAATAGCCTATGTTTGATGACTAAATTGGTACCAATTGTAATGATGAATAGTTTTTGGCTGTGTATCCTCGAGTACGACAAAATTGATGGTAGCCTAAGTACAAATGCTAGTGGACGATTGCCATGAGATGGTGGATGGTTGGAGTTATTGGGCATTGGAGGACGATCAATCGAATTGGTTGACCAATCATTGTTTATCATCACGGGATGAGCACTCATATGACTCAGAGAGCGGGAATGCCAATTGTTGATAGAATATTGTGTGAGAAAATGTGCGTTTGTCCTGCTGGTTGAGTTGGCGAGAGCTAGAAAATGAGTTAATTCTTTGAGTTTTCCTTGTAGAGAAGATTCAAATGTTAAAAGTTTCTTACGAAGTTCATTAAATGATATGAGATTGTCATGAGTTTAAATAACATGAATTAATTCTTTGTATTCATCATCCATTGCATCTAGAATTTTCTTTATAAGATCTTCTTCATCCATTGATATACCACGAGTAGCAAGTTCATATGCACAAGCTTTAATAATTTGAAAAGAAATCAATAATATTCACAGTGCCTTTGTTGGCTTTTATAAGGAGAGTTTTGACTTGTTTGATTCGGCTATGGGATGGTTTAGCAAAAATGTCTGCTAAAATTTTTCATGCTTCGTGTGATGTTTTGGCTTGGGCTAGGATTGTTTAAGAAAATTCAAAAAATCGAGAAAACTGACCCACCCTGAATTGGAAAAAAAAGGGTAATCGAACCAATTTCAAGTAGCGAATCGAGTAACAATTCGGTTTATAAATTGATCGGATTGGGTAGTGACTCACATTTTTATGAACCAATAGGTACCTGACCCGATCCATAGTGAGGTTAGTTTAGTAATATCTGCATGTTAAGGCAGTCTACTCTCTTGCTTATTGCTTCATTCTATCTTTCTCTTCACAAACGATTACAATTTTTCACACCTCCTCCCTCTTTGCTCCCTTTGCATTTCACAGCCCTAACTCTTCTTTCCGCCAACAACTTCTATTTCTTTTCATATATTCACCATCTACATCTTGCTTCTCCCTCTTTATCTTTACAATCACATTCCTGTCAATTCCTCTCTCTTCATTGATGGCGGCCGAATCTCCAGTGTTGGAATCTCGATTCGCCTCTCTCAATAATCATGCCATTTCTTCTCTCTTCTCTCTTCTCGTCTAGTGTTAGCGGGGCCTTTAGTGGTGGTAATTCAGCTATAGCACCCGTACGGTTCTCATATTTTTAGAGTATGCTTCTTTTAGAGTTACTTCTTGTCCTTTTTCTAAGGTTCAATTTTATATTTTTGTGCAAATTTAATTTAGGTTGATTGTTTTTACTGGAGAAAAAGGCTGAAATTTTTGTTTTTGGGTGAGGTTTAGGTTAGATATGGAAGACATCTAAATTAAGTTATGAGAAAAAAATGGTTAATTTCATAATTTTGGACATGTATTTTTGGTCCCCTATCGTTGATTCTATTTGGTTGGCACGGTTGGATAGATTTTCTTTTGAATGCAAAAGTCTTAGATAAGAAAAGTTGTAATTGTGAGCTAATATATTGATGATATATTTAATGGATTATGCATATGCTTGGTTATGGGTTTTGGCAACTAGCTTTTTGACTTTTGGTGTGGTTTCTCTATGCACGTAGGAAATCTTTTTCATTTTCTACACAAAAAATTTAATAGCATTTTACTAGCTTTCATAAAAAAAAAGCATTTTACTACAATTGCGAAGATAAGACACAACAAATAAATTTTTGGTGATGGAGCCTATTATGAGATATAAGTGGACATCAAATAATATATATTGCTTATATTCTAAACTTATTTTTTCACTGATTGAAATATTTTTATGCTTTCTTAGATGTTAATTGTGGGAGACAATACGAATACTACAGTTGAAAGTTTATCTGCCAATTCTTCAAAATCAACAGTTGCATGCTCAAGCAATGATGGTATTCCAACCAAACCTTCACCGACTGTAACTGTTGATACTTTTAATGCGGCTCATTCCGGTAAACAAAAATCTTGGGTATGGAATCACTTTAAAAAGCTGGTGTGTGATGATGAAATGAACAAAAGGCTATGTATAATTATTATAGTGCCCTTATTGCTTGTCCAACTAAAAGTGGAACTAGTGATTTGATTAACCATAATAATAGGTGTACAAAATACCCATATAATTAGCAAGACTAGAGGCAAAAGACTTTAAGACTTAAAATTTCAGAAAGGAGGATGGACAAGTTATGTCAACACATATAATTGATCAAGAAAGATGTAAGAAATTGATGTGGGTGAATTAGGTATACAAATATAGCAATGAATCTCTCAAATTTCACACACATACAATTAATAAAAATATCTAATTTCCCTATAACTGAAAAGATAGAGATCAAAATGAGTATAAAGATATTAGGATGGATCCCGGGAGAAAACTTTAATGGCAATTACCAAAGCTTATTGATTTACTTTATTATCTAGACATTTTATCAAACATGTGGTAGGCGAAGTGAAGAAAATTTAAATGTTTAAAGAGAAACTAATTGATGGAATTCACAAATACAAGTTTTAGGGTAGAATCCACTAATGGTCACAAATATGCATAAAAAGATTAATAACTTTCTTATAACACCTTGTCTTACTTAATATTCAATTCTATTAGCAACAAAAACTTATTCTCATATTAAATTGATTACTACTACCAAACCTCATTCTCGTGATGATTTGATGTTACTAACAATAAGATTTCCTATTCTCATAGTGAAGTTTTCTATTGCTAGCATGTTATACTCATAAATTGTAGTTATTGCTTGTTAAGCAAATAATTTTATTTCACCTACAAGCACCACATCCTCATGTGTCTACTAGTAGGTTTCATATAATCTTTACAATTCTTACATGCAATTTTTACTATCATATAACAAACAAAATGATTTGCAATTGAGATTAATCAACTACAAATATAAAAATCAAGTAAATGAATAAGAAAGAACAAAACATGTCAAGGTAAGTCTTAATCAATACATATTACTAGTTTCATCCACTTCTTAAACTAGTATTTAGATCATAATGAAAAATATAGCATGAGACTCATGAAATCAATACACAAAACCACAACAAAGTAAGTAAATAAGAGAAAGAATGAAGAAATCTTATTCAAATGATGAACAAGGCTCCAAGTATCTTCTATTTCTCCATTGAAAATGGATTGGTATATTGGAATTTCTCAAGAGTTTTTCTTATTGAATTTTCTACTATAAACTATAAAGAAAACACTAAACTACAACTATTGGGAAGTGCTCCTCCCTCCAAAACTTGTTCTAAATATATTGTATGAGCTCCTTTTTTATAAACAAATTCATCTAATCATACAAACAACTTGCATGACAAATTACAAGAAAAGTTGTCTTGAAATTACAAAAGGATTTTCATTGAATTTTACAATATTTCTTAAGCAGTGCAGACACAGAGAATCATAAAAAAGTCTTCAAAAGAGGCTAGAAGATAGCTGCAAGTTGAAGCAAGTCATTTTCTACCGACTTGGGTGAGCCGCGGTTGCAAGCCACTCGCGGTTCACACTAGCGGATCACCATCCCAAGGGTATTTTTGTCATTTCTCTTGCTAGTGCTTCCTCTTGTGCCCTTGAAAAATTTTGTGATATTGATCCTTTAATTTTATGGTGAATTTGTTGAAGATAATTTCTCAAAATTTAAGAAAAACAACCTCCAAATTTGAATGTAAAAGTTGTTCTATTGAATTCCTAATCCAATCATATTTGAATCTACTAGAAATGTGATTATTTGTGACTCTAATTGATCCAAATTACGATTAAATATATAAAACTTGTAAGATTATATAAAGATCGTGCATTAATTTGCTCAAAATATAATTTTTGCCTTAAAAACTTAAAACATGATAAAAACCCTAATTTCTGAGAAATTCTTTAAATGGAAGAAATTTAGTGAAAATGAGCCATATTCATGTTAAATATGCTAAAACCATACTAAAAATAGATTAAAAACATACATAAAATCCTATGCTAAAATAGGTAAATTTATCGCTTATCAGAAATCATTTGTTAGGATGATTATCATGGATGAGTTACCTTTTAGATTTGTAGAAAGAGAGAGATTTTTGCAATTCTATGGAGAACTATAGCCAAGATTTGTTGTCCTTCACATTCAACTGTACTAGAGATTGTTATGCTCTTTTATTGGATGAAAAAAAAAGATGACGAATTTCTTTAGTAGATTGTCATCCCGTGTTTGTCTCACCACATGTTCATGGACATCAATTCAAAACCTGAATTATATCTGTCTTACTGCTCATTTCCTTGATGACAATTAGACTTTGCACAAAAAATCATAAATTTTTATCCAATTGCTAGTCATGCTAGTGAGGTAATTGGTAGGTCAGTTGAGCGATGTTTGCTAGATTGGGGAATTGTAAAGTTCTGACTATAATTATTGATAATGCTAGTTATAATGATACTAGGTTTTTATATTTAAAATGAAGGCTTAATCATTGGAGAGAAACTATCTTAAATACTGATTTTTTACATATGAGATATGCTGTCCATATTTTGAGTTTGATTGTTAGAGAAGGATTGAAAGATTTGGATGATACTATTGTCAGAATTAGATTTGTTGTTAGAGCTCAAGGTAATCTCTAGCTAGAGCTCAAAGGTTTAAGTCTTGCATTGAAAAGGAAAGAATTGAAAGTAAAAGTCTTATCTGTTTAGATGTTGAAACTAGATGGAATAGTACTTATTTGATGTTAGAATTAGCTGTTAAATTTCAAAAAGCATTTGAATTGTTGGAAAACTGTTAATAACAAGTATGTAAAAGAGTTAACTCCAAATCATTCTACTTCAAATTTAGAAGAAGAAAAGGTTGGGAGTGTGTCTTACAAGAGGAGTTCTACATGTAAGGAGGTGCCAACTGATAGTGATTGGGAATATGCTCACGATTTATTACCTTTTCTTAAGCTGTTTTAATAAGCTACTGAGAGATTATCAAGTTCTCATTATGTTTGGAAATCAGTATATGCTTGAAATTTATGCTATTGAGTTTCTTCTTACTTCGTTAATTAACGACAATGATGTGGGTATCAACAATGGGTTCTAAAATGAAACAGAAGCATGACAAATATTGGGCAAATGTTGACAAGTTTAGTGTTTTGTTGTTTGTTGCTATTATTCTTGATCCCTGTTATAAAATGAAGTATGTTTTATGAGTTATTGATCAAATATACAATTATGAGAGTGCTTAGTTTTTGAAAGAAAATGTGAAAAAAGTCTTGAAATCCATGTTTGATTCTTACGATTCAATATCACCTCCCAAAGTAAGTACTCCTCAGTCTCAAGAAATGAATAAGAAGGAAACTGACATGTTTGTAGGGGCAATACATTACATTAATTCTTTGTATTTTAATCATGAAGATGAATGTGAAAATGCTGAAAATAAATCTGAATTGGATATTTATTTGTGGGAAATGCATGCTAATCGCAATGATCCAATATTTAATGTGCTTAAGTGGTGGAAGTCGAATGCTCATAGATACCTTATACTTTCTATGATGGCATGAGATGTGCTAGCAATTCTGGTATCTACAGTAGCTTTGAAGTCAGCTTTTAATGTAGAAGGTAGGGGTGCACACGGGTTGGATATCCGACCCTTATGGGGTATTTTCTGACCCGACCCACTAAATGCGGGTTAGGAAAAATTGTGACCCATATTTGCATCTACATACGGAGATATCCGACGGGTCGGATATTCACATTATTCGACCCGTACTCGCATATTGTTAAATATGCTTCAAATCTTAGATAATCTAATAATAGTTAAAGTGTCATTTATAACAAATATAAACTTAAATAACATATATTGAATCAAGTCTTACAAACCATGAATCTATCATGAATTCATCACAAGTACTAAAGAAAATTTTAGTTGTTTGAGACACAGAAATACCGTACACACAAGCATTATAGCAGAAACACTAGCCATGTTTTTGAGGCAAAGAATGAAAAAACAACACAAAACAACTATCATAACTAGAGTTTATAGCACTGCATCTTCAATTCACATTTCAATAGTGATAATGAGGTGCTTTTTACTACCTGAAATTTTTACAAAATAAGAATAAAAGATATTGATAATAATATTAATGAATGATGGAGGTAAGTGGTAGGTGATGAAATGGGAAAGGGAAAACAAAGAAGAAGCAAAGCAATGGCTGGTGGTAAGGTGATCTAAATCAGGGAACCTTATAAAATTAAATCATTACCCCTATATGTGAGTCGGGTTGGATACCTGTCGAGTTTTTAAAATCCCAACTCGTATACGACTCGCTTAATAGTGTAACTTGCATATGACTCGGTAAAACCCGACAGATTGGATACTAGCATTTTCGGATCAGGCTTGGGTTGAATCGACCGGATTTTTAGTTCACCGAATCAACTTGCCCACCCCTAGCAGGAGGTTGTGTACTTGACCCATTTCGTAGTTCTTTGATACCAAAAATGATAGAGGTTCTTATATGTGCACAAGACTGGCTTCGTGTAAGCTATGTTCCTTTTTATTTGGAAGAACTCTTGGAAGATCTTGGGAAAATAGAATTTGGTATTATTTTACTAATTCATTGTTTCATTTTTTGATTTATTTTATTATTACTACTAATTTGTACTCCTATTTTCATTATTTGTAGAAATTTTGTTCCTCGACTGATGAGTGTGTTGTGGCGAACGTTGAAGAATCAAGAAGAATGAAGTGAACTAGAAAAATGAATATTGAAGAGTGAAGAATGAAATTTGGGTGTTCATTTGGCTATATATTGAATATTTATGTCTTTGTGTTGATTGAAATATGGAGATGAAATTTGAAAAACTATGTGATTATCTATTTGTTTATTTAGTTTTTTTTTTTGTTTTGAAGATTAAGGTTTGGGATGTAATTTAACTTTAAAATCATTGATGCTTGTATTATTAGTGATTTAATAGTATTTTGCGAATTTTCTTGTTTTATTGTTTATTTTTAAAAATATAGGTTAATTATGGTGGATCAAGTCGGTTACCCGACCTATCTGAACTGGTTTTGTGGGTCACTAGAAAATTGGATATACTCGCTACATGTGGATCGGTTTACAATTCAAAATTTTGTCGAACATATCGGCTTGGTTCACAAATTTTGTCTATGGAATAGATACCCGATCAATGAACACCCCTAGCTTGGACAACTAAAGGTATAAGATTGGGGAAAAGATCCAACCAAAAGTATATGTGACATGGATTTCGTTCTATTTATATTAAAAGGCAAAATTGCCACTATCTGTTTTTGGAAAATTAATGCTTTAATATATGGATTAATCTCTCATAATTTTCTCTATACATTGAGAGTGTAAAGATTTTGTTACATTAACAAGTTTGAATGTATGTTACATGAGCAAAATGAGAATTTTAAATTTGAATAATATAATAAGTGTTATTCACTAAAACTTGTTAGTACTAAAACTAATATCTAAGGTGTTGGTTTTTAAAATATTAATCATTATATATATTAGACAAATACTGGAAGCACATGCTCGTTATGGCGCGCGTGGAGCCATGAGTCAACAGGGAAAAAGTTGCCAAAAAAATTCAAAATCCCGCTTGCATTTCAAACTTTGAAAACCCCCGAAACGCAAAATTCCCCCCCGCCAAGTTCAACAAACCCTACTACTCTCTTCCCTTTCCTCTTTTAACGGTCTGCTCATTCTTCTGTCTTTCTTCACACACAACAACACACCCTCAAAAACACACACTTCACTCATCATTCACTCCTCCCCATTCACATTTTCTTCTCTCTCTCTCTCTCTTTCTCACACAAACACCCAGAGTAAAAGTGACAGTAACGCTAACAGCAGCAGCAGAATGGATATGGTGCCGCCTCCCTTGTCCAAGGAAGCTGCTGGATCTGAACAGATTTACTGTCGAAAACAGAAATCCCTCGGCCTATTGTGCTCCAAGTACTTCCCTTTTTTTTTTTGTAGTATCTCCAAGTATTAGTATGCAACTGATTATGTATAATTTCGTTACTAACGTTTTCGTTTTTATAATTTTTTGGGGGACAGTTTTTTGAGGTTATACGACAGGGAAGGCGTCGAAACAATTGGTCTTGACGATGCCGCTGCCCGATTAGGTTAGTTCTCATCTCACTTGACTTTTCATTGCCTCTCTCTTTTTTTTTTTTGATTTGTTTAAAACAAATTAATTTTCAATTACCATTTTATTGTCTTTGGATAAAAATAACAAATGTAGGGGTTGAGAGGCGGCGGATCTACGATATAGTTAATGTGCTGGAGAGTGTTGGTGTAAGTGGAAAAGCTTCTGATTTTATCCACTTTTTTGCTTTTGGGTTTTTGTTTTTTTCATGTGGGATTGATGATTGGGCAAAATCTTGACCTTCTTGTTACTTCTTTTGGATTTTTGATTGGTTCAGGTTCTTGCAAGGAAGGCCAAAAATCGGTATACTTGGAAGGGTTTTGGAGCAATTCCCTCTACTTTGCAAGTACTTAAGGTGGATGGATACCTTCTTTTTCTTAATTATTTTATATTTAGTGGTTCATAGTAAGTAGTAATGCTTATATTTTTCATTTTAAATACTGATTTATGTTTTGATGTTGTGGTAGGAAGAGGGTCTGAAGAAGAACGACAATACTAATGATGGAAATTCCTCAGTTAAAGTACTTATTTTTTTTTTAAAATATATTTGGATTAGTAGATTACATTGATCTCTTGCTGCATTCTTTTTTTGTGTTAAATAATATATTTATCGTTTATTGTTTGCAGACTTCAGATGATGAAGAGGATGATGCCTACTCAACCGTTAACTGTTCAAGCCAAAATGACAAATCAAATCTCAATTTTGGTCCAAAGCTTCCAGCAGGGTCATCCAAATTTGGTAATTCTTTCTCTTATGGTTTGATTTATTTATTGATTTATTGATGCCTCATTATAGATTTCATAATTCATTCATTGCATTTTTTTAATGCCAGAATTCTGTCGAATATTATGTACTAATAAATTTCCTAAAACACTTCAGCTGACAACAGAAAAGAGAAGTCTTTGGCATTGCTGACTCAAAATTTTGTTAAGCTTTTCCTTTGTATGGATGTAAGTAAATCTGATCTAATGCTTCATCTTTTTTTCACGAAGTATTTAGCTGTTTGGTTGCCTTAAATTGCTTTCTCTTTTTAGATGGACATGATATCTCTTGATGATGCTGCCAAGATATTGCTCAAAAATGGAAGGGATCCAGCAATGACAAGAAGTATAGCCTTTTACCAGTTGAATTTCACTAAACTTGGTAGTATACGTCTGGACTCAGAAGAATGGATATAAGTTCCTTGACTGACCTTGTTTTCCGCTTATGCTGCAGGTAAAGTCAGAAGACTGTACGATATAGCTAACGTGTTGGCTTCGATGAAATTTATTGAAAAGGTGATCCCATAGCACATTCTCTGGTTATAATTGGCCTAAATTTGTTATGGATTAGTGTTCGAGCTAGAAATCAAAGAACTCGTGAAGTGTTGGAATTTGAGTGAAGTTTATGTAAACAATTTTTAATGATCACATTTTGTTTGCATGACCAACAGACACATCATCCAGAAACAAGAAAACCTGCTTTTAGATGGTTGGGTGTGAAAGGAAAATCTGAACATGGAGCTGATCCTTTGGCATTTGATGGAATTAAGAAAAGGGGATTTGGGGTCGATCTGACAAACATGACTATTAAAAGGAGTAAGATGGAACCGACAGTGGATGGAAGTTTGGACCAGGGCATGAAGGTACAACTTCAAACACAAGTGAAATGCGAAGCTTTGGAGGATGAGGTTCATAGACCAAAACCACAACTTGACTCAAGAACCAGCATGAAAAGTTACCGATTTGGTCCTTTTGCCCCTGTAAATGTGCCTCAAGTGGCAGCTTCTGAGGACAATACAGCAAGTCGCATCCATGATTGGGAAAGTCTAGCGGCCACTTATCGCCCTCAGTATCATAATCAAGGTATTCTGCTTAATCACACAATGTAATCTATTTGACTGCATAAGGACTTAGGAAACCTAGAAATAATTGCTTTCCTAGTAATAGCCCTAAATATGCAGCTTTTGGTTTTCCAATTTCACCATCTTCTGCTGTTTGGTGTGTTGGATAAATAAATGTTTAGGTTGTGCATTTATACTTACCTGATTCCTTAGATGATTTCATACCTTACTACCTAAAGACTTGTGCAACGATTTAGCACTTTCTATCTTGCTTTAATATAGTTGTCCACTTTGTGATTGTGTCCTGTTCCTGAAGTGCTATGTAGGAGTCACTCGTCAATTTCAGCTTTTGAGAACAAATATATGCAATCAGCATATAGGGACATCAAATTGTCAATCATTTTTTATATTCTAGAATATGATTAAGGAATCTGGATTATTTGATGATGAGAGTTATATCTTTCATTTTATCTAGCTGAAAATCTATGTTGCCATGTATATTAAGCACAAAGGAGCCTAATGTCAGTTACTGCAAGCTTTACTAATAGAAGTTTGGTGTGTATGGATGTTTCAGCTTTGAGAGATCTTTTTGCACACTATGTGGAAGCTTGGAAGTCATGGTACAGCGAAGTTGCTGAGAAGAACCCAATACTGATCTCTTAATACTTGCTCATTTGGAATCCTTATTTGTATTTAGAAAACAGGACAATCATGACCTGTATGCAAAATCTCAATGCATCAAAGGTAACTATTTGTAAAATCCAATTAAACATTCTTTCAGTGATACATCATTACGAGTGATTGATGCTTCATACATTCTTCTTGATCTTGTTGTTTCTTCATGTTTCTTTCAATAATGGGTCATTAAGAGAGACGTTATATGACCTTGATTGTCATTAAGAGTGATGTTGAATACATTTACGGCTTTGGTTCACTACCGGCCAAGTTCAGATCACCACTTTATCTTCATTATTTTGGTCCAACATCTGGACATATAGTTGATCTGTAGATTTGCTTCACTATTGGCCAAATAAGGCACTCCTCTCCCAGCTTTTCATTTCTAGATTTGAAGCAGAAAATACTTATATTTTGAAGAGTCAGTAGCTTTCTGAATCGTAGATAAAGCGAAGGAGTAAATTTTATCTGTTTGACTACGTTTTCAGTGTGAAATATAGCTTGAAGCTGGATTTTCTAGCCCTGGATAGTCTTTCAAAGTCAGGAATCCCAAAAAAAACCAACGTTGAAAATTCCGAGATGATTAATGTACATTGGGACCTCGAACATCTTATCCAAGATGAGAGGAAAGCTTTTAGCTGAGTACAAAAGTTAAATAAGGATCTGAGTGAAATGCTCCAAAAAATGGGAGAACAATTTGATTGATGGCTGGCAGGTAAGTTCTCGAGTCAATTATGAAAAGCTACTATGAACTTCACAACTTTGGTATATGAATTCATAAATGTACATATACATTTGCACTTTGGAGGTATTCTATTCTTAGCTGTTATGTTTACCTATGGGCCTACGGTGAATATTGAAGTGTAGTTGGTTTTATACTATCCTCCTAATACTAGCATTGCATACTCGGCAATGTACTGGATTGGGCATTTTCCACCTTTGATAAATCATTATCTTGCAACCAACTTGTGGATTGAAGCGAACACAAAGGTCTTAATTGTCGCTGCGTGGTAAGCTTCAAGTGGGGCTCTATGAAACAACTCCGTGGAGGACCTTTGCAGGGGCCTGGAGTTGCTTGCTAGCACTTTATTAAGCTAGAAACAAAAGTGTGATGTTCTTTCAGTTACAACATGTCAACAATACAAAGCATGATGATGAAGGAAATCTTGGAGACAAATATCTTCTTCTCTGGTTATGCCTAAAATGTCTGCTGATGCCCGAAAACGACAGTAGCAGGTCTTTAGTCTTCTACAGTCGTCCTCGCGTTTACTACATGGAAAAGTATACGATACACTACGTGCATTGCCACGTGGTGTACTAGAATTAATAATTTATCGTTATGTGGTAACGGTGGGTTATACCTTGTATTATTTGGCGATGTGTGATTGGTTCTAATACATCATGTGGCATGCCACGTGGCGCGCGTGGTGCACGCAATACTCACTCTTTACTACACCCTTCTTAGACAATGCATGCCTTCTATACCTTTTCATCTGCTTTTAGAAAAGGCAGAGCTCTTCCCGTTGATTGTACTTCGATTCTTGATACTAATAAGAAAAAAAAGAAAGCCTTCAAGCTCTAGATTAAATTAACTGAGAATTTAGTGCACTATCTGTCATGTGTTCAGCCATGGAATTGTTACGTCAATGGGTGTATTCATCAATGTTTCTAACCCGGATCGGTATGTAAATGGACCAAGTGACCAATTTTCGATTTTTTGGTTTAATCGATTCAGCTATCCGGGTTACCGGTTCTTTATTTCTTTTTGATTTATTTTAGAATAAAAATGCAACTTCGCTGAGCTTTTCAAGCCTACTTAATATATGAATAGAAGCATGTACACTGCACTCATAGGTATTCAATTTGTTAATTTTAGAGCAAATAGGAGCATTGAATATGTAGCAATGTAATGTAATGGATTGAACATTTTCCACTCGTGATATTCATTGTCTTTGCAAACAACTTGTGGATGAAAGCTTTTAGTTGTTGCTTCGTGTTGGGGCTCAATGCCAACTTCGCAGATGGCCTTTGCAGGACCTGGAGTTGCTTGCTAGTACCTCATTAGGAAAATAACACTATTAAAAATTGTAACTAGGTTTTTAGTTATAGACAAATCTTGATCATTCAAGAGCCATCATTAATTATAAATTCTAATTCTTATTCTACTTGTAATCTAAAATACTGGTTTTTTACATAAGTATCACTTTTTTTTTTTTATTGTAACATAGACCCTATGGAAAAAAAACTTTTGCTAACATTTTTATTACTAGATTTTATATTTACTTTTAAATTAGGATTTAGGATTTAGGGTTCAAGATTTAGAGTGTAGGATTTATACTTTTAGAATTTAGGGTTTTAGTTCATTATGGCTTTCTTTTTGTTAAGGAAAATTACGGTTAATTTTTTATTTATTAAAAATAAATTTAGATTTTTTTAGTAAGTTAGGATAATATGAGATTCTTTTAAAATTAAATTAAATTAGTATTAATTTAGAGAAATATTTTTTTAGTAAGTTGCAATAATATAAGACTCTTTGAAATTATGTTAGATTAATATTAATTCAAATGTTTGTCATATTGAATATCACAACGTCTTTGATACTACTATTATTCTACCTCATTAATCTAAAAAGAGAGGTATGGTGTTCTTTCAGTAAGGGTAACACTTAAACCGTCGATTGTTAGCTGACAAGGAAAGTTCCCGCTTGGTACCTTTGACTGAGCAAAAAAAATATTGTCCTCCTAGATGGATATGATCTTTCAGTTCAATTAAATGCGTAAACCTCAACAAATTTTTTGACAATTGGGGGAAGGGAATTGGGAAAAACCCACTCAACTCCAATTGAAAGGAGGAATGAGTAAAGGACCTAAACTTTACCCCACAAACCCACTCCAAAAGCCATGGTAACTTTTAGAGGGGCCACAGGAGCTTAAGTACTAGACTCTAACAACCGACTCGTCCGATGTGAGACTTTATGTTTTTTTGACAATTGGGAGAAGGGAATTGACCTCAACAAATTTTAATTATCACAGAGTAGAGCCAAGCTTTGCCACAAAGGGGAGTATGCAATCCCTTATCTTTTCTAACATCACTAAGAAGCTTGAAAGCCAACCGAGCCGTAGGCTCAGTGGTGAGGGGAGCAGTTGGTATTAGCTCCCCCTGCTGCAGGTTGGGGGTTCTAACCCCACCTGCAGCAGTTTGATGGCATTAAAATCCAAAGGAGCACCATAGTGCTCCTTTGGTCCAACGGTGGTTTAGTCCCCGTTGGCCCCTCAGGTCCAGTTGGACTCTCCCGTAGAATAGATTAGATTAGGAGTAGAATAGTATGTTGAATCTTGACAAAAAAAAAAAAAAAAAAAAAACTAAGAAGCTTGAATCCGGTGGAATCAATCTTTATACATTCTCTGTTATTTAGTTTCTGAAAGGTTTCTTGGACCATATGTATATTTTCACCAGAACTTACCGTATAAGCACATGAAATTTCCAAAATGGTTGAGAAACAATTGAAAAATAAATGTCTAAAAATTTTCAAATTTGACCACGATGGAAACAGTTTCATAAATTAATATTTTTGTCTCTCATATGCTCATTTCCAGTCATACGACTTCTTCCATTTATCTTTCTTGGGAGCAAAATAAAAACCATCCTACTGTACACCTGCCAATCGCATGTATATCCCCATGTGCAAGTGGACATTCCATGGGTTTATTGAAAACAACAAATATTTGTTCTCTTTTATCCTAATGGATGTGGCAAAAATATTCAGTTGTACCCCAGATATATTTTGGTTAAAGTGAATGTATATGTAGTCATTTAGGGAAATTTCTTCGTCGCCCAAATCATCATCCCCGGATTTACAGAAAGCCCGCAAAGCAGGGAACTGTGTTAGAGGCAAATTCTTTATTGCCGTTATTGTTTTTGGGTTAAGTAAACATCAGCATAAGTTGTTGTGCACGCAATAAAACACGATTGCAAAATGAAAGAAAGGAAAATTATCTTCAGGAGTTGTTTAGTACTCATGGTATCAGTGGTGGTGTTGAGGTTACCTAGCTACTTGGATCCCTTGATCTGCTTTGGATGAGCCTATTTTAAGGACAATTCTGCAATCCAAAACTATTCCAGTGCGGGACGTTCGGAAAGTGTAAGAACACCAACCAGAAAATAACACATGTATCCATCTAGATGACAGTCGATTGGGCCCAATTTTGGCACACTTGTAATTGGGTCCACACATCGGCAATACCCAGTAAAAGGGAAAAGTGAGAAACTGTTCATCATAAACAAAATTAGACGAAAAATGAAACACTATTTCTGGGGAATGACGAAGTGTGCCAGGTGCACTTAAGAGGAAACAAGAATGAAAATGAAATTCCAAATGGGAGAGCGGGGTGGGTCTGGGCAGCTGCCACGAAGTCTGTTTGAAAAGTCATACTTCCCCTCCGGCGGAGCTACAGTCGCCGAGTTACACATGAACCACAACATTACCTAAAGTTGAGCAGGTAAAGTAATATTATTTCTTCCAACAAGGTTATGGCTTTGGAATGGGATTAGATTTGCGGATCAAGGGAAAAAAATTTGACAGAAAAATACGTTGTGTGAAATGTGGTAGGATTAGGTTGAAGGAAGCCATACTTCATCCAACGAAAGTAGATCCACCGAATTAATTCATGTCGTTTATATATTTTTTGCGTTCCTACTAAAGTTATTAGTTATTAAGATTGGGATGTGATTACAGTTAGGGATGGGTGGAACAAAAATTTGGGAGAGAGAATAGGTTGCCCTAGTTGTTACAGGTATGAATACGGGTATGGATTGGTAAAGGTGGGAAAAAATGACTTGAATGGGATTATGGATGTGGGTGAATTCTAAAGTGATTCCGAGAGTAGCGCCTAAGGACACGAGAAAGGGCAGAGCGAGCAATGTGATAGTTGGAATGTAGAAGAGGTAATGGGTCTGTTGTTTGAAAGCGTACACGAAGCTGAAGAATTTTACAATCAGTATGCAAGGATGGTAGGGTTTAGCATCCTAGAAGGATGTGAAAAAAATAATGGGCAAGGAACCACGCGGTACATAAGATGGGTATGTCACACTAAAGGGCACATGAATCCAAAGTGGCTAAAGCTGGTAGGCTAGAAAAGGGAAGCAATAGCAATAAGTAGAGTGGGATGCAAGGCAAGGTTAAGAATAAAATACTTGGCTAATGCGAAGAAGTAGGTGGTGACAGAATTTGTAGATGAACACAACTATAGGCTAGCAACAAAGTCTAGCGTTCCGTTCTTGTGTTCCCATCGAAATAATGTAGACTATGTCGAAGCGCAAACCTTGAAATGAGTTGGTGTGAGAACAACCCAAATAATGAAAAACTTTGTGAAGCAGGCTGGTGGATACTTCAAGGTGGGATTTGTTGTGAAGGACTTTTACAACAGATTCGATAGAGAAATGAAAAAAGAAATTGCGAGTGGGGATGCAAAAATTGCTATTGCATATTTGTGTGGGAAGAAAGACGAAGACTCGATGTTCTATTATAAATATGATGTGGACGAGAAGAAGCGACTACGGCAATTGTTTTAGGTGGACTCATATTCAAAGAATGACTATGACGTATTTGGGGATGTTCTCATGTTCGACACAACATATCAAACCAATAAATATAGAAAGCCACTGGTGGTATTTGTTGGAATCAACAATCATTTCAGTAGCATCGTGTTCAGTTGTGCACTAGTTTTAGATGAGAAAGAAGAGACACATATGTGGGTTTTAAATAAGTTGTTGGACGCAATGAAAGGCAAGAAACTAATATCAGTTTTGACAGATGATGATTCCACAATGAGAAAAGCGATTACAATGGTATTGCCGGAAGCAAGACACAAACTGTGTGATTGGAACCTTGATCGAAATGCTTTGAGTAATGTTAAGTGCAAAGAATTCATAAGAGGTTTCAGTTATTTTTTGAAGAAAAAGGCGTCAGTTGAGGAATTTTATGTAAGATGGGCAGCATTAGTAGCCAATAAGGCTTGGAGGGTAATGAGGGGGTTAAAGATACGTATGAGAAAAGAGGATTATGCTAGCATGAGAAGTACAAAACGGTGTGAAAAAATAAACTGGTTCCTGAACCAATATTTGAATGACAAGATGCAGCTCTTAGAGTTCGTTAGAAGATTTGACTTAGCAATATCATATTTGCGCCACTCGAAGGATAAGGCAACTCACAATATCGATGATACATGCCTGTGCTAAAAACAGAAATCACATGCATCCCAAGTGTACACATGGAGAATGTTTTCATGGTGAGGAAGCACCTGGTTAGGCAAGTGATGTTGATATCTGACGAAACAACTGATGATAGAGAAGTTCGAGGTTTCTAATTTCACAAGTATGATAAAAGGACGAAGAAGTTTGTCGTGGATTTGAGGAACGGTGACAGTAATTTGAAATGTTCATACCTCAAATTAGAATCAAAGGAATACCTTGTGTGCACATGTTTCGAGTCATGTTGATAGAGAACATAGATAGAATTCCTGCATCATGTACACTGAAAAGGTGGACTAATGTTACCATGGATGGCAGGGATACTGTAGGAAGTTCACGTTATGGTTGAATAGCTCCACAAACGGCTAGATATGGCATTCTTGTTTCAAATTGCAATAAAATGTGCTATTATGTGTCTTTCATGCCTGATGGTTGTAACGAAATCAAGGAAGTAATTGACAAACAAACACAACAATTAATGGAGCAGTGGAATGCAAGAGGTTTATGCAACAATAGTAAATGACTAGAGTTTGGGAAGGGGCTGGACCCAAGGATGAGATACGGAGTAATGGACCCCATATGCATATGAGCAAAAGGTGATCATAAGGACAAAAAAAATTTTCAGCATAAGAAGTGTAGCGCCTGTGGGTAAGAACAATATGGGTTTTTGTAAGATTGACTTTCGTGTGGCACATGTTATTGTGAAAGGAATGCATGTCGCAGGTCATGCACTCAAATCATGCATTCAAATATGATACAGTTGTTGGTTTTTGTCAAGTTGAGATCAAATCACAACAAGAGGACATGTCCAAAGTACAAACCTGCAAAGGAGAATGGCAAAGCGGCAATCATGTTGATTATGAAGAATATTCAAGAGATTCAGAAACACATCTTGACCGTAATGTAACAAAGGACATAGATTGCGATGGGGAATATGGAAGTTTAGGAGAAGACAACATGTCTCGGTTTAGTGACACAAGCATCTGGAAATGGAGGAAAATCAGACAATATGGGTAATATGAACCCCTACAGTGAAGTATGGTGAGAAATTTCCTTGCCATGTAAATTTTCCTTTTACTTAAATAGCCATGTCATAATGGTTCAGTTAAATGTTACTGATTTTTTATTGTGTGTGACGTGAAGAGCGGATGGGCTGCATCAACATCCCAATTTGGTAGATGGAATGTTGAAAATATCGTAACCAACACTGAAACTTTGCATCAGGTTTGGTTGTTGAGATATAATTTTTTTTTTGAAATGTCTTCAATAAGTTTGTGCAATTGGTAATGCTTTTACCAGGTAAGGCAAAACGTTGGAACAGAAGGATCGGTTGCCATGTGATTACCATAAAACCACCACCTAACCCTCGAAACACTGCAATGGTGGCACTTGTTACCATAACTTTGGTTGTGTTTTTGGGAGATGGAGGGGCTGCTGTGTACAAGAAGGGTGCATGACCAGGCCTCCTCAATTGGAAACCTGAAACGATGAACAAGTGCGGCCTGTGTTATTTTGTTGTTTTGTGGGCTATTGGGAGATAGGAAAGGGGAAAAAAATCTTGTTCTTTTGTATAGGGGTAGACAAGCAATAGTGGTAGGTTGTAAGATACTGCCGACCCAATGTGCTATGGGGTAGTATTTAGAATTACAAACTAAGTTTATATTTTTGAATCGGTAAAATCGTATGAGCAATAATTACCATAAGGCACAGAAATTTTCCAAATTAACATATGATAGGAACAAAGAAAATGGTAATTAAGTACATGAATACACAAAACTCACTCCTCATTGAAGACTACATGCATTGATGAAGTAAGTGCAACGAAATATTATAATAGTTTATTTGGATTGTACTTTTTAAATTTTATTATTAATTATTTATTATATTGAAATAATGAAAACAATTTGAATTAGAAAATGGTAGTATGCAAAGTGATGTGTTGGAAAATTTGTTTGGATTGATTATCCTAGAATAACTACATACCATACTAAATATCAAAATACTTGGCAAACGAATTAATAATTTATCTTCAAAATAATGTTTTAACAAATACAAAAATAGTAGGCAATTCAAAAGAAGCAAATAATATGTGTTGGCATCAAGGGGAAATGATAAAGGATGTATTTGAATTACATTTTGGTTAACAACAATTTAACCCTATAGTTGTGGGGTACTCACACTTTGGCCCTTTAGCTTTAAATATATACATTTTGTTCCTCTATGGCAAGATAAAATGTATTTAAAAAAATAGTTAAATGGCATAAATACCATTGACTTAGATGAGAGGAAAATTTTAAGAAAATAGATCTCAAATATTACAATATTTTTTAAAATATTTCTAAAAAACTTTCAAACAAAACAAACTAACTAATTCTAGATGAATTAGACATGAAAAATAGCTAAGAAAAAATGTGACAATGATATCATAAAAGATTATATTTCTAGTACTATTAGAGAGGACCTCTACTAATTTCTTAGCAAATAAAAATTGAACGGTAATACAGGGAGATGGCTCGATCAAGGTGTGGATATTCTGGAATCCAAGCAAGAATACAGTGGAATGTGAGGACCGTGATGATGCTGAAAGCCTGGCCACTGTGTTCAGGTGAAAGAAATATCGGCAGTTCCTTCATAGGGCATTAACACATTCAAGGGTCAAACTTTTGAACCCTGCATTCCTGACAAGATTGGATTGAGAGGGATGTACTTGGATTGCAATTTGGTAATTTGTATGGTTTGGGGTGGGTATGTAGGATGTGCATGTGGGGGTTTTAGGTAATCCAGGGGCTTTTTTGGTTTATATTCTGTTGGCTTGCACCGGATACATGTATTGTTCTTGTGGTCAATGCGCTAAGTGTTGGTTAATAATGTAACAAGCTTGCCTTAATATTATGTATTATAATTATAATTAATGATTTAATTTACATAAACATCCACTTAATCAGGTAGAGCACAAAACAAACACCCTAAACAATCATCCACTTAAGAACACAAAGCTTACTTTTTACTTATACAGAACAACCAGTGAAATATAACAGCCACTACAGCTACCACATTTATCTTCCACACTGTGCTGCAACTTCTTCATTTCTTTACGATTTGTTGCAATTTCAGATTGAACGTTAGAATGGGATGGAGGACTAAATGAAAAGCAGCTACATAGTCATCATACCAACACACCCATCGCTTACATGGAGCCTAAATTCAGAATCACACACAGAGTAAGGTTTGAAATATTTCAATTCTTAAACTTAGATTTGTAATAGGAGCAAAGAAGGCAAACTATGTAATGGAGTGCTTACATCCTCGTTTGGACAATTGTAGTAGTGTCTGCCATTGTTTGTTGTTGATTTTTTGACGATGCAAACTCCCTTACCGCACTCGCACTACATCTGCAGCTAGTATAAGAAAGCAATGGATGACGAAAAAGATGTTGAGAGGCCATAGCAATGGACGATCCTTTCTCATTGTGGACAGGCATAACTATATAGCTGTTCAATAAGTGGTCTTTAAAATAAGCAACAAGGAGTTTTGAGGTATTCTTATTTCGGATGGGTCGGCATTATTCGATACGGTCAGCTATGGGCCAAATTGGGAACCATTGAACGATACGGAACATTAGTCGTGTTGCTTTCAACTGTTTTACCATCCAACTAAGAACAACTCCCAAACAAATCGTAATGAGTCAACTGGACTTCATCACCACCATATGTCCTAAAACGACTAATCACATCAATAACTTAAAAATGAGTTTTCTAGTAGGCCAATTTCTTATTGCCCGTATCCAAGATCATTTTAATTTAATCATTGTGTTCGGTTGTTTAACCCACTTAACTAACGGACCACCTGACACTCAACCCACCATTACCCCAGAATACTAACTCCTCTCATTCCAAGTCCAACAGATTTCGTATCCATCAAAAATTCAACTCAAGTGTTTCTAAAATTCACAATTCACGCATATCCATGCTTTTTAATTTTGTGCAACACATTTGTCCGTTAAATTTATACAATTTATAGCAGTTTAAATAGACAAAATAATTGCAATTGGTGTTCTTACATTAATGATTTACATTTCCATAATCCCAACAGTAAAAAATTCTCTAGTTTTGTCATACGGACCAATTTTGGTAACCAAAAAAACAAATAACCTAGTTCTAAGACCACGAAGCTTGCAAAAATTAATAGTTTTGAGGGTCCTACCCCATTGGAACATAATCACTAGGCTAATTGTTCAAGATTTTTCACATACCTACCCTAAACAAAATACAAAACTAAATGCTGTTACTACTATCCCAACAGTGACATGTGAATGAAAAGGTAATCTCAACAAAGCATTATATAATTTTCTTCAGTTCTGCATCTTGCACTTCATTGCCAGCATACATAAATAAGCTAAGCGCAATCCTCTACCTTTCATTGTCTAAGTTGAACTACATCCCTTGTCCTACCTTATCTGCTAAAAAACTGCATATCTCCATAAACTTTATGACAAACACCCCGCGGTCATGTCTGCAAACAAATTGAAAGCATCAAATAAAACTATCACAGTCTGCATGAAAAATCATTTAAATAGTATAATGGCATGTCAATTTTATTTTACGCCCACAATATACATATATAAAGCCTAAGGGTGAGGCATAAAACAACAAAATCATATACCCGTTATCCTGCTGAGGACAATGCTAGGGACCAACAATTTTGAAAGCTTCAACGTCACAGTTCGGCCTGTCACCGCATCCATGTTTCAAGGCATAACCCACTCCTTTGCCCTGCGAAAGAACATAGGCATTTAGCATGCTTCATGCGTTAAACAATTTAATACCTTTTCCAAGAAAAAAAAGAAGCATAACAAATGAATGGACTTACAAGTGTATCCATCTCACCAAACCATTGCTTGTCTAAGCGTGCCTTTGTTTGAATCATAAATACAAACCTCTCTACTGTCCATATCAATAATACACAAGTACCAGTGATTGTTGAACCACATCGGCACAAATATCTGCAAGTGCTTGCGTAACCATAAAGCCTTATAAATCAACACTGATGACACAACAACAGATCAATAACACTTCACATTAATTTTAACCTTTTCGCACGTCTCAATTGGCTCTCCATACTTTTCTTCATTCATGTATGTTTGAATATATATATATATATATATATATATATATATATATATATATATATTGAGATGTGAATCTATTATCTCTGGTATGTTGCTCTGATTACAAATAAATATGGATCACAAATTGTGCATTTAACAGGAAATGAAAAAAGAAAAGTAAAGGGAAGGCAACAAAAATCTTGCACATATCAATCATGCTATTAGTGTCTCTATAAGAAAATTTATCTCTTTTATTTTTTTTGGGTCTACCTTAGTTCATATCATAGGTTATAATTGTAGGAAAATGACAAGGCCATGAGGGTGTTCCAGAGAAGTTTGCAATATTTGTTGTGAGCTTTAATGGGACCCATTTAGAAATTGCCTACTTATATAGGTGGGGAGAATTTTCTTAATCAAGAAGGCCTAACTTGTCCAATTCAATCCAAACAGAGCACGTGAATATGGATAACTGAAGATGGTCCTTTACATGAATATAAACTGTTGGCTGGAGGCTCACCGTAACCAGAGACCAACAATGGCCTACAATTGATTGTTTGTTTGACTAGCACGTGGCCATTACTTAAAACAAACATTTTCAAACAACCAAACCTTAAAATTATTTAAGATTCACAAGTCACATTTGGGTTGGAAGTTTTGTGACAATGCGTCATCATTGCACCAAAGCAACTTATAACCTGCAGTAAAAGTCATAAGAGAACTTGTTAGCGAAGTAAGTTTTACGCCTTTAATGTAACTGTGACTGTCTAAACAAAAGGAACTTTACCTCGCAGTTCAAGGGGCTCATGGGACGAAGTAAACGCATTTTTATCCTTGAGGCCCGACATCCCATGATTGATGCCAAGTGGTCCATGTATCAAAAAACAAGGATAATCATAAATATTAACAGAACCAACAATTTCTTTTTACCTTTTTTAACACCATTTATATGTGGCTAAGAAACTCACCCCTTTTGGCAATTTTTTGTCAAATAGGTGCCTTAAAATTGACATGTTTCTGTCTCGTAATTGACTGCCATTTTCTCATTCCTTCCTCCTTTTAGGCTTGTACAATTGCACTGCCAATGTGTCACGGGGTGGCCAGACGCTATGTCCCGTGACTTGCTAAAGTCTCCTAAGTATGTTGCCCAAGAGAAGATGCCGTTGTCGATCGCACTCATGTGCTTGCCTAGTCAGCACCCAGAGTCGTGTGGCCGTTGCTTGGCGCGTCCGTGCCGCAGCTCTCGTGCCTTATTGCACCCGTGTGTTCCTTCTTATCGCACTCGTGTAGTAGCCAGTACGACCTATTGCACTTCTGTCGCAGCCGCACGCCTAGTATAGCACTTGTCGATGCCTATCGTGACTCACGGGAGGACGGAGTCACACACCCGGCATCACCAGCGCCTGGGACGCATGGGACCACTGGTCACAAATCGGTGCGATACTGAACGAGCATGAAGAACCAAGCACCAGAAGCATAGGGATGTAATTTTAGGTGTTAATTCTTCTTGTATATATAAATAACTTAGTTATTATATTTTTCCTTTTGTAGAGAAAAATAGTGTCTACTCCTGTCACTTAGAGTTTTTTTGCTAGGATTACTATAAGGAGTGATAAGGAGTTGATGTGAAATCGGGTGTAATACGAAACTTGTAAATCTTGCGATTGTTTAATGAAATCTCATTTCCTATTTAATTACTGTACCTCTAAAGGTTATATATGCATTTATTTGCTATATTTGTGAGTGCGATACACAGTCAGTCGGATAGATGGAAGTGATGTGCGAGACGTTACTTGCCACACGGCTCGTTACGTTGAGAGATAACGAACGACCCGTGACAGTTGGTATTAGAGCTCTGGGAGAGAAACTGGGCTTACGATAACTCGAAGATGGCTACGCATAGAGAACAGATTGATGCTTTAGAGGAGGCAGTCAATCGTCTCTCTTCAATTTGTTTAGGTAACGAAGGTGCCGCTACCCTGAACCTGTGAGTGGGTCAGACTGAGACGGACCTTGCCCATTTGAGTGCGAACCTTGAGAGGGAGCAAGGGACCACTCAACGACTTTCGGTGGAGACCCAGACCCTTGAGGGAGGTGTCGTGGGGAACACTAATGCAATTGTCGAATTGCGAACGATGATGATGGAGCTCCGTGTAGAGGTGCGGGTTCTTTAGTTGGCGGTTGCCAGTAACAACCCTGTGGCCAATGTTTCAGAGATGGCAAGGGTATTCAATAGGCTGAAAGTCCCCGAGTCAAAGATGTTTGGCGGGGCAAGAGACACGAGAAAAATCGAGAACTTTCTCTTCGATATGGAGCAATGCTTTGAGGTAACGAATGTTGGAGACGATGCCACGAAGGTAACGACTGCTTCCATTTATTTGTCGGGGGACGTCAAAGTGTGGTGGCGCACCTAGAAGGCTGAGATCCAAGTTGGATGTCTTCGAGTAGACATATGGGAGAAACTGAAGCAAAGGATAAAGCGACAGTTCTTTCCACATAATGTTGAAGAAGAAACTCGCCGTGCCTTATGTGAATTGAGGCACACGGGCACCATACGAGATTATGTTAAGAGCTTTTAAACCTATCTCCTGAGCATCACGGACATGTCAGAGAAAGACAAATTCTTCTTTTTCAAAGAGGGCTTGAAGCCGTGGGCTAAGATAGAGCTATAACGAGCAAGGGTTGAAGATCTGGATTCAGCCATTGCACAAGCCAAGCGATTAGTTGACTACCAGTTAAAATTGCGACGAAAGACGAGATCGACAGTCAATCGGTCCAACGGATCCGGCAACCTATTCAATCGACCAAATGGGAAAAACGGTGGGGGAGACTGACCCTTCACACAACAAAATGATGCTCAAACACAATCCAAGAGCTGAGGTCCAAGCACCAGCAACAATAATGGGGGCCAATAGAGACGAGGGTGCTATATCTATGATGGTCCTCACAGAATGGCCGAGTGTCCAACGAAGAGACTCTTGAATGCTTTGCTTGCGGAAGACAATCTTCTTCGCCAAGACGAGTCGCCTTCAGAGGAAGACGGTGGCAAAGAGTTGTGCGGCTAGGAAGAGCATGCTATGGGGGCATTCTTCTATTTGTGCAATACACTTGAGGGCTCAACAGGGATGACGAAAGCCAAAAGACTCCTTCAGGACAAAATTGACAAGGTGATTACCAAGTGCCACGCAAAGGTACTTACCAAACAAGAAAATCACACTGCTATCAAAATGGAGAGGCGGACCATGGAGGATGCGACTACGCTAACCCTTGAGGAGGATGAAATTGAGTAGTTTAGGCCAATGAGGGGCAAAAATAATGGCCTACTGTACGTGGATCTGAAGGTGAATGGGAAGCCAATACGAATAATGATCGATACAGGGGCAACCCATAATTACCTTTCTAGCACTGAGGTGGAGCGATTGGGGTTAGTGTTGGAGGAATCCACGGATAGAGTAAAGACAATCAACTCTGCCGCACAACCAATCGTGGGAGTTGCCAATGACGTGTCCATAAAGGCTGGTTCGTTCGTGGCACGGACTAGTTTTGTAGCGGTTCAAATGGATGACTTCAAATTCATTATTGGGTTAGAGTTTTTACGAGATGTAAGGATCACCATATATCCTCATAGCAACGCTCTAATGGTTTTAGGCAACAATCCATATATGATTCG
This sequence comes from Mitragyna speciosa, assembly GCA_024721245.1. Lineage (NCBI taxonomy): Eukaryota > Viridiplantae > Streptophyta > Magnoliopsida > Gentianales > Rubiaceae > Mitragyna > Mitragyna speciosa. Next base: position 24,013,789 of record CM045566.1, on the reverse strand, counting down.
GGTCTCAGTGGGGAAAGGTGATGGAACGAATCTCTCGACGGTACAATTGAAGGAAAACCTAGAATCGAGAGAAACATGCTTCTTGGCGCACCTACGCTGGGAAGAGGGCTTAAAAGTTTTGGGGTCGGAGGTACTTCCGGTTCCACTCAAATCTTGGAAAAGCGTATCTTTCTATTTCATCACAGACTTACAAGAGTGGGACATCTCACAACAATTTTGATGGTGGTAGATCGTTTTTCTAAGTATGTGACTTTCATCCTTCCACCCCAGTTCGTTACAGGTAAAGAGATTGCTCGACTTTTCTTCGAATACATTATTAAATATTGAAGCACTCCACAGGAGATTATTAGTAATTGCAATTCGCGATTCACTGACGACTTTTGGACCAAAATTGAAGAGATGCTCGAGTCCAAATTGAATATAAGTCCCAAGACGAACCCTGAATCAGATGGCCAGACGGAACGATTCGAGAAAATGTTGGAGGAGTATCTCTATGATGACCATTCAGAAGGATTGGGTGTAGTTGTTGGAGGTGGCCCAATTATGCTATAATGCTTAAGGGAGTTCTTTAACCAATAAGAGCCCTTTCGAAATTGTTACATGGCAACAACCTCTAGCTCATTTGGTGGATGTTGTGAAAGAATCGAAAGTCCCTACGTGGTTGAAAGATCATCCAATTTTTCATGATAATCTTTTAAAGCCATACCATAAAGATCTGGAAAATCTATTCAGGGGACAAAAGGCGCAGAAAGGATGTGGAGACAATGAAAATTCTTGGGAACGACCAACAAATCTCTGAGCCCTCCAAAAGATGTTCTATGCTTACAATGCTTCAACGGCTCTGAGGACGTCGCCAAATCAGGTGGGGGAGAATGTTACGGGGTGGCTAGACGCTATGTCCCTTGACTTGTTAAAGTCCCCTAAGTACGTTGCCCAAGAGAGAATATCGTTGTCGATCGCGCCCGTGCGCTTGCCTAGTTCGCACCCAGAGTTATGCAGTCGTTGCTTGGCGCGTCTGTGCTGCAGCCCTCGTGCCCTATCGCACTCGTGGGTTCCTTCTTATCGCACTCGTGTAGTAGCCAGTACGACCTGTTGCACTTCTGTCGCAGCCGTACGCCTAGCATAGCACTTGCCGACGCCTATCGTGATTCACGGGAGGACGGAGTCGTACACCCAGCATCACTAGCGCCAGGGACGCATGGGACCAACGATCACAAATCGGTGCGATACTGAACGAGCATGAAGAACCAAGTATCAGGAGCATAGGGATGTAATTTTTAGTGCTAATTCTTTTTGTACATGTAAATAGCTTAGTTATTGTATTTTCCCTTTTGTAGTGAAAAACAGTATCTACTCCTGTTACTTAGAGTTTTTTTGCCAGGACTACTATAGGGGGTGATAAGTAGTTGATGTGAAATCGGGTGTAAAACGAAACTTGTAAATCTTGCGATTGTTTAATGAAATCTCATTTCCTATTTAACCACTGTGCCTCTAAAGCTTATATATGCATTTATTTGCTATATTTGTGAGTGCGATACACAGTCGGTCGGATAGGCAAACCACACGGCTAGTTACGCTGAGGGATAACGAACGACCCGTGACACAATGGTTGTGTAGTTTTTTTCTCCCATACATCTCTCCTTTACTACCGCTCACTTTGCTTGACTTCTGAGACTACTGCTTAAGTCCAGGTTTTACTTCTTCTTCAATTTTTTCTTCTGTGCTCCACTTCTCCAATCTAGTTATGCCATTTTGACGGCTGATACGCAACTCATCCTTGTCAACCTTCGCACCTACTTCAGCTTTCTCTTCAATCACTACCTTTGCTACTGGCACAATTGCCACCTCAGCATCACAAAACGCCTTACACGCTATAACCTCCTTACCCATTGCTTTCATTTCTATCTCTGTGTCGTTATTATTCACAGATTCTGTAACCATTTCTACCTCCTCACCGCATGCAGTTTAGTTATTATTTTTCCCTTGCTTCTTATCTTGCTTTTCCCTAACCATATCTAACAGCATGCTCATATTCTCTTAAACAGTGTTCGACAATCTAACAATTTTCTGCTCCAGTGATCTATGATTCCATTTCAATTCAACCAGGCAACTTTGTATTTCACTTGGCTCGTTCACCAGGCCTATACCTATTCCTACTCCCGAATTACAACCTACACCAACCTCAGCAACAACTTGCATATCAACCTTGCACCATTGTTGCAACAACAAAATGCAAATGACCGCATTAATTTCCAAAGTACATGCACAAAACCATTAAAATGTCCATTCACCACAATAATAAGGATAAAAAACATGTGCAAATACTACATTAAGTGCAAATATTGCTTATCCCATTATACAATTACCGATTTAACAAAACACACATGCCAAAATTGTCATACGTGATTGTCTGCCCACTGTACAAAACCCAAATTAAGCTATTCACACAACAAAATACAAACCATATCAGCAAATTTACCCTTAGCCCATTATACACTTACCAATTTAAGAAAACACACATGCTAAAATTGTCATACTTGCATGCCTATGATCCAATACCCAAGTTAAGCTATTAACACTTGCTAAAATTAATGAAGTAGCATCTGTACCATACCCTACTATCCCATCAACAAATTCAACAATACACAACCTAAAATTTCCAATGGTGCAATTTTTGCCTTACCCAAATGCGACAATAAGCCAACTAATAGCAAACCTAACTTTTCTAAACTGTCAAATTACCAAATCAATGGCAAACAACACACACATGCTGTAACTGATTATTGAAACATTTTGCTATTCAACTACAAAAACACTAAATATAGTTCTATATTACCTTGTCTCCTTCGACAATACCACGATTCTTCACATTCTCCCCTCTGAAGTTGCCGCTGCCACATTCAACCTCTCTTCCCTTCTAATCTCCTATTCCTTCTAAATGGGCATCCGTGACAAAACAACTTTGAAATCCAGCTTCTCTCCTTTCATATGCATATACAAATTCCCACAACGAGGGCCTGCAATTTCCAAAATATTTAGTCATATTACTTTCCCTTTCTCTTAATGCAAACATATGCCACAAAATACACAAACAAGTCACAATTTTCCAATCACTGGCATACGCATTTTTGTACCATAGCTTTTAAGGTTTACGCGTCACTTACCTAGACATATTTGTCGTATTTGCAATAACATGATCGGCTCATATTTTACACTCTCCGTTAGAACATTGGATCGCCTTTCCCTGTAGGTAGGAGGTTTTGCCGTCGACGTCAAGACAGAGAGTAGAAGAGAGAAGGAAGACACAAGGTAAGCCATAGAATGAAGAAAAAGAAGTGGTGGGAATGGAAACTTTATGTTCAACATGCCTTTAGATGGTAACTTTTTGTCTCTTACAGTTCCCAACGTCTCATTTCCCCATATTTCTCTCTCTTTCTTTTCTTTTCCTACACTTAAAAATTTCTGACCCCATTTTCTTATGCCTTTTTTTTTTCTTTTCATTACCTCCTTTTTGTCCCTCATCTGATAACTGGTCAACTTGGGCCCCAAAGTCACCTTTCCGGACGTACAGAAAATTATGCCTTTCTACATGGAAGAAGCTTCCCTATTGTAAATAGTTGTGTATTTCAAAAGATTTTGTCCCACATTGGAAAACCAAAGGGATTTCCGATCACTTTGTAATGGTTAGTTCTTTATTGGACTTGTGATGAGTTCAGAAATAGTATGGGCTAGCGTGCAAAAGAGGAAAGTTGAGTGCCAATCTAGTGTAAACTAGTGGATTAGCCCCTTTCCCCTGTACGCGTGGGTGTGTGTTAAACACAATCTAATCCAGTTTTGTTTGCTTATCAAAGGATAAAATTTTATTGCAGCCCTCCCATGCATGTGAGTTAAACATAGCCCAGTCCAATTTTGTTTATTTAGCAAAGGATAAAATTTTATTGCATGTCTCTTAATATCAAAGGATAAAATTTTATTGCATGCGTTTATCAAAATGTAAAAATTCAATTTTGTTTGCTTATCAAAGGATAGAATTTAATTGCACGCCCTCCCCATGCGCGTGAATAAAACACAGTCCAGTCCAATTTTGTTTGTTTGGCAAAGGATAAAATTTTATTGTACGTCTCTTAACGTCTTAGCCAAAAAACTTGGGATGCGCAGCATCTACCTTCCAAAGTCTCTTTTCTGTAACCTATATAGTAGTCTTCCTTAGGGTGCTCAACGTATACCTTCCAACATCTCTTTTCTGTACCATATAAAAACTAGTCTTCCTTACTTCCTGTTGCATATTCACAGAATTCTTTCTTCTCGTTTCCTTTGCTCCCTCTTGTCTCCTCTGCTGGTCTATTCTATTTTTATTATTTCTTTTCCCTCTTTTGAATAAGAAGAAGGGTTGTTTAGTTCTGCAGAAACATTGCACCACCCCGAAATAATTTTGACTCAAGCTTCTTCGATTTCTATTTTTTTTATACTGTTCTTGACATTGTTCATCATATTTTCCAATAGAGCCTTTTGGATAACAGATACAGGGCTTTTTTATAGAGAAATTCAAGCATAAAACACTACTAATGCTATAAAGTAATTTTCTCGCTTAATAGATTTTGATCATAGCAATGTATTCAAATAATTACAATACAGTAAATGTTTTCAATTATGTAGTCAATCCATTAGTGTTGGTTGGGCATCTCTAAATTCGTTTGTTGATATTTTCCACCAGTTATTGCTGTCAGACTTGTATTCCAAGTGGTAATCTGTTTTAATGAAATAGTTTTCAAATTTCATAGGACCAATACAATAGCCAGCAATTCATTTTTTTTTTGGGGACACGTCTGTGTTTTCAAACCATTAAAATACTAGTTAATTTTGATTTAAGAATATAATTATTAATGCCTGATAAGATATAGCTAATATTGACACTCTAATGGCATTTTTCTTGACTTCTTTAGTCAACTGAAATGTTAAAAATACACATATTGTTATTACAATTTGATATAAAATGGTGTGCTTTGTAATTATAATAAAAGATAAGAGTATTTTTTATCCTTCCACGAAGTTAACGAGAGTACACTAACTTGATTGGAAGTGCAAATGTAAATCTCTGTTATTGTTGAGTAATACTAAATCATAGAATTGGTATTGACATTAGACAAAAACCTAAAGTGTAGAATATGAATGTAAAGTATATAATTGATGTTGAGGATTATATTATACATGCGATCATATCGAATAATTGTTTATGGTTTGAATTTTTCTTTCTTTTTTTTTGGCAATGAACTTTTAGTGACATGTATAGATATTTTGACATTATCTTCCATTATGGCATTATCTTTTCTCCTTAACATCACTGAGAGGCTTGAATCCAATGGAATATATCTTCAGGGATTCTTTGTTATTTAGTTTCTGAAAGATTTCTTGAACAATACCTATATTTTCACAGAAAATTGATGTATATGCACTTGAATTTCCAAAATGTTTTTTTTTCTAAAGAGCCAAATTGGTTGAGAAACAATTGAAAAATAAAAGTACGAAAGTTTTGTACCTTGACAACGATTGGAAAAAGCTAACTGTGGCTCGTTAGAGCAATATCGAGAATGTTGACATTGAAAATCAAATAAAAAACGATATATATATATATATATATATATATATATATATATTCCTTATCAAGGAAAAGATTTACGTATAAGCAGTTTCATAAATTAATATTTTTGCCTTTCATTCACTCATTTCCATTTATACGACTTTGTCCATTTATCTTCCTTGGAAAGATAAAACCCATCCTCCTGCACCTGCCATTCACATCTAAGTCCATTTTGAATACCATAAGCAGGTGGACAATCCATGGTTTCATTGAAAAACATATACTAGTTCTTTTTAACCCCAACAGAAGTGGCAAAAATATAAAGTTGAACCCCTGATATAAGTACTCATTTATGGGAATTTGTTTCAGCCCAAATCATCATTCATACATTGACAGCGAGCCCACAATGCAGGGAATTGAGTTGGAAGTAAATTCTGTGTTGCCTCTGTTATCTTTGGATTAAGAATACTATCAGCATAAGTTGATGGGTACGAAAGAAAACATGGTTGCAAAATGGAAGAGGAAAATTATCTTTAGGAGTTGTTTGGTATTCATGGCATCTGTGGTGCTGCTGCTGAGGTTACCTAGCATACTTGGCTCCTTTGATCTATTTTGGATGTACCTTTGGGTATACTAAATACGGACTTATATATAGAGAATATCCAGCATAAAATAATACTAATACTACGAAATAGTTTTCCTGCTTATTTTTACAAAGAGATAGTTGAGATTGTGCGAATCCTCATAAATTTTGATCATAGCGTAATCAATTAATGGCAAGACAATAAAAACTTTGAATTATGTAGTCAATCCACTAATGTCAGTTGGGCATCTTTAAATTAGTTTGTTCAGATTTTCCACAGAGTTATTGCAGTGTAGAAAACGCTTTTGGGACGATTTAAAGTGTCTCAATAAGGCACTTGACAATAGTGTTGTATACTCCAGCATTACAATATCTAAATAAGATATAAGAAAGTGCCTTAATAAATAATCAATTAATGTACTCTATAGTAGTGTCACATTAGGCGGTATCATTATTGAGTAATGAGGTCACTCTAAGTGCCTTCATAAGTTTATTTGTGTTAGTATATAGAGGCCAAATAAATTTATTTTTAAATATGTAAAGTCATTAAAAAGTGCCATACTTGAAGTTTATTTGATGCTATTAGTGTTGTATCATATTCAGCATAAACGCAATCTTGAAACACAATAAAGTGCCTCAATGGGCTTCTTTTTTTTTTTTTTTCAATTTTGATTCGCCTGCAAGAGCAATATTTCATATTGTCTTAAATATTGAAACATCTTGTATCGTATTTAATTCCAAGTTAATCCAAGTATATCCATAATATAACAAACACATCTCAAAACCACAGCTTAAGAATATTGCAAACACACAAAACTATATTAAAATAAAAAGTTTTAATGGTTCAAATCTTTAGTATACCAAAATAGAAAAGTATCCTTGAACATCAGTATGATATAAAATTAGTAATCATTCTAAAAATGATAACAAAGTTCTTATCTAGTAATATGGCAGTAAAGTATCCTTAATCATCAATATGATACAAAATTAGTAATCATTCTAAAAATAATAACTAAGTTCTTATCTAGTAATATAGCAATAAAGGTTAGTTATCGTAACACCAATAACATCCTGAGTAGGTTAATATAATCATGACTCTAATAGCATCAAATCATCTTAATCTTTAGCATATGTCACCTAAATTTGAAAGATAAGCAGCCATTATTGTTATATTATAACATATTATCGCAACAAACTATAAATGAAAAAAGAACAGAGTTTTGTATGTATTACTAATTCAACTTCACTAACAATGTAAACAAGTAATCATTCAAGGAATATACCAAAATCACGCTAGAATACCAGTTAAAGCATCACAAAAGTTATTACCAAATTAATTACCAGTGGCTACTAGAATTTGCAAATATAAGTCCCTGCACTTTAACATTTGAGCAAGTCATTCAACATTTTAACTTTAGTATCGAGCAAGAACATATGGACAAGTTTGAAAAAGAACTCTAATTATTCCAAAACTCTGGTTTTAAGCATTCATAAAAACAGTAATGCCCAATTATTACAGATGATTCCATGAAGTATTAGACCAAATATCCATTATACTACAAAATAAAAAAATACATCATTACTTTCTTTTATGTGTATCGCATACTTACGCATGTAGTAATTGAAGAAGCAATCAAATGCACTAGATACAAACAAATGACAATGAAGTTCTGTAAAATATATATATATATATATATAAATAAATTTACTAATAGATGAGCATTTAATGAAGTAAAAATAATTTAATAAGGAAAATAATAAGGTAGATGATTTACCGAGTGGGAAGGCCATGCGATGCAAGTTCCCAATACATCTCCAAGTGTTGTTAAGTTTGAATATAGCCTAATCAACTTTTCATTCCACTCCACTGGGACTATCACTTGAACTTCACACCAATTTGCTCCTAGTTGTGTTCCGCCAATGTTCTTTGGTTGAGCCAATGCTAGAAAGATAATCTTTTGCCACCACTTCAATAAGATCAAACATACTTTTCAATAGCATCGAACCTCCAACCTAGGATTTTAAATCAATGATTCCTAGCATTTTAATTTTTATTGCACATCTCAAAATAAAGTGAATAAAAATATTTCAATAATATTTAAAATACCTTAAGAGATTGCATAACATTCAATGAGTGTCAAAATTGCCTAGGAGATAAAGATGGTGCCATAGACTCTATAGGAGAATTGTTATTTTGCTTTTAATGTGGAAAGATACTTGCTCGCAATTCTGTAATTTTTTTAGATTGCCACCCATTTTGCCTTCCATTCTTTTCATTGTTGCTCTATGCTATGACTTACTATTTTGCCCCACACATCTGACTTCTTCACACCTAAACCAAACATGCACAACTGTCTAGGAGGATCTTTTCTCATAACTTTGGCAAAGGAGTCATCAAGACTGATAGAGTCTAGTGAACCAAGTGGTAATTGACTTTAGTATGCACTCATTCAAGCCTAAAGAATCAAAAAAACAAAATCAATTTCAAAATTTATGCTTATCAATTAAGATTTTGAAACATAAAAGTATACGAAATTGTGTAATATGTTTCTTAAACGTGAAATTGCAACTGCATCATTTGAAGGATTATCATTTGAATCAATATAACATGTATCAAACATCTAAACATGAGATGGAGATTGACTCATTTTTTTTCTAGAATGTATTATAAATAGGTAAATGCAATTAATACATTTTATCTATCTTGCAAAATATTATAGTTTAAATAAATAATCTTACAAGCTCTTCATAAATTTCAACAAAGCTCAATTTCTTAGTAGTTTGATGCATAATTGTGCTTTGTCTATGCTTTTTATTATCTTCACTAATGTTCTGAAAAAGAAATTTTATCAAAATACAATAGATAAAGAAACTAAAAATTTATATACCTTTGCTTCCTCCGAGTTTCAATAAGACACAACATTCTTCCATTGTTCTCCTACAACTTGGGTTGGTTTATTATAAACTTGATTTTTCATAGACAAATTAGAAGCATAGTTTTCAGCTTTAACTCTTGACTTTTGACTCTTTTTTTCTTGCGTATAAACTTTAGCATCCAATGTTCTGACCTTGAGGAAACAACAAATATTTTCTGCAGTAGACACAAACAATTATACAATTTCATTTATCATTTGTAAAACAATTTTAAATAAATAATAATAACTATAGAAATTTTATTATCTTTATTAAATCTACCATCTCAGATTTTAAGGCATTTGGCACCTTGTGCCAATCGTTAACATCAATGGGAATAAAATGGTGTGCTTTGTAATTGTAATAAAAGATATGAGCATTCTTACCTTTTTTATGTGATTTAAAAAGTCAAGAAGAATACCATTAACTACTTAGGAAATGTCAGTACATATTTCCTTTTATCATAAGGGCTAATTTTAAAAACTCCCCTTAACGTTTGGTTAAAGTTGCAGGTTTACCCTCTAACATTTAATTCTTCTCACTTTGTCCCTTAATTTAACATTTTAAACATTGTGAATTGACAAAAATATCACCTCCTAAATAATTTTTTAAATTAAAAATTATTTTCCCCTTTCATTATAGTTGAAAAAAATTGTTCAAAAAACTTTAAAGCTCATTATTCATGGATTTATTTGAAAAGCCTTAAATTTTTATCGTACACTAAGAGCTTGGCAAAAACTTGTGTTTGATTAATACTGCAAAAATTTTAAGGTCCAAACTTCTACGAACTTGTTCAAAAAAAAATATTAGACTAAAAAATAGACTTTTTCTTGATTTTTTTCGTGAAAGATTTTTAACTTTTATGGCTAGTTTTTGGAGTTTTGGATAGGAAAAGAAAAATACTTAAAGAAAAGAGAATGAATTTGGCTATAAAGAAAAGAAAATGTGTTGTTTAGTAGTTTAGAGAAAAAAAAAAAGAGAATTAATTTATACATATATTTTCGTTTCATAATCTTTGGAAAGAATTAGTAATTTGCAAAATTATTTAGAATGTGGTATTTTTGTCAACTCACAATATTTTAGAGGTTAAATTGATGAGGTGGATTAAAATTGGGGATAAAATGAGAAGAATTAAAGGTTAGGGGATAAAATGCAACTTTAATAAAATGTCAGGGGGAGTTTTATGAGATTAACTCTTATTATAATTGAGTAATACTAAAGCGTAGAATTTGTTTGATATTAGACAAAGATCTATAAGTGTAGAATCTGACTCTGAAATATATAATTGATGTTGGAAAGTTTAGTACACAAGCGACCGTATCTAATAATTGTTTATGGTTTTTTATTTTATTTTATTTGTGACCAACCAACCTTTTTGTAGCATGTAGAGATATTTTTACATTATCTTTTCTATTTAAAATTATGAGAAGCTTGAATCCGGTGCAATCAATCTTCGTGGATTCTTCGTTATCTAGGTGATGAATGATAACTCGAACAATACATATATTTTCACCAAAAATTACTGTATATACACTTGAAATTTGAGAAACAATTAAACAATAAAAGCATGAAGTTTTTTCAATTTGATCATGATTGGAAAAAAATAAATTGTGGCTAAATTAAAGCGATAGCGAGAATAGAAACATTCAAAACCAAGTAAAAAAAAGAAAACGAAACAACTATATATCAAGGAAAAGATTTACATATTGATGCAGTTTCATAAATTAATATTTTCTGACTCTCAAAAACTCATTTCCAGTCATATGACTTTGTCCATTTCCCTCTCCCCTCAAAATAAAAGCCATCGTCCTGCACACGCCAATCGCATCTAAATCCATTTCGAACACCATGTGCAGGCAGACATTTAACTGTTTTATTGAAAACATCAAATATTTGTTCCTTTTTATCCCAGTAGAAGTGGCAGAAATATAGAGTCGAACCCCAGACATTTTGGTGAAAGTTAATGTATAAGTACTCATTTACGGGAATTTGTTTTAGGCCTAAATCATCGTTCTTCGATTGACAGCGAGCCCACAATGCAGGGGACTGGGCGGGAAGCAAATTCTTTATTGCCACTGTTGTTTTCGGATTAAGAAAACTATCAGCATAAGTTGATGAATGCGAAAGAAAACATGATTGCAACATGAAAGAAAGGAAAATTATATTTAGGAGTAGTTTAGTACTCATGATATCTGCTCCTTTGATCTACTTCGGACGAGCCTTCTTGGATACTAGGTATGGACTTAAATAGGGAAAAGCCAGCATAAGACACTACTAATAATGTGAAATAGTTTTCTTGCTTTGTTTTTTTTTTTTTCAAGGGATGGTTGAAATTATGTGAATCTTTCTAGATTTTGATCCTAGCCAAGCATCAATTAATTACAAGACAGTAAATGCTATGAATTATGTAATCAATCCATTAATGTTAGTTGGGCATATTTATTTATTTTTTGTTTAGATTTTCCACCATTTTTTTGCAGTCAAACTTGCATTTCAAGTGGCAATTTGTTGTAATAGAAATAGTTCTCAAATTTATCTGAGGGTCTAGTCATCGGGCTCAAAGTATAATAACCAGAAAATGTGGTATTTTCTTTTTTGTTTTTGTTTTTGTTTTCAGCGCCCGAGAGAGAGGAGCCAGGTGTAATTACGATGAACTTCAGAGAATGTATGTGTAATTATCCCTATAAAAATCTAAAAGCAATTCGTATAAAGAGTTTTTGAAGGCAAAATCAACTACAAAACTCCATAATTCCCAAGTCTCTAATAACATCCACGAACAAAATTTCAAAATCCTCTAACATTTGATGAGTTGGAACTTTTAAGTGCTAACTCCATTAATTTGAGCATTACTGACTTTTCTTCAGTTGTTTGGAAAATCAAATGTTTCTGGAAGTTTATCTCATTTTTTACCTTTCTACAACTGATGCAGTGGGCTCCAACTAATTTGGAAATGGCCGAACTACTTTGGATGTTCCAAATGAAACGGGTTAATTACGGGTCCAACAGGAGATGCCCATGGTATATTATTTAGTTGATTTATGCATTCTGATCAATGTGATAATTATTGCTACCAGTCAATGATGCTCATTAGTATTATTGATAGTTAGCAATACTAGAGTAAACAATTGAAAAGTCATTGAACTTTTAGCGTTTAAGAATTTAGTTTTTTTTTTGTGGTAAATTGGTCACTAAATATAAAATGTAATGCGTTTTGCCTCCATTTTATCAGTTAAATAATCTGTTAGGGCCTATTTTAAGGGGTAAAACCATTAAAAAGCCAAAAGTGAGCATTAATTACATTTTTGATATATTAGAATGGTCCAGAATGGTAATATCTTTCCATCTAGAATGCCTTCCCATCCATAATGGACTAGAAAAAATATTTCAGTTCACTGTTTAAGAATTTAAGTTAAAATAGAATGCCTATTTTTTTTTCAATATTTAGTATAATTATATTAGATGTCATAATAGAATAAAATCTATATTAATTTGACTTAATCGCCCTGTATTCTTTGCACTAGTTTGTATCATATTTTTATTTTATTTGTTTGTTTTATACATAAAATTCTTGATATTCTTGTTTAAATTAAATTAATTGTACTCTTTAATTAATTTAATTTTTTTATAATTATCAATAATATAACTAAGTATGCAAAAACATTAATAATGAAATCAAGCATTCATATTCTCTATTTGTTTTATCTACATTTAATTTATAGAAAGCTTAGTTTTTACACATTTGTATAAACGTTAAAATTAGTATCTTAAATACTTTTTATAGCAAAATTTTTTTAAAATATATATAGAATTGGTTGTGATTTGAAAATCATAAATAGCTATTAATTAATGTTGTAAATAACCTAACATTTTTTAATATTAAAAATTAAAAATAGTAAATGTATTATGAATTAAAAAGAACGAGTAGAAAGAAAAATGTAAGGGATAAATTGACTCATATTATTTTGACCTTTCCAAGATGAAGTTAGAAAGTACTTTTCTTATATTTTGTTGATGAATGTGTTTTCAAGAAAAAGTTGAGAGCATTTCAGTGGAAAAGAACTTTCCAATTTAAAATATCTGCACCATATATGAGAACACTAGATTTTTTAAGTTAGGACAAAGGTCTTCGAGGGAGATGGCTTTAATTGGTACCATCCCCATCCCACTGTCTTCGCCTTTTGGTACCACAACGATATCAACAATAGATGTCACTCTTCACTCTTCTGCCACCATCATCAATATCCCTACATTGAACATATTATTGCCGTCAGGACTAAAGTCTTGAAGGACCCAATTATTAGTGGATGATTTTGGCCTCTTTTGTTTATATAAAATATTTAAAATGATGTTTATTTTGATTTGTTGCTATAAAAATTAACACACTGATTTTTGCGGCAAAAGATTTGAAAAATTACTGATTTGGTCCTTTTGCCCCTGTAAATGACCCCAAGTAGCAGCTCTAAGGAAAATACAGCTAAAGGTACTCATGACTGGGAAAGTCTAGTAGCTACTTGTCGCACTCAATATCATAACCAAAGTATTCTACTTGATCATGCAATATTGTTTATATGACTTTATAAGGATTCAGGAAATTTAGAAATAATTGATATCCTAGTAATAGCACTAAATGTGCAGCTTTTGGTTTTCCAATTTCTCCATATTGTACAGTTGTTTGGTGTGTTGGATGGATATATGTTTAGACCGTATATTTATGCTAATCTGTGTCCTTAGATATTTTTCTTACATCACTACTTAAGCTACTTATGTATCACATACTATAACGATTCAACACTTTTAATATCTTCTTGTTTTGCTTCAAGCTAATCGTCCACTTTGTGATTGTGTCCTGTCCCTCAAGTGCTATCTTGGGTCAAGTCATAGATTTCAATTTTTGAGGTCAAATATTTACAAACTGTATGTAGGGCCATCAAATTGGTAATCAGATTATTAGGGAATCTGGATAGTTAGATGATGGCATAGCTATATCTTTCATTTTATCCAACTGATAATCTACGCTGAATTACATAGTAAGCAATAGAGGAGCCTAATGTCAGTTTGAGCAAAACTTACTAATAAAAGTTTGGTGTAATACTGGAGCCCTTTAAAGGGCAATTTTGTCATTTTGTCCACTGTTGGTATAGGTAGTAAATTGTAGTATAAGGGGAGGAAATTATTGTCATTAGGGTCATTAGGACATGTTTAGTAAGATTAGGGTTCTCCATCTTTCATTAGCCTCCTAATACTTTCTCTCTCTACCCAAATACTCTCCTAATATCTCTTTCTCTCTCTAATAGTAGAAGAAGAAGGCTTGAATGTTCAACAGCAAACAAGAAAGGAAGACCTAGAGGCCTCAACCCATCTCATTACCCAAGGTAATTTCTCTAATCTTACCCTAATTTATGTGGATTTTGTCTAATGACAGTGATTAGGAGTAATTATTGCATGATTAAGGGAGATTTCGGGTTGTCTATGCCATAATGATGATGGATAGTTGAAGTTAAGTTGTTGGGTTGTGATTATAGTGCATTTTTTAGTGTTGTTGGTGGATTGTTCAACCATTTTCTCGAAATGTTTGAGGTTGGGGTTGATGCCCACAAAGTGTTTGATGAATTGGGTATGTGAGAATCGTGTTTGGTGATGTCCGGGTTGTGAGCCATGGACCGAAAGGAGAAGCTGCAGCCACGACTAGAGCCTCTTCCTCACGGCTGGCCTCCGGCTGTGAGCCACGGGTTGAGTAGAGCCAGCTGCGGGCGCAGCTGACAACTATTCACCCACGGCTCAACCTCTGTGGCCACCCGTGGTCTGTTGTTGTGATCCGCGGGCACGATCACAATTGTGCAACCACGGATCATTTCATTTTGGATAGTTTTGTTTCGTTTTACGTTCTAAGTCCAGGTCTGAGCTTTAATTATTATTTCTTCGTAGAATTAGTATGTAATGAAATGTTCAATTGTGTGTTTTAGGCGAGGAAAGTGACCAACCCTTTGCAAACTATTTGAGTTAGCTCGAATCGAGATAAGTGGTACTTGTATCCTCTATGTTTTGAAAATAATGTTTGTAAACCATTTGCTTTGAACATTGTAGTTTCTATACAAGATGGGTTGAGTGTGATTACTTTGTTGATTTATTATGAATGTGTCACATTGTATTGTGTGATGTTTGGAATGATAAGTTTGGGCTCTTGAATGAATGATTATTAACGGGACTAGTTCCTCATTTGGTAATTTGTATGATTGTTTGACTGTGCTAATCGGGGATAGTTAGCTTTTGAATTGGGCTAATCGTGAGTTACCTTTCGGCTGTGTTAATCGAATTGTAGTTAACAATTGGGTATTCAGGGTCAATGATCAGTTTGTTACTTGAGCCCATATTTGTCTTTGTCTTATGCTATGTGAAATGTTATGAAATGTTAAATGTCACGTATTTATGATTATTTTGTCAAATGAAGTGATTTTGAGTTGTATATTTATAGCGCCCTCGAGCCAGTAGAGGATACTTGTACTACTTATTGGGCATTTTTATCACTCACCTCTTTATTTTTGATATGCAATGATAGATGATTTTGTAGAGAAGGAGTGGGCTAGCACTTGGAGTTAGTTGATGAGATAGAGAAGCTATGCTAGGAGTGGACTTGTTTACTTGTTTCGTCCATGTTTCATCCATGTTTATGAAATGACTTGAGTTGTATTGAGATCTCAATACTTGGAGTAGTGTGACTATGTCTATGTTATATCACTTTATGCATTGGGATATTAGAATTTATAGTGGGTGCCATGGATTGTATTTGAAGGCTTTAATCGATCTTTGCTTTGAATGGATTATTACTTGTGAATGTATATGAGTTATTTGTTTATGTGTATTTGGGATTTGATGGTATTTGATTGATTAGCGTTGTGCCTTAGTGTAAACTAAAGTATGGCGGGTGCCACGTCCCGGGGCATAGGGCGTGACATTTGGTGCGTATGATGTTTTAGCTTTGATCATCCTTTTGCACATTATATGGAAGCTTGAAAGTCTTAGTATATTGAAGTTGCTGAGAAGAACCCAATACTGATCTCTTGACACTTGCTTATTTTGAAATCCTTATTGTATTTAGGAAATAGGACAAACAATAAGAAGATTTTCTATTTTTGTAGGCATAATCTCAATGCATCAAAAGTAACTCTTTGTAAAATCCAATTAAACATTCTCTCAGTAATATGTCATTAAGAATGATAATTCATACATACATTCTTCTTGGTCTTGTTGTTTAGCGATGTTGCATACATCCTTCTTGATTGTCATTAAGAGTGATGTTGCACACATTAATAGCTTTGGTTCACTATTGGCCAAGTTCATAGCACTACTATATCCTCACTACTTTGGTCCAACTTCGGACCAGTCCAGATCCTTTGTCTAAATTTTTTTTGTGTCCAATGGTGTTCAATATAAAACTACATCATATAAATATGAAACTATATGCTATGTCATTCCATTTAGTGATAGACGTAATTTTGTAGTGTTACGATGTAGTTTTGTGTTATACACAGTTGGACACCAAAAAAATTAGACAGAGGATCTGATCCGCTTTAGGACATATACTTGATTTACAAATTTAGTTCACCATTGCCCAAGTAAAGAACTCCTCCTCTAGCTTTCCATTTCTAGACTTGAAGCAGAAAATACTTAAATTTTGAAGAGTTCATAGCTTTCTAAATTGTAGATAAACTAAAGGAGTTAATTTTATTGTTTGACTACATTATCAGTGTGAGATGTGTCTTGATTTTTGAGTTCTTGGCCTTAGATATTGTTGTAGACAACAAAATTTTATTTTAATTAAAATCTTTATCTTGAATGGCATATTTATCGTCCAATTAAATATTGTCATATGTCATCTATATTTGAAGAATTGGTTATTATATTAGCCAATTATATTTTTTCACATATCAAGATGAGGTGGCTCAACTAATAAAATATTTTGAGTTCACTCCTCCAATTAAATTGTGCTATATCATATGTTTATTAAACTTAGCCAATTAAATATCTACACCTTAATATTTATCCCTTTATTATAAATATAAAATAAGGAGATATTAAAGTGGTGTAGTTCTTATATACTTATGTTTCTTTTGAAGGATAAAGAGATAAGATTTGGTTTCTTTGAAGATAAGTGAAGAGGTAGACAGATACTACAAATTCTCATTTTTCTCCCATCCTACAACTATAAATAGGGGTCACCCCTAGGGAGAATTGGCACACATACATACACTCATACATTCTTGAAACTCTAAGGTCGTGGAACCTTTGAGTTTTCCACAAAGTTTTTCAAGAAATTTGAAATTCATGAAGCCGTTTCAAGCTCTCCTTTCAAGTCTTTCATATCAAAATTTGAAGAAATCAACATTAATTCGAGAAAAACTTGAAGCTCTCGAGTTAACATTTTGAAGAAAAGAGTCAAAGGACTTTCTACCATATTGAGAGAATTTCCAAAGATTATAATTATTTTTATGTCAAATTTATATATTTTATATTCATTGCTATTTTCTTATTTGTTACTTTTCTATAGACTTGAAATTTGTTGTGTACAAATTTTTGGCACGCTCGATGGGTGAATCTCTGCCTTCCATCTCTTTTTTTCATATATTCAATTCAAATTTCATTGATGGCTCCAAAGAAGGACAAATCTAGGTTTGCTCGTTCCAAGGTTGATGAATCAAAAACTTCTGATGATGCTTCAAGTGCTAGTGTAAATCTTCGAGTTGGTGGTCCAATGACAAGGAATATGACGAAAATGGTCATGCAAAGCAATGTGGATGTTCAATCACATCAACTTCAGTTTTCCCATTGACGCCAACTAAGTTTCTTCCCCTATGCTGGGACTCAACGATGTTGGTGCTTCAATTGAGGAAAATCTTTCAATACTCAAAGTTGGCTTTAGCCCCAAAATCTCAACGCATGATGATGACCTGTCAAGTTGTAGTTCATTATCTTCCTGTGGGATTCCTTAATGATAGTTTCTCCTTATTCAAGATTCTACCTCCAGTACCTCTTCCGTTATGCCTACCATGACATGCAAATGTCAAACTTGACGAAGATGATGGAAGTGATGATGGAGAGATCAAAGACCAAGACGTTACGATTGCTCAACTTGTAAGTCAAAATGATGGCATTGCTGGAGGGAAGCGAAATTGGTTTTAAGACACCTTTTGGCCAAAATAAAGGCTGAAGTTTCATCCAAGCAAGAAGGAAATACGAAAGAAGTGCCCGTGTTTGTTGATGGGATAATTCCTGTTGATCGACTAAAGAAGTTCATCGAAGGCATGATCTAGGTGAAATATGAAGGCGGAGTAAAATTAATACTTACCTATGCTAAACCTGACTCTGCAAGAATCGACAATTTATGATGCCTGCTAGATGTCAACCCCTCAAGTTCCAGCAATTTGATGGCAAAAGAAATCCAAAGCAACACATGGCGCATTTTGTTGAGACATGTAACAATGCAGGGTGCTAATCAATGCTCGTTAGTGAAAAGATGATCCCATCGTTGATAACATCAACAGGTGGAGAAGTTTAAGTCTGAATTACAATGATAGATTCTTTGAAACCTCCACAATGGAAATGTGCATTCAAGAAAAGCATTGAAGTTTGAGTTACATCCTGTAAGGGATTTGTCCAAGCACCTTTAAAGAATTGGCCACCTAAATCTCCTTGACACGTGTATAAATTGTCTCTAAGTCATAAGTATTTTCAGATCTTCTTGGTACGTCTCTAAATTATAAATTTCTCCAAACTTCTATGAAACAAACATAATTGCCTCTCAACTTTATGTTTCTCCAAGAGCGTTTTGACGCACAAGCTTAAATCGCACGTTGTTCCCTGCCCGTGTGATCTAAAATTGTAGACGGCGACCACCAATAGTGCAGTATAGAGTTAAACTATTGAAATACTCTACCAAGTCTAAAGTGGTAAATAAATGGATACTCTTGACCTATATGATATTAAAAAGTGAATAGTTGGAACTACATATAATTTGATTCCCTTTTGGGATATGTAGGTAGTTTAGAGGGTAATCTTTAAGTTCAGTTACACCTCACAAGATCAAATCTTTTTTCTTAAAAGAAAAGAACCTTTTTTTTTTTAACAAAGTATTAAAACAAAATTCTTTCTCTTGAAAAAGAATTTTTTTTTAAAACAACATCTTGAACCCAAATTCTTTTTGTTCTAAAAGAAAAACTTTTTTGAGGCAAAAATACAAATCCAAGCTTAAAAACAAAACAAAAAGGACTTTTTTATTTTTTGAAACAATGTTCCAAAATCAAATTCTCTACGATTTTTTTTTTTGAAATAAGCATTCAAAAGCAAACTGGCTTAATTATTTATATAAAAGGAACACTCTTGAAACAAAGTTTATTTTCTTTTCTTCCTTTCCCTTTCTTGTTGCACTTTAATTGTTTTGGTGAAATAAACTCACAAGATAAGAAAAGTTAGAGCGGTAACAAGAATAGAAACACTCAAAACCAAGTAGAAAACGAAAGAAATATATATCAAGGAAAAGATTTACATAGATGCAGTTTCATAAATTAATATTTTTGCCTCTCATATACTCATTTCCAATCATATGACTTTGTCCACTTTTCTTCCTTGGAAGCAAAATAAAAACCATCGTCCTGCACATGCCATTCGCATCTAAATCCATTTCGAACACCATGTGCGCGTGGACATTTAATGGTTTTATTGAAAACATCAAATATTTGTTCTTTTTTATCCCAATAGAAGTGACAAAAATATACGGTTGAACCCCAGACACTTAGGTGGAAGTGAATGTACAAGTACTCATTTACGGGTATTTGCCTTTTGCCCAAATCATCACTCTTCGATTGACAGCGAGCCCACAATGCAGGGGACTGAGCTGGAAGCAAATTCTTTATTGCCACTGTTATTTTTGGATTAAGAAAACTATCAGCATCAATTGTGATTTTTGGAGTAAGAAGACTATCAGCATAAGTTGATGGGCTCGAACGAAAACATGATTGCAATATGAAAGAAAGGAAAATTGTCTTTAGGAGTTGTTTATTGCTCATGATACCTGCTCCTTCGATCTACTTTGGATGAGCCCTTGTGGATACTTACGGACTTAAATAGAGAAAAGCCAGCATAGAACACTACTACTGCTCTGAAATATTTTTGTCGCTTTGTTTTTTAAAGAGATGGTTGAGATTATGTGAATCCTTGTAGATTTTGATCATAGCAATGTAATCAATTAATTAGAAGACAGTGAATGCTTTGAATTATGTAGTCAATCCATTAAAGTTAGTCTTTAAATTCGTTTGTTGAATTTTTCCACTAGTTATCGCAGTCAAACTTGCATTCCAAGTGGCAATATGTTGAAATAGAAATGGTCCTCAAATTTATCCCCCACCCCACGTTAATCACCGATTTAAGCAGACTGCACCTGTGTGTCCTTAAATACTGATATCGATGCCGAGAATCTTAGGCGTGGATTTTAGATCAAGACAGAATTGGAAGAGCACGAAGTAAAATCATAAAAGAAGTCGCGCTCGGCTTCTCACGAATGGTATGCAGTGTTTTCCAACTCGGACCGGACCGACCGATTCGATCGGTTGAATAGCGAATCGGCCAGGGTTCCGGTCCGGTCCACCATAAAAGCTGGAAGTGTCTAAAAAACAGGTTTAACCTTGCGAACCGTGTTGAACCGTTGAATTTTGAACCGTCGATTTTTTGAATTTTAAAATTTTGTTTTTAATAATCAAATAAGAGGCCCAGCCACCAAGCCGTCGTCCGTTTCGTTGCTTTATGCTTATAATCATTCTATTTATTCTTTCTTTTATTTTCCTTTATTAATCATTTGTAACAAAATTAATCGGTTCTTACATTTTTTGTTTCTTTATTTCCATTAATCATGTTTAATGAAGTTGATTGATTCTTATTTTTTTAATTTCTTTGTTTTATTTAATGAATTTAATTGATTCTTACTGTTTTTGTTTCTTTGTTTCATTTATTAGTCATGTTTAATAATATTAATTAATTCTTACATTTTTAATTTGGCATCTAAATTCATTATATTAAAGAAAATCTCGTATTTACTGTTACTAAAATCTCTCATACTAAGAGTAGTCCTTTTATCAAATTTGTTTGATTATTTATGACTAAAATATTTTCCTAATTAGTTTAGCATTTGGCTCCTTGAAGTTAAAATGCAAATTCAAACTCAAAATTTTAATATGTTTTTTGTATTGACTGCCACGTAACATGCATGTGACTAAGTTGTATTTTTATATTAACTACACATAACTACATTATGTTTGCAATTGTAAAAATTTTGTTGGTCGTCTCACTTTGCCTAATATCAAAAATTTTAAGAAGCATATTTGTTTTAATAAAGGCATTAAGCGACCAATTTCATGCACAACCAAATAGTGAGAACCAAAATAATAACTTTTTCGTAAATATTATGAACATTTTAATTTTTTACGTGATGAAACATCTATCTTTTACTACTAATATTCTAGGCTTTTGACGGTATTTTTTTTTCATTTTTGCCTACGTTAACTAGAGCAAAGCCTATTTGATATCCTCAATATTTTTACCCTTTTTTATTTTTACTTTTTAGTGGTAAATTACCATCGAATCAAAATCTCTACGTTTGGGAAAGTATTGATTTGGATGTATTTCAATGTAGATGTCTTTTAGGATAGTGGTGAAAATAATGATTGGTAATTCTAATATTTTAACTATAAGTGATAATTAGTAGCAGTTAAATTTTTAAGTATTTCGTTGTATTCTTTTCTTTTTTAAAGTTTTTTTTTGTGTTTGTTTATTTTGTTAGTTGATTTTTTTTTTTAAGTTTGATCAGACTTATATCTTTGTGTTGAACTTTTTTACTTTTTAAGGTTAAATTGAAGAAGTTGTCAAGGTAGTGATATTCACATGGGTGCTGTTGCCTTGTGATGACAATGAAGGAATTTTGTCATTGAAATTATTTACCTTCAACATCAGTTATAAAATTGTGATAAATATAATATAATTAGTTGTTAGACTCCGTGATATTTTTTTATGAACCTTTTTATTATGTGAAAGAAAAATAAGCACTGTGCTTTAATTAGTATTTGGATTATGCTTATTAATATTATTTATATTTGTAATGAATTTATGAAAAAATTTGTGATGATGTGTATGATTCACTAAGTTTCAAGTATAAGTTTTAGAAATTTTTTTTATACAATTATAAAAAAAAAAAAGGTTGAACCACCGGTCCTGACCGGTCCGACCTTGAACCGGACCTCCTCCAGTTCACTAGCCGGTCCAGTTCTGAAAACATTGATGGTACGCACAGCTGCTCAATAGAAAGTAGTTGTGGCTTGATGGAGAGCAGCGGCGCCTACGGCTTCGGCTGCTCATAGCTGATACATCCTACACTCAGCTGTTAAGTAATTTTCTCTGTGCACGCGGCTTGTTTAACAATGCCCACATCTGACTAACTAGCTGAATTGTTTACGAACTTCAACTGTTATTAGTAGTAAGCCTTTACTCCGATTAATGAGATTCATCAACCATTGCCTTGCCTTTACTCCGATCAATCTCTTTACTCTGTTGAGTAAGGCCTATTATGTGTCGCCATAGTTTCTTTTGGCAGTTGAACTATCGATAGTTTGTTTGAAATGAATGTTGGTAATAGTTAATGATGAAAGAATTTGGTTAATTAATGATGAATTAATTCATCTACAAATATTAAAAAATTAGATATAAAATAAGTCTACAATCTAGCCTTGGATACCTTGGATTAAGCCAAAAACTGGCCACGGATCAAGGCCACAATGGCCAGCCGCGACATGAGCCGCGGGTAGGGAGACCGCGGCTCAGGCCGCAGTTCATTGAACAAAGAACAGAATGTTTCTATTCTAGACCGTGGCGCGGCTCACGTCGCGGCCGCAGATAGAAACATTTTGTTTGTGAGCTGCGACCTGAGCCGAAGGCAAGGAGGCCGGGCTCGCGGACAGAAGCAAAACGATCTTGATCCGCGGCTTGAGCAGCGGACAAAGAGGTCGCGGCTCAAGCCGCAGCTGATCCTAGAAAAATGATGTTTAAATTTTTATCTGTAATTTTGAAGAGCTTTCTTCAAGAGACATTTTTCAACAGACACAATGTAATTAGAAAAAAGTTTTAATGTTCAAAAGACATGATTTCATTCAGTTTTCTATTGCAAAGGTACTATTTCATTTGAATGTCTTCAAATGAAAAGATATCTTTTCATGAATGAATATATTCAAAAGATATGAATATTCATAAAGAGATCTGAGAAAAACTCTATAAGCGCTAGAGTTTTAGATATTCAGAATCTGATCAAGCATTATTCTTCCTAAAATTGCAAATACTACAAATATCAGACATATCATTCTCTTTTATATTCTTTTGGGAGTATTTCTCTTTTGCTAGAGGGAAATACTATTTTGGCTTTGTTATTCTTGGAGGGGATTGCCATTAAAACCGAAGTAACATTATAATGGGGGCAAAATTTCCTCAAAGAAAGTGATATACACATCAAAGCCTATCATTTCTACTTCAGTCTTTCATAGTCTTTCCTACTAGTTTGTATGCAAAATCCTCCAACAATCTTGAGGAAATTTTGAAGGCCATGGAAGGCACAAGTGCAGAAAATACAATGAACAAGTTCTTCAAGTTTGAAATGATCAAGTTGGACCGGTTTGATGGCACCAACTTCACAAGATAGAAGGACAAAATGCTGTTTCTCCTTATGGAGTTAGGAATGGCCTACATATTGGGAGAAAACTTGCCAAAGATCCCTGAACCAACGGAGGGTGAATTTGAAGAAACAAAGTCACAACGAAAGAAGAGAGAAGAAGATGAAGTTCGTTGTAGAGGCTTCATACTCAATGTTCTTTCAGACCGTTTATATGATCTGTTCCAAGACATCAAGTCTCCTATTGAAATCTGGTAGGCCTTGGAAAACAAGTATATGTCTAAAAACCAAGGTATGGATAGATTTCTTTCCATGAAGTTTTTTGAGTTTGGAATGATAGATAGTAAATCTATTATGAGTCAAGTAGATGAATTACTCTTACTAGTGTCTAGACTAAAAAATGTAGGTATAGAAGCATCTGATCAACTTCAAGTGGGTGCTGTGATTGTAAAATTAGCATCCTCTTGGAATGACTATAGAAAGAAACTATTGCACACTTCTGAAATTTTCACTATAGAGCAATTGACAAAGCATATTCGAATTGAAGAAGAAACTAGAATTCAAGAGAACAAATTTGCTTTGAAAAATGGTACTAAAGTGAATAATGTTGAGTCTATGACAAAAGAAAAGAACACTAACAAGTCTGGCAAAAAGAGAAAACATGGAAATTTGTCTACCAATACTACTACTAATAAGAAAGACAAGTCATGTTTTTTCTGTGGGAAAAAAGGGCACTTTAAGAAAGAGTGCAGATTCTTCAAGAAGTTGAAGATGGAATCAACTACTGGACAAAAGGGAGCAAATGTGATAGAAAACACTTCCCAACAAACTGCTGAAATAGTTGCCATGGTTGGAGGACTATCAATCAATATGGTGACTAAATGCAACTTGACAAGCGCTCAATCAATGGATTGGTGGTATGATTTGGGTGCTTTGATTCATGTTTGCAAGAACAAGAGTGACTTCAAACAATACCAAGTTGTTCAAGAGCCAGAAATGGTTGTGATGGGAAACAACAACTTGTCAAAAGTAGAAGGCAAAGGAACTGTTGAAATAGAGTTCACTTTCGGGAAAATTTTGATTTTAACCAATGTGTATTATGTACCAGACATTAGGAAAAATCTAGTTTCAGTAAGTACTCTTGATAAAAATGGCCTAAAGGCTGTAATAGAGGCAGAAAAAGTGATCTTGTCCAAAAATAATATATTTAGTTGGACAAGGGTACTCATGTAATGGAATGTATAAGTTGAATATCAATAAAATAAATATTTCAGCTTATGTTGTTGAGTCATCAATTTGTTTATGGCATGATCGTTTATCACATGTTAATTTTAAGTCTATTAAATATATGTTAAGACAAGGTATGATTAATTGTTCAAATTCAAACTTTCGAAAATATGAAACTTGTATAAAATCTAAAATGACTAAGATTCCTATTTCCAAAGCATGATAGAACAGTCTAGTTTACTAGAAATCATACATTCAGACATATGTGAATTAAATGGTCATTTAACTAGAGGAGGAAATAGATATTTCATTACATTTATTGATGACTACTCTAGATATACATATGTGTATTTAATGAAAACTAAAGATCAAGCATGTAGTATGTTTAAATTGTTTAAACTTTGGTAGAAAATCAATTGGAAAAGAAGATCAAAATCCTACGAAGTGATAGAGGTGGAGAGTATTTTCCAACTGAATTTTCTATTTATTGTGAAGATAATGGCATTATTCATCAAACAAGTGCACCTTATACTCCTCAACAAAATGGACTAGCCGAAAGAAAGAATAGGACATTAGTTGATATGATTAATGCAATGCTAATGCATGCAAAGTTACCATTTAATCTTTGGGGAGAGGCATTACTTACAGCTTATCATGTGACACAATAGAATACCACCAAAGAAATTTAAGGTTTCACCTTATGAATTATGGAAAGGAAAGAGACCAAATTTGAAGTTATTTGAGGGTATGGGGCTGTATAGCCTATTATAGAGTACCTGATTCAAGAAGAACCAAATTAGGTCCATGAGCCATTAAAAATATATTTGTGGGATATGCTGAAAGTTCTAAGGCCTATAGACTTTTAGATATAGACTCAAGTGTTATAGTAGAGTCTAGAGATGTTGAATTCTTAGAAACTAGTTTTCTATATGATTCAACGAAACCCACAGTTAATTTATCACCACAAGATACTGAGAAATGATTTTAATTCTTCTTCAATAAACAAACGTAAAGTTGATGAACCTCCTAATGAACCTAGGAGAAGTAAAAGAACTAGAAAAGAGAAGAATTTAGATCCAGACTTTATTTCTTCACAATCTATAGTCTTCCTAGTTGAAGGTAGTAGAGATAAGGTATTTAGCAAAATACCTATGATTCTATATTTGGAAGAGGATCCTAAGACATATAAAGAAGCTTTAGCTTCTAGAGACTCTGCCTTTTGGAAAGAGGCAATTAGAGGATGAAATGGATTCTCTTATGACAAATGGTACTTGGATGTTATGTGACTTACCTCCTAGCTGTAAACCAATAGGATGTAAGTGGATATTTAAAAGAAAATGTAACACAGATGGTTCTCTACAAACCTTTAAAGCAAGACTAGTAGCTAAAGGTTTTAAACAAAAAGAAGGTATTGATTACTTTGATACATATGCTCCAAGTTACTAGAATTGCTTCAATAAGAATACTATTTGCTTTAGCCTTCCATATATGAATTGCATGTTCATCAAATGGATGTAAAAACAACATTTTTAAATGGTGATTTAAATGAGGAAGTATATATGGAGCAACCTGAAGGGTATGTACTTCCAAGAAATGAGAAGAAAGTTTGTAAATTAACTAAGTCCTTATATGGTTTAAAGCAAGCACCTAAATAATGGCATAAGAAATTTAATAAAGTAGTTTTATCAAATGGCTTTAGACACAATGAGGCAGATAGGTGCATTTATTCTAAATTCACCAAAGATTATGGAGTGATAATATGTCTCTATGTAGATGACATGTTAATCATTGGAACTAATATGCAAGGTATCAATGAAATTAAAAAGTATCTAATTTCTAAATTCAAAATGAAGGATTTAGGAGAAATAGATACTATTTTAGGGATCAAAGTCAAGAAGCATAGTGGGGTATGCTTTATGTCAATCGCATTATATTGACAAAGTATTAATCAAATTTGATTATTTGGGAATAAAAGACACCAATACCCCATTTGATGTTTCTAATAAACTAGTAGAGAATACTGGAAGGTCAATTAGTCAATTAGACTATGCAAGTGCTATAGGTAGCTTGATGTATGCTATGCATTGCACTAGACCAGATATTGCATATGCTGTTTGCAAACTTTCTAGATATACTCATAATCCTAGTACTGATCATTGGAAAGCCATTGGAAGAGTACTAGGATACCTTAAAAGGACAAAATCCTTTAGTTTGTTTTATAACAAGTTTCCTTCGGTACTAGAAGGGTATAGTGATGCTAGTTAGGATAACTAGTGTGAAAGATAATAAATCAACATCCGATTGGATATTTAAACTAGGTGGTGGAGCTATCTCATGGGTTTCAAGAGAAACAAACTTGTATTACTCACTCTACAATGGAGTTAGAATTTGTTACACTAGCTGCGGCAGGCAAAGAGGCAGAATGACTAAGAAATTTGTTACTAGAATATAGAGTTGTGGCCACAACCAATGCCAGCCATTTCTTTGCACTGTGATAGTGAAGCAACTATGTCTAGGGCATTTAGCCAGATATATAAAGGCAAATCAAGGCATATTGCTTTAAGACATGAGTATGTAAGACAATTAATCTCAGATGGAGTAATAACAATTGTCTACATAAGATCTATAAATAATCTTGCCGATCCTTTAACAAAAGGACTCTCAAGAGATATGGTCAAAAGTACAAGAATGGATATGGGATTTAAACCATTTTAATTTTGTCAAATGATAATAGGAACCTAACCTTTACTATTGCATAGCAATATTACAGGTTTAATAGGTAAGAACAAGTTATTAATTGACTGGTAGCAATTATTGGTAATTTATAAGTACTTATGAAAAGTAGGCTGAATAATAATAATAATTATTCTTAATGAAGTAACATGTGTTCAAGAAAATAGAACAAAGAAGTCATATTATAAGACTTCAAAAAGGTAACTTCACCTATATGAACACAAGAAGTGGTGTCGCTTCAAACAAAGTTGGATAATAAACTTTGTAAGTGTTATGAATTCAGGAAGTGGCACAAGGCCATATTACGGTGCTAAAGCTAATGGTGAATGTTTAAGAGAAAAAGGCAAGATTTATGTGCATAAATTTTTCCGATCATATTATTAAGGAATTATGGTTTAAAAGCTTAAGCTTACCATTAATTTCAATATGATTTTGAACTATTTATGCTAATAATAGGTTTAATTCGAAAGACACCTATTGTATACATATATCTTAATAAATTCTGATACATTTCATCACTAACTAAGTGGGGGATTGTTGGTAATAGTTAATGATGAAAGAATTTGGTTAATTAATGATGAATTAATTCATCTACAAATGGTGGAAAATTGGGCATAAAATAAGTGTACAATCTACATTGGATTAAGCCAAAAACTGGTCACGGATCAAGGCCATAATGGCCAGCCGCGGCATGAGCCGCGGGTAGGGAGACCGCGACTCAGGCCGCGGTTCATTGAACAAAGAACAGAATGTTTCTGTTCTAGGTCGCGGTGTGAGCTGCGGTGCGGCTCACGTCGCGGCAGTGGACAGAAGCATTCTGTCTGCGAGCCGCGGGCAAGGAGGCCGCGGCTCAGCCCGTGGCTCGCGGATAGAAGCAAAATGATCCTGAGCCGTGGACAAAGTGGTCGCGGCTTAAGCCGCAGTTGATCCTAGAAAAATGACGTTTAAATTTTTGTCTGTAATTTTGAAGAGTTTTCTTCAAGAGACATTTTCTAATAAACATAATGTAATTAGGAAGAAATTTTAATATTCAAAAGACATGATTTCATTCAGTTTTCTATTGAAAAGGTACTATTTCACTTGAATGTCTTCAAATGAAAAGATATCTTTTCATGAATGAATATATTCAAAAGACATGAATATTCATAAAGAGGTCTGAGAAAAACTCTATAAGTGCTAGATTTTAGG
Organism: Mitragyna speciosa; assembly: GCA_024721245.1. NCBI lineage: Eukaryota > Viridiplantae > Streptophyta > Magnoliopsida > Gentianales > Rubiaceae > Mitragyna > Mitragyna speciosa. The sequence continues at coordinate 23,984,869 of CM045566.1, read as the reverse complement.
TATTCAGAATCTGATCAAGCATTATTCTTCCTAAAATTGCAAATACTACAAATATCAGACATATCATTCTCTTTTATATTCTTTTGGAAGTATTTCTCTTTTGCTAGAGGGAAATACTATTTTGACTTTGTTATTCTTGGAGGGGATTGCCATTAAAACCCAAGTAGCATTATAGTGGGGGCAAATTTCCTCAAGGAAAGTAATATACACGTCAAAACCTTTCATTTGTACTTCAGCCTTTCATAGAAAGTAATATACACATCAAAACCTTTCATTTGTACTTCAGCCTTTCATAGAAAGTAATATACACGTCAAAACCTTTCATTTGTACTTCAGCCTTTCATAGTCTTGCCTACTAGTTTGTACGCAAAATCCTCCAACAATGACATCAGCCTTTTTGTCGATGAACCCTGTCATTGTTAATTGTGCTTGCTCCTCAAATTGAGTCGACAACAACTGTACTTACCCCTAAGTCGATAGCTTGTCCGAAATGACATCAGCCTTTCTGTTTATAGAGCTTGTCATTACTAAGTGTGCCTGTCCCCCATGCTGAGTCGTTGACAACTGTACTTGCCTCCGAGTTTAAGTCAACAACAACTGTATTTGATCCCCTATTAGGGACTACTTTTTTTGGGTAACATCATTCATTGAGAAATTAATTGTAGCATAAAAAATTATATCTTATAAAAATATAAATTAGTATTATTTAACAAAAATCTAATTCATATTTCTCGGCAAATAGACTATAATTTGGATATTATAATATCCATAAAAAATTCAATATTTCTATTATGTTCATTTGTAATAATATATATAACGTACAAACTCGTGACAATAAAGCGTAACTTAGTTAGTAAGACGCTTAATTTGGGATCTATAGTTCTCGGATTTGAGTCACTAACGGGATAGATGGAGTTCCATTTTTGATAAACTTTGGGCCAACTCTTTAGTTTTTGGGATTCTCTCTGTATTGCCTCTTGGTTCTTGCGGGCCATGCTCACTTGAAAGCCTTTTTTGAAAGTTGGGCTGAAAACATTTGCTGGGCTCTTTTCCTACATCTTTTCTTGGCTTCAACACCCATCAATTTTCCACCCATGACCCAAACAAGTCAAAGCACGTACGCCTCCTTTTTTTTTTTTTTAACATTAGATTCATAATTAAATGCTCCATTCGTTATGATCATATCCCACCTACTCCTTCATACTTAGATTTTAAAAAGAAGCAATGACTCATATTTTATCGGATTCTTTGTGGGCCTCTTTTTTGGGTTTTTTGCAAACCATAAATGGCCTTTTTTACTTTTTTATTATTTAATTTAGGTTCAATAAATAAATGTGTATAAACACATAAACTCCCGCTTCATAAATATGCATAAATGTGAATATATTAGTGTTTAGAGCTAGTATATCACATGGTAAACACTGCTAATTTCTAGTATTACACCATCCAATGGAGGTTGAATTAATCACTTCATCGGCACAAATGGACTGAGTCAATTATTTCATCATTTTGTTATTGGTTTAGAGTGCAAAGTTTGTATAAAATTCTTCGATGGAGGCAAAGTGCAACATGTGTATTAGTTCATGGGGGTTTTCTACCATTAACCACAATTATTATTGATTAATGTCTAAATTAAGAAACCTACAATTGGAACTTGGCAACCAGACAGTGCTAGTATATGACAAATAAACTAGTGTATACAAGTTTTTATTGAGGCTAAGCTGGGTTGAAAAAGGGCGTGCTTTGTAAAGTTCAAACTCGTCATCTTAAAATTGAGGCTAAAATTTCGACCCAAACTCAGTCGCACTTTTTAACACTAGACTTGGCCTAATGTAAAAGGGACCTGGCCCAATTGATAGTAGTGTCATTGTCAATAAATGTTAAGGAACTGGGCCACCCCACTATAATTATGGGTTTTAGGATCGTTTGATCCCGCTACAATGCTGCGAACCTCATTCACGATTTCACCATGCTAAATGCATTTTAATACAATTGCGACTCCACTAACAAGCCCCTTGTTGATTCAGATCGATTGCTCCATTTTGGATCATAGAAACGTATGCTTCCATGATTTGGATTGTGATTTTAGTAACATGTCTCCCAACACATTTTACATCATTTATAGTTAGTTTAGGAGTTTGGAATAGCAAAAAAAAAAAAAAAAAGAGATAAGTTAAAAAAGAAAAGGAATAAATGGATACAAGTTTGTTTTTAAGTTGTGTGGGAGTTTAGGAGGATAAAGGAAAGTAATGGGATTCATCAGTCAATAAAATTTTTTGTATCACCTTGTAAAGTCAATATTTTCATATTGAAAAATTTTTAGGTTTACTTCTCAATTGGGTAGAAAGTTTTTAAAGTATGGAAGGGAAGTGAAATCTTCCCAAATCCCTTTTTTTTCCCCACTTTTACTCCCAAATAATAGAATGAGTGTCATATTCTTCCAAATCTTTTTTTTCCCTCTTCATTTTCTTCTTTCCAAACTAGCTGTTAGTGTCCAGAGTTCTATGATCTAGATTGTGATTTTAATGACATGGTTCCCTACTGTAAAGATATAAAAAAGTCGAGCAGAGCCAAATATTTCCAGTTCGAGCTCGTGCTTGTTTAATAAACGAGTCAAGTCGAGTTGAGCTCATTTATTAAATGAGGCCAAATTTGTGTTCAAGTTTGAGTTGTTTAGCTATACGAATGAGGTGAAACTCGAGTTTTCATGAGTCGAGATGAGCTTTGTTCAGGAACAATTTAGTTCAAATAAGTATAAAGGTGTTATTCAAATCGAGTTCAAGCCGAACTGAGTTGTGTTAGCAAACAACTTGATTCGTTTACACTCGTTTTACAACAATTGTCATCAAGAGCTCATTTTTCGAAAGGAGAATTATATCTATTATATAACTAAAACTGAGTCTTCCAATCCCGACAAAACTCCACGTAACATAAGATATAAAATCTTTAAAATAATTAGCTACAACTATTAGTAGATTTTTAAAATTAGAATAATGAACCGACGTGTTCCACTTCAAAACACTAAAGCTTTGACACTTTTTGCCTTCTTTAAAAACTAAAGCCTTCAATTAAATTCCATCTTCTGTCTTCAATTTCCATTTATCATTCCATGCTAGATGCATTTGCTCAAGATATTCTTAAGTTTTTTCTTTTAATTACGAGCAAAATGATTTCTACTGTTGGTTAATCTCTATTGTTAAAGCTTTAAGTTCTATAGCTAAAAAAATTAAAATTTGGTTTCAATACTTTAGAGAGAGTATGGTTAAGATATCACGTAATTTGAGACAATTACGAGAGAGCTTCTTTTAAGTACCGTTGAGAAATCTAATGGAAAACGACCTATGGAAGATGTGCATCAACGGTCTAGCCTTTACAGCAAAAGGGTCATGATCAAATCTCACAAGCCCTTGTTCGTGTACGAGAAGATCCCAGACTGGTATGTTTTGTAATGGTAATTAAAATAGCATATCTTATACTTTTACATAATTTAAAGAATTGAGCATTGTCATTAACAATTATAGAGTGCTAATATCATTTCTCTATTAACAATTATCATTGTCAATAATGCAATCCGACCATGGCCCTATTTTGATAGATACCCTCCCCATCTTTCAAAGAGTGTGTAAAAAATAAAAATTTGAGTCCTTTTGGATTCGTGAACCAACATGCAGACAAATAATTAACAAGGATTCGATGCAAAATAATATTCCAAACTTTATGTGTATTCTTCAAAAACTAATGAATCACCTGAGGAATTGGAGTAAAAGGACTTATGGAGCAATGGATAGCAAAATTCAGCACCCATAGTTAGAAATATTACAGAATTCTTTACATCTTGAAGACATTTACAGTGCAGACAGAGTCTTAAGACAACATTTGGATTTCTTACTTCAGTGTAAAGATGATTATTGGAAACAACGTTCTAGAATTTCATAGTTGTTGAATGGGATAAAAAAACAAAATTCTTTCATTTATGGGCTTTCAAGAATCAATCCACAAACTTCATAACTCAATCATAGCGAGAAGATGGAGTATGGTTGCAAGAACAAGAGGATATCCAACATTATACATTAGAATATTTTCAAGAGTTATATCAAGCTCCAAATCACTTTAACTCACATGGGAGCAGTCAACGAAGAGGCACTGTTAAGAAGAGAAACCTTTTTAGAACATCTCCAGTTTACTCTAACAAATTCTCAACATGCAGATTTGAATGTTAACTTTACAAGGGAAGAGGTTAAAGATGCAGTTTTTATGATGGCAAAATGAAAGTCACCTTGTCTAGATGAATTTCCAATAGGGTTCTACCAGGACTTTTGGGATATAGTAGGTGATACAATATAATATCCCAAGTCTCCTTGGATTGTCTTAACAATAATGCCCCACCACACCATCTCAATATGACGAAGATAGTTCTGATCCCTAAGGTTCACAATCCAACAAAACTTTCACATTTTCGCCTTATCAGTCTATGTAATGTGGCTTACAAGATTATCATCAGTAAGGTGATATCAAATAGGCTGAAGGCAGTAGTTCCTAATTTGATTTCCCCTTACCAGAATGCATTTATCTCTAATAGATCTATTGCAGATAATATTCTTATAGTGCATGAACTCTTAGAATGCAACAAGAAACAAAAATGAGGTAATAAGCGTATGGCAGCTCTTAAACTTGACATGAGTAAGGTTTTCGATAGAGTGTCTTGGGATTTTTGCTTGCAGGTCTTGAGAAAAATGGGTTTCTCAGACAAATGGTTGTCCTTGATTGAGAATTGTGTAAGTTTAGCTTCAATCTCCATAACAGTAAATGGCCTATCTAGCAATATTTTCAATTAGGGAGAGGTATTCGTCAAGGCTATCCACTCTCTCCATATCTCTTTATTATATGTTAGCAAGCTCTTTCATTAGTGCTGTGTAGTCTAGATGGTGGAAAGTTACACAAAGGTATTGCAATCTCCAGAGGAGGATTGACCATTTCTCGTTAATGTTTGCTAATGATAGCATTCTCTTTTTGGAGCCTTCCTAAGGTTCAGCTCAAACTCTATACCAAGTGCTCCAATCTTACTCCCAGCTATCTGGGCAACAAATAAATTACATAAATCATTGATTATATTTAGCCCAAAAATCAGTGGCTTCACAGGTATCAGCTATATTTGGTATCAATATCAGTCAACATATTGAAGCTTATCTCGGTCTCAATTTTAACTTCTCTTAGCCTAAGCGCTATTTCTTCAATCAGATTATAAATAGAATTGAAAAGAAAATATCTAGATACAAATTATCTAATCTTTCAATTATGGGTAGAGTAATTTGGCTAAACACACTCTATCACTCATGTCACAATACACATTGGAAGTATTCAACCTACCATTGTCAATGGCCAAGCAGATTGATAAGAAGATTGCTCATTTCATTTGGAAAGGTGATGGTGGTGGCTATGGGATTCACTATCTTGGGATTCTATCTGTATTTCTAAGTTTTTTAGGAGGATTAGGCCTTCGTTCTACAGCAGCATTAAATGAGACTGTAGACACCAAATTTTGACACACCATTTACTTGTCAAACATTGGAGATGTATTTATCTTTTTGGAGACAAATTTTAATTGTTTCAATAATCTTGGGGTTCAAATAGTAATTTTTATTTGTAAATACTTTTTCATTAGTTTTGGGGGGTTTAAATTCATATTTTTACTTTCATACATATTTGTTTAAAGGATTTTTCAAGATTTAATTGTTATTCTTTTATATTTTACCAGCACAAGGGCAAAATAGTAATTTCATCTTGCGAACACCATTTTAGCTCATCTTTAGTTCCAAATCCATTTTTCTAATTCTTTAAGCATGTTTCTAAATTTTTTTGATTATTTTCAGGAACGATTGCTATTTTTATGAGAATTTTCATTGTTCAAGGGCAAAATCATTATTTTACAGTTTAAATTCATTTTTTGTCAATATTGAGTCATAAATGTATTTTCCAGTGTTTTAAGCTTATTTTTAATTTTTGATAATTTTTTGAGGTCAATAGTTATTTTTTTGCAAATTTTCATTGTCTAAAGGTAAAATCGTCATTTTACAATTTAAATTCATTTTTTGTCAAATTTTGAGTCATAAAGGTATTTTCTAATTTTTTAAGCTTAATTTTAATTTTTGATAATTTTTTGAGACTAATATCCATTTTTCGTGTATTTTCGTTGTCTAGGGGCAAAATCGTCATTTCACACCCCGAGCACGCTTTTATCATCTTTAAACTCTAGCTTTTATTTTTGAAATCTACTTTGAATCCTTTTTGAAAATTTTAGAGATTGCTATTAGTACTTTATATTAATTTTTAATTTTTTGAGGTTAAAAAATATTTTTTAAATAAAATTAGTATTTTTATTACTGGTGGCGTTTTCGTTATTTTATAACATTCTTGGTGACCAAGACAAGTGGCTTGTAAATACTCCTTTAAGCAAAAAAACAGAGAGTAAAAAATCAAAAACCCTAAACATTATACTTTTATCCCCTTTTGAGATGAAAAAATACACACACTACACACACTATAAGCCATCATTTCTAATTTTGTTATTCACTGTTCATTGTCATTTCAGTGGCTGATTTATTTTTTATCGACACTTCAACAAAATTGAAAGACTTCATCAGACTTGAATAAGATCATCATCATCTTTCATCAACATGTAATTTTTATTTCAATCTTTATTTTGTTGATTTATTTTTTATGAAGGAGCAAATCAAATTTCTTTTTAGGTCGTTTTATGTTGTTTTACTTTCTGGGTCCGTTTGTTTTCTTTTCTGTTCTTCTAGGATTGTTGCCTTCTCTGGATTTGTTTGTCCTTTCTTTCTAGTTCTCCTTCAAATCTTCACCGTCTCTCCAACCTCTTCTTCTCTATCTCCCCGTTTCCCTCTCTCTCACCTCCTTCTTCCACCACAGGCCAACCCACAAGAATTTTTAAGCCACTTCCAGCTCTCTAACTCCCTTGAACCAACCCTTACCAACCTGAATCTCCCCCACCCAACTGCTAAATAAACACAGTTCCTGCCACCCATAATTCCCCCGTAAACCATCAGAAGTGCCAAAAATAACAAATCAGTTCATCACCACAATCAGTCCAAATTTAAGTCTCAAACCAGTAATTCAGCTACAACACCACCAGCAATCTACAACTTGCAGCCCTCTAAACCCACAATCCCAAAACATAATCCATAGCCGCCATCGCCTGTCATCTTTTCTCACAACCACGCCAGCAATTCTTTACCAAACATCAATTTCACAACACACACACACACAGATTCAAGAGCTCACAATTCACACAAAAAAACCCATTCAATTTGTCTTTAGAATCATACCACAAATCACCTCAAAACAACCTCCATAAGCCAATCAACGCAATCTCCACCAGTTTCCAAAATCGATTAACAAAGCCTGCAAAGCAAGCCCATAACCTGCAAGAAAAAAGTAGAAATAGACACAAAAAAATAAACAGCTCCATCAATTTCCCAAACTGATGACCAAACTATCACTTGTTTAAACTGAAACCGCCAGCTTCACCACTCCAAGCCACTGCAAAGCCACCAGCCCCAATACAACACAGTTGGCTCAAGCCACTACGCACACACAGTCACATATACAGATAGTCAAGACACACAATTACACACACAAAATGACTGCACACGCACAAAGAACATACATTTACACACAGAGACCCAAAATTACCCCTCAACCATAAACAACCACAATTAGTCACAAGGCATCACCAAATCGCCCTCCCAATTTGCAAAACAATCCTCAAAAATAAAATCACAACCACAGATTCGAAGCCCTCCTCTACATCCACTGCCCGTGACTATCAAATTCGCACCCAAAACTCTACATTTAATAAGCAATTTCGCCCCATTAGCCATGACTTTGCGATCAGGAATATACAAAGGCCCAAAAAAAAAAAGAAAAAAAAAATAGAGAAAGTGAGAGCAAAGAATGATTGAGAAAGAACAGAGATGGGCGAGTGAGAGAGAGAGAGAGAGAGAGAGAGAGAGAGAGAGAGAGAAACTGGTGAGAAAAGAAAATTAGAGGAGAAATGAGAGGGAGAAAGCGGAGAGAAAGGAAGGACAGTAAAAGAGAACAATAAGCAATGCGAGGGATTGCATTTCATGCTAGGCCTACTCTTGGCACAATAAGAGCACTCCCTAAGACATACATCTGAATTGTTTATACATTTACTAACTCCAATCTTTTTCTTTTCCTTTCCTTTCTCAGAATAAAAATATAACAGTGTTAAGCAAGATAAACACATGAATCATGTTCTTTCGATTCCCATCTTTCAGGTACAGTAAATCATAGCTTCTTTTCACTGAAACCCCATTTACATGCGGTCTCGCGCCAAATTATCATATATAAACATGAGTAACTATCTGAATTCTTTCGAAGTGCTAGCGGGGAATTAGACATCTGAGCTGACTGCGCTAAGGGCGCGAATGAATGAAATGTTAACCAAGATGAATGACATGATTTACGAGGTGTCCTCTCATAACCAAATCATTGCTCACTTCATAAGCAATATGAATAACAATGGCTCCATTTTGAACGTATCCCTCACTCGGGAAACCCTACAAACCTAGTCCAATGCAAGTGGAAGCACCTCGGGTATGAACAACAATAACCCAGTTGTCTAAATACAAGTCTCATCTCTGAATACCCAAGACACTCAGATGCCACCCCCGCCTACTCAAAACCCTCAAGTGTCTGTTCATATTCCATCCAGCCTTAGAAATACCCCAAAATGCTCCGAACCAACCTCACTTTTCCCAGCAAACAACTCAATTCACCCAAAATACTCAATCGCCACCGGCTCTTAACTCAAGTCAGTTTGTGCTCGATACTGGATATCAAGGGGAGTAAAGATGGAACCTTTTGCTAGGGAAGAGAATCCCTTTATGACTGATAAGACATTGTTGAAGAGATTGCATAGATTTGATGATTTCATCAAAGAGAGTTAGGGGTTTGACAAATATGATGGATTGGATTACGAGAATTTTTGCATATTCTCAAATACTCAATTGCCACCAAAATTTAAAGTACCAGAGTTTTCTAAGTATAATGGTAGTGGGAACCCTATGGTGCATCTCAAAATGTTCTGTAACAAATTGGAAAAACCAACTAGGGATGACAAGTTGTCAATAAGGCTTTTTAGAGAAAGTTTAGAAAAAGACGTGTTAGAGTAGTATTTAAAGCTAGACTTCTCAAAAATTCAAAACTGGAATGATCTTTCATGGGCTTTCATCAAGCAATATGAATTCAACTGCGATCTGGTGCCTGCCAGATTTGCTCTGGTAAAACAAAAGAAAAAACCCTCAGAAAGTTGTGTGACATATGGCCAGCGGTAATGAAGTATTGCTGCCAAAGTGCATGGCCTATTGATGAAAATGAAATGGTTAAACTGTTCATTGATGTTCAAGACCCACCGTATTATCTGGCCATTGTGGGTTCTATTGGAAAAATATTTGTTCAGGTCATTGAACAGGCAAAAGTCATTGAGAGAGAAGTGAAAAAAAGAAAAGTAATAGACATGGCTAGCATGAAATTATAAGTAGAAAATTTACAAAACAATAATAACCTGAAGAAAGCGACTGGAAAGAAAACCGAACCAAAGGAAGGGGAATCTGTTTTTGTATTAAATCAAGACCCGAGATCCAAATCCAGATTCCAACCCAACACGAACTATCATGTCAATTATCTGTAGTACTCTCCACCAGTACATGCTTTTCCTAGTTTTTCATCGTATCCTCAACTAATTTTTCACACTCAAGCCCAACCGATGAATACATAGCCAGTTTTTCTAAATGCTCGACCCACGTTTCATAATTTTTAGCCCGCATCACAAAATAACATGCGTCCTCCGTTTCAACCCCGCACAAGGTCACTTCACCCTGACACCTATATTTCCCCTATCCAACATCGAGCAGCTATTGGTCAGGCCAACTAACCACAAAGGTCAAATAGGGTGTTCACTCCTCTGAGTCGTCCTATAGAGCAAATCTATGAGCAGTTAAAGGCCACAAACAAAATAGGCACAATACCTTAGACTATCTACTCTGATAGACTGCCTCGTGACTACAATCCTTAGGATTTTTGTGCTTACTATTCAGGAGGTTAGGGACATTCCACGGCTAATTATCGAGTATTAAAGTATGAAATTCAAGACATGATTGAAGTTGCAGATATCGTATTGAGGGGGGTAGGGAGCAAGTTTCGAATGTCCACAATAATCCTTTGCCTCAATATGAGTCCACTGTAAGAATGATAGAGCCAGATAAGGAATGGACAAGGGGGTTAAAATTGGACACTGCTGATTTTAAGGTCGTTAATGAAGGAGCACTAAACAATTGGACAGCTGAGTGACGGTGAATTTAAGATTGCCTTTGTTTCTAAATTCATTTATAAATAGAGCCTTGAAATTAATTTCTTTCTTCAATGGTTTTAGCGTCTGGCTCATATCTTGTTTTGCTTTTATTTCGTGAGTCATGAGTTCTTAATTACTTTTTAGTAAAATATTTTGTTTTAAACTTGGACTGCGTTTGTTGCTTTTTCAAAGGTTGGTGCCAGTAGGTATTTGTAAATATTCTCTTTCCAAGAAAATACAAGTTTGAGTTCAATAAAATGAAAGTTTTTCTCATTTGTCTATTTATTCAATTGTTTCTATGTTTTTATTTTTTCCTTTCAATGGCCAAAATAAATACCTATGATTTTTGGATGTCATCTCACGTGAAGCTGATAATTGTCATTTCGATATATCTACAGATTCTAAATAAAGTAAAATTGTTAGTGAGGAATCAGAGTGAGACTGAAAAGGAATCTAGATTTCGTATTAAGAATTTTGAATGGTGCAAAGGAAATTCAGACTTGATCTAAAATGATAGGAAGCCATAAATATTAGCACTAAGATATTGGTCAAAAAGTTAGGTCAAGATGCACTTTCACTTCGAAGATTTTGAAAATGTTTACCAAATTTCATCAAACAAGTTCGGATGAATGTTTTGAGAATTCAAGCACAGCAAAAGGAATAAACATACAGAAAATACGACTTCAACCATTGCACAAGGGAAGTTTTATTGTTCCATCTCCACAATTTCTCATTCACTTTTGGAATGTGTTATATAAGTTATTGTGAGGTTAAGATATGGGATGCCCCATGCTTGTGAATTATAGCTTGCAATCTTGATATTTGTCTAATTCTCCTACTGGTTGAAGTTACTTTATGTGCTTTGACAAATGCTTTTTTCAAATATTAAGAAATGATTATTATGCGATTTGGAGTTTTATTCTTATAGAAAGTATGTCCTCTAAAGTGGTTAGAATTATGTCTGAATCTTGCACGTTTGATTGAAATTTCTCTTTTTTACTTAATTTCACATGTTAAACACTGATTATGATCAATTAGTGCATTCATGTAATATGTTTTATGACATCTATCATGAGGAATTTTTATATAAAAAAAAAAGAGAAGAAGAAAAAAAAGAAAAAAAGAAAGAAAGAAGAAAAAATAATACAGTTTTTCTACTTCAATGGTTCTCGTGTTTAGTAACCGGAAGTCTTCATAAAAATGTCGACTTTTGCGTCAAACGGTATTTGAATTATGAGTAATACATTGCAAATTCGAGTGAATAAATTGTTGAATAATTAGGGATTTTCATCCAACCAATGTCGATTCTTGCGTAAAAAGGCAGTTTTACTTCTCGAATACAGTTTTTGCTATTGGTTTAAGATCGAGATGTTGAGTAACCGAGAACCTTCATAACCAATATCGATTTTCGCGTCAAAAGACATTCTCGTATTTTGAGTAATTAGTTCACCAGAACAAAAATTTCCTTGTGTGAAAAATGAAATTGATTATAGACATGTGATGTTTTTCGATTGATCATATAATTCGTTTACTTGTGAAATTCAGTAAGACGAAGGAATTAAGTTAAAATTGCTTAATTGTGATATAATTCTTTCCTCTTTGCTTGATATTATGTGCATTAAAGGCTAGACAATAAATTGTATAATGGTTATTTATTTGGTTTCGAAGAAGTACATTTTAGAATGCACATGTGTGATTTCAATGTTTAAATCATTAATTGATCTCATATTCTTCAAACAATTTGAGGACAAGTGATGATTCAAGTGTGGGGGAATTGACAAGTGTCAAAATAATGCATTCTAGCACATTGACGGATGATGTTAATATATCTATCCCAAATCAACAAGGGAGGATTTGCCTTAGTGATGCCAAATATTCTTCGAGCACTGGTCTGTTTTAATGAAAAAAGGAAAGATGATATCAATTTTGGACACTGTCATTTATTCCATTTCTTTTCCCAAAGTTAGTAATTCGGAAGAATCCTATGATTAGGAGAATGTGACAAGTTGAAGGCTGACGGTTGAGAAAATCAGTATGCCAACATGGAAGTCATTGGGAAGTTGATAACAGCAGTTGATTGAAGTTTTTCGTCTGCATTAATCAGTCTGTGACAATGTCAGAATTAAAATGGAATGACATCCAAAGATCAAAAGGCATATTTTAAGCCATTATTTCAAAATTGATTTTTTGAAAAAAATATTTCATTTAATTGTATTTCATTTAGTATTTGCGTGTTGTTCACTGTACATAATTTCTTTTTACATTATTACATGTGAAACATTTTTTCTGACCAATTCATGTTTTGAAAATTTTGACATTTTCTTTGTTTGAATTTGAAATAAAAGTGAAAGCAATCCTAAATTTATTAGAAGGCAGAATCATGCACGAATTGCAAGACCATTTTGAAAAATTTGGTCTGAGTCGTTAATCAAAGTTTGTTGAACTGAAAAACTTGCAAAAGGTAAGGCAACAGATTGGTCAGAGATTCAGAATCGCAATACTCATATGCGTTAGTAGAGTCAAATGATCGCTAGATGGTGGCATTACTTTTGCAATTGTAGTTACTTCCTCTTTTTGCAAGTGTAATCACATCGTCATCAATTGAGGCCTTCATCAAGAATGAAAACTGGGACAATTTTTTAAGATAATGATGATTTGATTAAGAGCACAAATCATTTCAAAGATTGATTTCAAAATTGACACTTGGGCAAATTTTTTGGCAAAAATTTAATATTGATTTTGAGATTGATTTATATTGAGGCAAGTTTTTTGTATGAGATGAATTTAAATGAATTTTGATACCAAATATCAAAAAGAGTGGTTTCAGATCAATTTGATGCCACACACTGGGGCAAAATTTTTTTGAAAATTTTGTTCTTTGAGATGATTTGAATGTAATGTTTGACAATTGTTTCAAATTTTTATATGTGTCAAATTTCTTAATACATTTTTCAGCAGTCTGAATCTCATTTTGTTCATTCTAATCTGGTGTATTTTGCTCATCACTTTAGGACCATATGTTCATACATTTTATTTAGCAGAATTTGCTGCATCATTTTGTCTTACATTTTCACACCGATACTTGTTTATTATTTGTTCAGCATGTGATATGTTATTTTTTATTTTGTCCAACATTACGCTTATTTTACATTTATGTTTAAGTTCCAACTCGTCCGTTGGGTCCCAACTCGTCCGTTGGGTTTACTTTTCTATTTAAGTCCTAACTTGTCCGTTAGGCCCCGACTCGTCTGTTGGGTTTACTTTTTTGTTTAAGTCCCAACTCGTCCGTGGGGCCCCAACTCGTCTGTTGGGTTTACTTTTCTGTTTAAGTCTCAACTCGTCCGTTGAATTTACTTTTCAGTTTAAGTCCCAGCTCGTTCGTTGGGTCCCAACTTATCCGTTGGGTTTACTTTTCTGTTTAAGTTCTAGCTCGTTCATTGGGCCCTAACTCGTCTATTGGGTTTACTTTTCTGCTTAAGTCCCAGTTCGTCTATTAGGTTTATTTTTCTGCTTCAGTCCCAACTCGTCCATTGGGCCTCCAACTCGTCTATTGAATTTTAATTTCTATTTATTTTAATTTGACCGCTTAAATTCTGTATTTTCATTTTTATATATCATATATTCATTTATCAGTTCGTATCCCATTAGCATGTTTTACTTTTTCAAATTTGTATTCATTCAGTAATTGTCATGCATTTGTTATTTACATTTTCAAGTCTGACAATCCAGACCTTACTTTGCATCTTATGATTTCTGGCAACTCAAGATCATTTATTTACTTTTTCAAGTTTGGCAGCCCAAACTTTGCATTCATCAATCTTGGCAGCCCAAGGTCATGCATCCGTTCAGCAGTTTGAACGGCATATGTTTATTTACATTTTCAAGTATGGCAGCCCAGACATTGCATTTAACTTATTGGTATTTATTTTATTTAGCACCCTGAACTCATTTTTTGTCTGTTAGTTTAAGTACTTTATTTTGTCTCGCAGTCTCTTACCAATCTATGTTATCTTTGTTTAGCAGTTCGAATGTTGCATTTCTTTTTTTTATCACAAGTTTGAACTCTTGTGTTATTATTTGCAATTGTGTTTCGCATCTATCGTTAACTTGCATCTGAACTATGTTTGACCTGATTCCCTTCACCGGGATACGTAGACAACTCCTAGAGAGTTCGGTCGTATGTTTATATATGTGTTCTCTAGTCATTAATTACATCTCATCACATTTATGCACTATGCATGATTAGATATTTTGTTTACAGCAATGTCTGTTTTCACATTTGAGTGAGTCAAAATTTAGTGTTATTTATGTTTTTATCTGAAATTTCTACGAGATTCCCGACAAAGAGGGGCAAACTGTAGACATCAAATTTTGACACACTATTTACTTGTCAAACATTGGGGAGGTGTTCATATTTGTGGGGACAAATTTTAATTTGTTCAATAATCTTGGGGCAAAATAGTAATTCTTATTTGTAAATACTTTTTCATTAGTTTTGAGGGGTTTAAATTCACATTTTTACTTTCATACATATTTGTTTAAAGGATTTTTCTAGATTTAATTATTATTCTTTTATATTTTACCAGTATAAGGGCAAAATGATAATTTCGTCTCGCGAACACCATTTTAGCTCATATTTTGTTCTAAATCTATTTTTCTAATTCTTTAAACATGTTTATAAATTTTCTTGATTTTTTTTAGAATGATTGCTATTTTTCTGCGAATTTTCATTGTCCAAGGATAAAACGTCATTTTACAGTTTACATTCATTTTTTGTCAATATTGAGTCATAAATGTATTTTCCAGCATTTTAAACTTATTTTTAATTTTTGGTAATTTTTTTAGGTCAATAGTTATTTTTCTGTAAATTTTTATTGTTCAAGGGTAAAATCGTCATTTTATAGTTTAAATTCATTTTTTGTCAAATTTGAGTCATAAAGGTATTTTCTAATGTTTTAAGCTTACGTTTAATTTTTATAATTTTTTGAGGCTAATATCTATTTTTTGTGTATTTTCGTTGTTTAGGGGCAAAATTATCATTTCACACCCCGAGCACGTTTTTATTAGCTTTAAGCTCTAGCTTTTATGTTTGAAATCTACTTTGAATCCTTTTTGAAAATTTTAGAGATTGCTGTCAATACTTTGATATTAATTTTTAAATTTTTGGGGTTAAAAAATATTTTTTAAATAAAATTAGTATTTTTATTACTAGTGGTGCTTTCATTATTTTATAGCATTCTTTGTGACTAAGACAAATGGCCTATAAATACCCCTTTAATCAACAAAAAAACAGAGAGGAAAAAATCAAAAACCCTAAACATCATACTTTTATCCACTTTTGAGATCAAAAAATACACACACTGCACACACTATAAGCTGTTAATTCTAATTTTGTTATTCACTATTCATTATCATTTCAGTGGCTGGTTTACTCTTCATCGATACTTCAACAAAATTAAAAGACTTCATCAGGCTTGAATAAGATCATCATCATCTTTCATCAACAGGTAATTTTTATTTCAATCTTTATTTTGTTGATTTATTTTTTATAAATGAGCAAATCAGATTTTGTTTTTAGGTCGTTTTATATTGTTTTGCTTTTTTGGGTCCATTTGTTTTCTTTTCTATTCTTCTAGAATTGTTGCCTTTTCTGGATTTGTTTGTCCTTTCTTTCTAGTTCTCCTTCAAATCTTTACCGTCTCTCCAACCTCTTCTTCTCTATCTCCCCGTTTCCCTCGCCCTCACCTCCTTCTTTCACCACCAGGCCAACCCACAAGAATTTTTAAGCCACTTCCAGCTCTCCAACTCCCTTGAACCAACCCTTACCAACCTGAATCTCCCCCACCCAACTGCTAAATAAACGCAGTTCCTGCCACCCATAATTCCCCCGTAAACTATTAGAAGTGCCAAAAACAACAAACCAGTTCATCACCACAATCAGTCCAAATTCAAGTCACAAACCAGTAATTCAGTTGCAACACCACCAGCAATCTACAACTTGTAGCCCTCTAAACCCACAATCCCAAAACATAATCCATAGCCACCATCCCCTGTCATCTTTTCTCACAACCACGCCAGCAATTCTTCACCAAACATCAATTTCACAACACACACACACAGATTCAAGAGCTTACAATTCACACAAAAAACCCATTCAATTCGTCTTCAAAATCATACCACAAATCACCTCAAAACAACCTCCATAAGCCAATCAACGCAATCTCCACCAGTTTCCAAAATCAATTAACAAAGCCTGCAAAGCAAGCCCATAACCTGCAAGAAAAAAGCGGAAACAGACACAAAAAAATAAACAGCTCCATCAATGTCCCAAACTGATGACCAAACCATCACTTGTTCAATCTGAAACCACCAGCTCCACCACTCCAAGCCACTGCAAAGCCACCAGCCCCAATACAACACAGTTGGCTCAAGCCACAACGCACACACAGTCACATATACAGACAGTCAAGACACACAATTACACACACAAAATGACTGCACACGCACACAGAACATACACTTACACACAAAGACCCAAAATTACCCCTCAACCATAAACAACCACAATTAGTCACAAAGGCATCACCAAATCGCCCCCCCCCCCCCAATTTGCAAAACAGTCCTCAAAAACAAAATCACAACCACAGATTCGAAGCCCTCCTCCACATCCACTGCCCATGACTACCAAATTCGCACCCAAAACTCTACATTTAATATGCAATTCCTCCCCATTAGCCATGACTTCGCGATCAGGAAGATACAAAGGCTCGAAAAAAAAAAAAGAAAAAAAATAGAAAACAGAGAAAGCGAGAGCAGAGAACGATTGAGAAAGAACAGAGATGGGCGAGTGAGAGAGAGAGAGAGAGAGAAATTGGTGAGAAAAGAAAATCAGAGGAGAAGTGAGAGGGAGAAGGCGGAGAGAAAGGAAGGACAGTGAGAGAGAACAATAAGCAACGCGAGTAAAAAAGAGAAGGTGAAACAGGGAAGCCGGAAGAAGAAGGAAATTAGGAAGAAAGAAGCAGGCCAGAAATAGAAAGAAAAGAAAGATTCAGAGAGAGAAAGAATGAATGTGAGCTGGAGTGTAGAGAATATAGAAGGGAAAAAAGAGTAGTTCAGAGAGAACAAAGAAGGAATTCGGGGAGAAGAGAAGAAATTAGAAGGGAAAAATCTGAAAAAAGGGGGGGGGGGGGGAGAAATGAATGAAGGAAATAAATCGATTGGAAATTGGGAATATTTTGGTGGGTTTATTTTCTGTACTTTGACTAATAGTTAGTTTAGTTTTGTTGGCATTGATTGTTAAGTTAGTTAATTAAGGTAATTGGTTAATTAATCTGGATACTTAAATTAATTTATTTGATTTAGTTTAGCAATTTTTTTAAGAACAATTATTTATGTTTTGGCCCCCCGAGATCTTAGATAGTGTTATTGTACCACTTGCATTTTCTTAATTCGTGCAATTTAGCCCCCATCATCTTGCTAGAATTTAATGTTTCGACCCCCCGATTTATTTGAATTTTGCATCTCTACTCTATTAGATTTATTTGTTTTACCCCTCAAGTCTTATAGAATTTTATTCTTAGTCCCCTTAGTTGTTAGAATTTACTATTTGTCCCCCAATTTACGTTAATTTATATTTTTGCTCCTAAACTTGTGTAGATTTTTTTAATTTTTGTCCCAATTAGTTTAAATTTACTATTTGGCCCCAATTTACTCTACTTTTTATTTTCCCCCTCTACCTTATTATAATTTACATTCTTCTAATGTGTTAGTATTTCGTATTTTACTCTTTATTTTATTAAATAGTTGTCCCTTTAACTTGTGTGTTCGTTTTTAAGCTTTGGTATCGGGTCTCCAAAGAGGTATCCCAACTTCTTGTTATTTTCCTCTTTGTGTGCTCCAATACGCTCCAATGTGATTTTATGCATTATTTTTATTATTTTTTTATTTCTTATTTTACATACTTTTTTGCGTATTTACGTATTTAATTTATTTAATTTTGAATTTTTATTATTATTTTGGAAAAATATAATATTTTGTATTTAGCTAGTCAATGTAATAGTTAGATTATTTTTCTCATATTTTAGCAAAATTGTGTAATTAGATAGAAAGTGTAATAGATAGGGTATTTTTTAATTTTCCCCTTTTAAATTGTAAATTAAGCCCCGATGTAATAGTTAGGGTTTATTTGCTTTTGCGTACTTACGTGCTTATTTGTTTTACCGCTTTCATTAGGATTTTGTATCTAGATATTATGCTTATGTGTTATGTGCTCCTATTTGACTTTATATGTCTTTATATGTTAAATTTGCTTTTAATTCATGCTTTAATATTTAATTCGTGATTTATGGTATTCCGTCACCACACTAGTCCAATGCTAGTTGTGGCTTCATTCTTTTCCTGCTAGTCCAACGCTAGTGGGATTTTTAGAACGGGCTAGCCCAACGCTAGACCCTTAGGACATTTTAGTGTTAGGTGCATTCGTGTTCATTTCACATTTCACATTTCACACACTTTTAGGTTTCTTTCCACTTGGCATGATTTTATTATTACTATTATTATTATTATTTATTACTATTATCATTATTATTATTATTATTATTTTAACATATTTTAAAAATGCATGACATTTAGGTTGCATCTCACTTAGAAATTAAGACATTTGTGTGATTTGACTAGAAATAGTCGTCTACTCACGTGGGAAGCGGTGGCGTACAGGCCGTTCCTCCCTCCGTGAGTAGGAATATTCAGTCACGAGTTATTAGTCTCCCGTACCCGTTATGTTGCATTCCCATTTTCTTCGACCACTTACTATATATTATTATTTTCTTTTCCTTTTTGCATTTCATTTTTGCATTCACACTCGTGACTCCCTCGAGGCCTCGACTCGGGATTTGCAATCAATGTGATAATTCCGATCAAGTCTCGATGGAACATGCTGACCCTCTAAATATTCACATTTAGACTTAGGATTTGCATTTATATAGATATATCCGAACGCGATAGAACTTAGGGTTAATTTAAGAAATTTTGATTAAACCTCGCAACTAGTCTCGGCTAGGTTGAAAGGCTGTTTTAAGCGTAAGCCTTTGCTTTCCCTTTCTTCAAATGTGACTCCCGGACTTTTTTTTCTCATTTTTTGTTAAACCGAAGTCGAAAAAGGGTTTTTAAAATATTTTTCTAAAATTTTTATTTTTGTTTTGTTGAATGATTTTTCGGATGACTTGGTACACCCTAACTCAGTACCAAGTGGCAACTCCGTTTTTTTTTAAAATAAAATAAAACCCTTTTTCAAAAACCATTTGGCCAAAACTGTCACACTTTTAGTCCCGGCCTTATTTTCTTTTAAAATACCATTTTCTGTAAAATACACTTTTTTCACTAAAATTCAATTTTTATCACATGCGCATGATTTTTTTCAAAATTTTTATTTTCGAAAAGGGTCACCGAGACTAGACCGTCTTTTCGAGACGCGACAGTCAATGATCCCATCCGTACCCCACCACTAGTACCTTTTACTTTTACGATTTTTAGAACGCGACAGAGGCATTTATGGGAAAAATTGCATGGAAGATTTTGACTGATAAAGAATCTCTTATTAGTAGACTCTTCCTTCATAAATATTGCAGGAAGCATTCTTTCTTATTAGTTAAACCAGTAAACACTTCTTCTTGGGCTTGGCGTAGCATATTATGCGGTAGAGATCTTATAAGGCATGGATTAAAATGGAGATTTGGCAATGGATTGGATATTCATATAACTGATGAATGGATACCAGGTATTTCTAATCCAATCAAATATAATATGAACGCAATTTCTCATCTATCTTTGCAGGTGTGTGATTTATATGACTAAGAACGGGTTTGGAGACAACCTATGTTAGAGGTTTTGTTTCCCTCCTATGTTGTTGATAAGATATCTTTTATTCACACTCCATTTACCAACCAAAAGGATAGACAGGTTTGGAGTTTTGAATCCAATGGTAGATATTCAGTAAAATGTACTTATAATATTGCTATTAATTTGCATAGAATTCGTAATCCTTCTTATAGCACCAATCATGTCATTATAGAAGTCATTCCTATTTTCAAAAGTCTTTGGACATTGCAAATTCCTTCCAAACTTCAGTTTTTCTTCTAGTAACTTCTTCATAACATCTATCCAAATTATGCTCTCATTATTCAAGAGGAGAATAATACAGATTCCTATCTGCATACATTGTGGACAATATGAGGAATCCATTGAACATCTCTTCTTTGACTGTGATTTATCCAAGGTGACATGGAGATTATCTCAATTAGGTCTAAACTTTGATATTGGTCAAAAGCAAACTTTTTATGATTGGGCTGTAAAATGGTTTCAAGAGGTCAATGGCTCTTGCTTACACATTCAACTTATAGTTATACTGTGGCATATTTGATTAGCAAGAAATAAATTTGTCTGCGAACATCATGACTTCAGACCAGAGCAAATTGTCAACCAATCTCACATCACTTATGTTGAAATCTTGAATGCTGATTCGTATGGCAAGACTACAAAGGACGATAGTGAGACTACCAAGGAATCACAACCACCTCAGTTTGATTTGATCAACCATTGTAGTTTGAGCTCATTGCATACAAATGAGGAGGGTACAGTTACCATACTTACGGATGGCTCATACAATGTTAATACTGGAAAATCTGCCATTGGAATTCTATGTATGAATCATGCAGAAATTCATCTTTTTAAGAAGGCTACTCTAGTGCAATCCTCGTCAGCATTTCAATGTGAAGTTTTAGCTTGTCTACGTGCAGTTCTTCTTGCAATGGATTGACTAATACTTATATGGAGTTCCTTTTACTATTGAAGCTCTTTCCATAGATATTAGTAATGTTGTTTCTTATTTCAAGTCGTGTTGTATTATTACAGTTAATAGATCAGAGGTTCAGCAGGCTCATAACCTAGTTAAATCTCAAACGATGTTGTAAGTTTATTAATTAATATTATCCTTATCATTATGCTTTCAAAAAAAAAATAGCATTGTTATTGGACAAATAGCTCAAATATATGATTTGATTGTGAGGTATACAATAGGTGTTGAAAATTTTATTATAAATGTTACCATATCTAGTAACTCTTTATGGTTTCAATATTTTTCCTTTCTTTCTTATTGCCAATCGACCTTTTTTTTTTAGCATGTATTGATATTTTAAAATCGTCTTCTATAACTGATATTTCATGCTGTATGTTTCTCTGATTTCAATTATTTAGTCGTAGAAGTAGTTATTTTTAATCGTTTCTAGAATGTCTTGAATTACTGTGCTTTCTATATTTTCCATTCTTAGTTACTTCATATTGCATGTATATTACTCTTAATGTTTTTTTTTTTTGAAAATCAAAGGGAGAAATATAATTAAGTAGATTGCTGGAATTCGTCCAGCACCATTTCGTTAACAAAGATTGGTGGATGATTTAGCAAAATGCGCTAAATTATGCGCAACCTTATTTGCATCTCTGGGAACCCATGTTACATCAACAATCTCCTGATCTAATGAAGAAAAGCGAATATCCTCGATTACAGAGCCTATATCTGAGAAGATTTCTTTTGGACTGCCAATCAACTTTATAACTGAGGATGCAGCTCCCTACTCTTAATTTAATCCCTTCTGCAATGTAATTGGACGTTTCTTGTCTCTTTTGACCATCTAAAATTGATGCAGCCACAGTACTTTATTTGGAGAAAGCCTAATTACCTTGGATACTCAAACTCAACGGGTTAATTATGAGTCTATAAATAGCAAAATATCCATAGTAGTTTATTTAATATATTTATGCATTTTATTTTAACTAATATTATTGAGTGGTAGAAATATTTATCTACGTTACTGTTATTAATAAAGTAGGCCTTTAGTTGTTAACATTTTTGGAGGGTTGCTTAATGAAATACTGAGCTTGGTTTGAGAATTAGTGTCCTACCCCTTTGTACATCAATTGGTACTGAGAGCTTCTTGGTTAGATCCAACTTCCATTTTGTGAAGGAGATTTGTCTTTCTGCGATGCAGTAATTATTTTTTTCTTGTCGTAATCTTTGCATAGGATTATGACCATCATCTCATCTGTATCCATCATAATGTAATCCGGCAAATTATAAGACTGTGTGAAAGCAGTCAATTATGCGTTTAGCCCATTAATGTTATGCCTATCCACAAGAAAAAAAAAAAAAAAAGGACCCACTTTGTTATTTATTTTTCTGAAAGAATGCTTGAACAGTTATTTAGATTTTCATTAGAAATTACCCCCTCCGTCCCATTTTGATAGGCTTGTTTTCCTCTTTCATCCATCTCAAATTATAAGCCACTTTTTAATTGAAGAATGTAATTAATTTTTAACTTATCTAAAATGCCCCTATTTAATTACTTTTTTATAAGTGATAGGTGCATTGTAAACTGTGCATTCACATATCAAATGAAATTAATTTGACTTGTGGTGTAATTTTCTATTTGTGTTTAATGTAAATATTTAATGATGAATATAAGAGTATTTTAAGAACATCATAGATTAATTTATTCTTTCAATAAAATTTTAACTAACTTTTCTTAAACTGTGTGAAAAAACCTGTAATCATATCAAAATAGGACGAAGGGAGTACCATATAAACACTTAATACAACCAGAACTGAAATATAGAACCGATATCAAAAAAGGAGTAGCCAATTGTGACAGAGATAGCAAGCGAGATCATGAGAGCGGAAAACGTTGAAAGCCAAGTAGCTAGCAAGCAAGCGACATAATGATAATATACATATAATTTACCATTTTATTCATACATAAGTGAAATCCTTAAAAAATAACATATATATATATATATATCTGTATGTATATATGTATGTATATATATGTATTGCTTGTGAAGAAAAATATTGAAGACAATGAGTTTGATAAATCGATATTTCATCAGCATCTCTGATTGGCTCAACTCCAGTCATGCCACTTTTTCCTTGTCGATTCAAAAAAGTAAAAACCATCCGCCGCCACGTCCCAGATGCACAAATGTAGAGTTTTAATACCAGCTGCAGCTTCTACTGCTGCAGGACGACAGGGGATGTCTTTGCTAAAAACATCAAACACTGCTTGTTTTGCACCCCACCAGAAGTGGCAAAAATATCGAGTTGTTGCCTGGAAATTTACGTGAAAGTGAATGGTTAAGTCACCATTTTTGGGAATTGTCCTGTTGCCCAAATCATCATCCTTAGATTGACAACGAGCCCACAATTCAGGGGACTTTGTTGGAAGAATATTCTTTATGTCCACTTTTACAGAAGGATTAAAAATACTATCAGTATCAGATGACGGGTGCGAAAGAAAACATGATTGGAAAACGAAAGAAAGGAAAATTAACTTCTTTAGAAATGTTTTGGTAGTAGCCATGATGTCTGTGGTGGTGTGAGGCGTAATGTCCATTGTTTTTTATAGGAGTGCAATCACTCACTTGTTCACTTTTTTGCCTCAAAAAAAGATTGGCTGTCAACGCTATTATTGAATGAATGCATGTATGAGTAATATCTTATCTTACTATTTATAAAACGGAAGCAATCATCTTGGTATTAAAAAAAATGTGTTACTTTGGGTATTTAACAAGTCCTTCTTTTACAATTTACATGCATCTAACTTTAGGATTAAGACGGTAATACTTATATTACTGTGAAAATATCTTTATTTTATGTGTCTGCTTTTCACTCGTAATTTCATATTAATTATTATTATCTTGGACTGTTCATATATTTTATTTTATATTACAATTCATATTTTTTTTTATCAAAATTAGTGTTAAATAAGCACACACTTGGAGCGTGACATTAATAACTGGTCTATATGTGTGTACATATGTATGTATGTATATGCGCCTGTCAACACTTATTCTTGAATTCCTAAATACAAAATATAATTAAATTGTATGATGAAAATAAATATAATGATGCACTCTATGTGCCCATATGGTGGTAATATCTTAGAGTAATAGCGTTTCCATATATGCATCTGCGTCTATCAACACATCTTATTGAATTTCACAATTAACAATACTTTTGAAGTTTATCCGGGAATAAATCTAATGACTTAGTCCATGTGCATATCTTACTAATATCTGTTATAAATTTTGTTATTAATGTCTGTTTATATCGCCTGTTTGGTATAATTCTATATGCATCATGTAATAGATGTAATAGAATTAATTAGGTAATTAAAATATTTAGTACCATATGTTATGACAATTTATAAGAAATTATATTCAAGGACAATGAAGGAAATTGGTATTATACATGTATTATGTGAATGCAAGATTTTTATAAGAAAAAAGAGTAACCAAAAATGCTAGTACATGTATGAAATTATTTTCTTGCTTAATTTCCTAATTAATTGATGGTTTTGAATATACAAAATTCTAGGGGATTATGACAGTGTCATATGTACAATGCTTATATAGAAATAAGATAAATGTACAATGAGATGTTTTTCATCTTTACTTGCTCGGAGGAATTGTTCAAATAATGTGAATCTTTGTGGATTATGACCATCTTCTCATCAGTATCCATCACAGTGTTATTTAGCAAATTATTAGACTGTGTGAAAGCAGTTAATTATAGCCTGATATCTACCCAAGACGGAAAAAATTTATTTGGGTTAATTGGATCTGCTATAAAATTGGTATATATTGATGATGCAACGGAGAATTGGCAATCAGATTGACATCAAGGTGCTGCGATTGGATTGATTCTCAAGCCATAAGGCATCTGATATTTGAATATTTCCCCAAAGGAATTTAATTATCAGATCTGTCTGGATTTTGGCCTCTCATTACTAACGGGGAAAAGAAAAGAAAAAAAAAGTTGACATATAACTAGTAAATTTGCTATAATTGTTTATTTGTATGCAGCTGAAGGAATTGTTTAACGAGTGTCTAGTGGCTTGATAATAAGTGTACATGTAAATATTAAAATAGTAAATTGTTGGTTTTAGCAAGTGACGACAATGACAATGATATACTCGTCAAAAGAATTCATAATTTATTGTAGACAATGAAAATTATTGAAAACTACTTTTAAATTCATGTAAAGCACGAATATTACGTACTATCCACGAGTTAATTCAAAATAAATATTACTGAAAATATTTAAAGATAAGTATTAATGCATAAATCAATTATAGTTGACTTAAAAAGAAGACTGACAATTATAATTAACATGCGAAAGAAAGAGTAAGTGTATCAATGATTACACCCGGAATTCATAACTTCATAAGGAATATAATAAAATCAATCAATATTTTCCATATGTACTGGAAAATTTTTCTTCTTTATATATTTCAGCATTTGAATTGATGGATTTAAATTTAAAAAATAGTTTCAAATTAATATATTCAAAGCGAATGAAATTAAGATCTCACTGTTAGGAGTCTTAACAAAGGATTTGAAATCTATTCCTTCCATATTCATTATTTGGATAAACCTTGCAAGTTAGTATATTTCAAGTTCTATGTTTCTCACTTTGCTATGAGTTAATTTTTGTCATATATCTAAGGAGACCACTCAATTATACCTAAATTAATGCCAAAACTTAGTATCTCTATGTTTGCAGTCATTCATAACAACATATAGATATGTCTCCGACCTAAAATTTTGGTTTAGGATGCTGGAACTCTCAACCAAGTTATTAAAATTTCTAACTAACCCATTATTGCGTTATTGTATTATTGTGTTCCCCAATTAACAAAAATTGATTTTACATCTAAGGAAGATATAAGTAACAATACATATGAAGTTGATAAAAGTTCACACTTTCTGATGGTCCCAATTAATCATTTAACTTTCCCATTTGCCTTCTTGGAAGCAAGATAGAAGCCGTCAGCAAGTACACGCCAGAACACAGATATACACGCCAAGGATATAGATATTTAAAATTAACTCCTGCTGATACATACAGCAGCACCTGGACGGTGCATGTCTTTGTTGTAGACATCAAACACTTTGATCTTTGCCAACCCACCAGAAGTGGCAAAAGAAGAGAGTTGTTCCCCACCATTTCACAGGAAACTCAAAGCTCAAGTGACCATTCACAGGAAATTGTTTTGTTGCCAATATCGACCTTTCTTGATTCACAACGAGCCCATAATGGCTGGAAGCAAATTCTTAATCGAAGAACAATATCAGTGTCATTTCCATAAGCTGCTGACAATAAAAGAATACATGATTGAAAAATAAACGAACAAATATTGAAATCGCTAGTAGAGTTCTATAAGTAATCATGATATTGGTATTAGGTGTTGTTTATGCGAAGTAGTTTTACGAAGGATAAGCGCTTTGG
The DNA here is from genome assembly GCA_024721245.1 of Mitragyna speciosa. Lineage (NCBI taxonomy): Eukaryota > Viridiplantae > Streptophyta > Magnoliopsida > Gentianales > Rubiaceae > Mitragyna > Mitragyna speciosa. The sequence goes on along the minus strand of CM045566.1, from coordinate 23,958,137 downwards.
GTAGAATATATACGTAACTGATTAGAAAAAGACGAGCAAAATTTATGAAAAGAGTTTTGCTGTTTATTTCGTTAAAGAGGTGGTTTATGAGTATGGATTGTCATCTCTATCGGTCACAAATGTGATCTAGCAAATTGTAGCGGTTATGAAGCTTTTGATTAGGCGAATTAGTTGCAGGACCAATTGCATTCGAGGCTTAAGAAATTGGGCAAGGCCAAATGGTCGAATCATATTTTGATGACAAAGAGATGGCGGCTATGTCCATATAAATTACTCGTTTAGGATCGCATGCACAATTAAGATAGAACGTGTAGCTTTTCACACTTTCATGTATAATTTTGCAAAATAAAAATCATTGATCAAGCACACATTTAACATTTTTTTTTTAAGATCAATGTATCATATCCCTGACTGGTCCATATTATAGGGCAACCGATTCTTGCTAGGAAAAACCGAGCAAACATTTACAAGCTTTGTCTAAGCAGTGTTCACAACATTATAATAGCTGTTATTGTATACCAGATTGTGTTTGAATATGTACAGTAACGTTTTGCATTCTCAAACTATAGAATACTATAAAACTCATACGTAATTTGATTGATTTATGCATCTTGTATAACCATTTAGTACACAGAGACGAGACGTCTTCAATCAATTCTTGACTGAGCCCCTGATCCGCGTTAATTCAACCATTTCTCAAATCTTTGAAGGCTTGATTGTTGAGAAGAAAATAATGAAATGTGAAGCAGGCAGACTATTATGCGTTTGCCATTGTTCTCAAAGTGACCATAATGGCAAGCCAAATAAATGAATAAGGATTACTATTTCCTTCAAGAAGGCAAGTTAATGTTAGAAGATGCATTCCATTGTGCGTAAGGAAAATAGTATTGTCATTTTTCTTGATTTTGTTACATAAAAAACAATCACTCTTAGATTGACAGCGAGCCCACAATGCAGGGGACTGCGCTGGAAGCAAATTCTTTATTGCCACCGTTATTTTTGGAGAAAGAAGACTATCAGCATCAGTTGTGATTTTTGGAGTAAGAAGACTATTAGCAAAACTTGATGGGCACGAACGAAAACATGATTGCAATATGAAAGAAAGGAAAATTACGTTTAGGAGTTGTTTAGTGTTCATGATACCTGCTCCTTCGATCTACTTTGGATGAGCCTTTATGGATACTAGTTAGGGACTTAAATAAAGAAAAACCAGCATAAATAAAACACTACTACTACTGTGAAATATTTTTGTCGCTTAGTTTTTTAAAGAGATGGTCGAGATTACGTGAATCCTTGTAGATTTTGATCATAGCACTGTAATCAATTAATTGCAAGAAAGTGAATGCTTTGAATTTTGTAGTCAGTCCATTAAAGTTAGTCTTTAAATTCATTTGTTGTAATTTTCCACTAGTTATTGCAGTCAAACTTGCATTCCAAGTGGCAATCTGTTGAAATAGAAATGTTCCCCAAATTTATCCCCCATCCCCCCGTGTGTCTTCAAATCATGGTTCAAAATATCGGCCGAGACGGAGACGTTTAGGCCGAGTCGGCACCGGAACGGAGCTTTCCAGTCTGAGACCATTCCGATGAGGCTTGGAGACGGGAGACTCGCCGAGAACTCGGCCGGACTCGGTTGACTCGGACCGAGTTGCCTCCGAGTCAAAGAATTTCGGCCGAGTTGGGCCGAGTCTCCCGGGTCAACCCAGCTAAACAAATAAAAACCAAACGATGAAGAAAGGAAAAAAATCATAGATAACCAAGCTAATGGTGGAGTGGTGGCTGGTGGAGATCTTGTTGTTTTGGGTGGCGGTTAGAGCTAGATTTGGTGGTTCTAGGAGGCTGATGGGGGGCTGACTTTGGTAGTTTTAGGTGGTTCTCCTGGTGGTTTATGGCCGAGATTTGTGGACTGTGATGGGGTGATGTTTGAGGGTTGAGTATGGCTGCGGTGGTGACACGATTTGGTGGTGGCGGTGATCTGATTTGGGTGGTGGCAATCATCAGATTTGTGGTGACGATTTTTGTTCTGTTTGGGGGTTGGAGGAGATGATGTCAACGTGTGGTGTTAGTGGGCTGGGTAATATTTTTTCTTTTTGGTGTTTACTCTTTATTTCCTTTTCTCTTCTATTTTTGTTAGTTAATTTTGTCTTTTTTTTTTTTGAAAGATAACTTTATTTTTTCTCCATGTGATGCAATCTTATAACATGGACTTAACATAGACTTAAGGCCCATGATACAAATATGGTAGAGGCTTTTTTTTGGTGGCCTAGTGATATTGCCAGCAAACCTCAATATGGAAAATCATTATTAATTATTAAGTTGATTGCTTAAAAATATATATCATTTTTTATATAGGTAAAAATAGTACATCTTATAGATTTTTTTTATTAATTTTTTTGGTTACTTTTGTTTAGCATTTCTTTATATTTTGTATGATTATTTATAATTTTAGAATATAAATTATTTTAAAATATGCGTCTCACCGAGACCGTGATCGATATGTCGAGACCGATGTGGAACGGTACACGCCGCGACCGTTACCGCGACCGCGCCTTTGAACCATGCTTCAAATACTGATATTGATGCGGAGCATCTTAGACATGAAATTTGGATTAAGGCGGAATTCGAAGAGAAGGAAGAAAAATCATAAAAGAAGTCGCATCCGGCTTCTCGCGAATGGCATGCACGACTGCTCAACAGAAAGTAGTCGCGGTTTGATGGAGAGCAGCCGTGCCCACGGCTTGTTTCGACTGCTCGTGGCTAATACACCGTACACTCAGCCGTGGGGTAATTTTCTCCAAACGCGCATGCGGCTGGTTTAACAGCATCCGCGTCTGACTAGCAGAATTTTTTACGAACTTAAATTGTTATCAGTAGTTTGCCTTTATTCCGATCAATGAGATTCATCAACCACTGCCTTACCTTTACTCCGATCAATCTCTTTACGCCGTTGAGTAGGGCCTATCATGTGTCGCCATAGTTTCTTTTAGTAGTTGAACTATCGATAGTTTATTTGAAATGATATCGGCCTTTCTATCAACGAAGCCTGTCGTTGTTAATTGTGCATATTCCTCAAATTGAGTCGACAACAACTCTACTTGCTCCTAAGCTGATAGATTGTCCAAAATGACATTAGTCTTTCTATCGATAGAGCCTGTCATTGCTGAGTGTGCCTATCCCCAGGCAAAGTCGATGACAACTATACCTGCCTCCTAGTTTGAGTCGACAGCAACTGTATCTGGTCCCCTATTTGGGACTATGTTTTTTTTTGGTAACATCATTCGTTGAGAAATTAATTCGAAAAATTATATCTTATAAAAATATAAATTAGTATTATTTAACAAAAATCTAAATCATATTTTTTGACAAAATAGACTATAATTTGGATATTATATTATACATAAAAAAAATTCAATATTTCTATTATGTTCATTTGTAATGTATATAATGTACAAACTCATGACAATAAAGCGTAACTTAGTTAGTAAGATGCTTCATTTGGGATGTATAGGTCTTGAATTTGAGAGACTAAGGGGTAGGTGGAATCCCACTTTTTATAAACTTTGGGCCAACTCTTTAATTTTTGGGCTTTACTCAATTTTACCTCTTGCTTCTTGCTGGCCACGCTCACCTGAAAGCCTTTTTTGAAAGCTGGGCTAAAAATACTCGCTGGGCTTTTTTCCTATATTTTTTCTCGGCTTCATTCAACAGCCTTCTATTTTCCAGCCATGACCCAAAAAACACCAAGCACGTGCGCCTCTTTTTTTTTTTTTTTTTAAAAACACCAGATTCATTATTAAATGCTTCATTCTTTGCGATCATATCCTACTTACTCCTTCATACTTAGATTTAAAAAAGAAACAATAACTCATATTTCATGGGATTCTTTGTGGGCCTCTTTGCAAATAATAAATGGCCTTTTATTTTTTTTATTATTTAATTTAGGTTCAATAAATAAATGTGTATAAACACATAAACTCCCACTTCATAAATATGCAAAAATGTGAATATACAAGTGTTTAAAGCTGGTACGTCACGTGGTAAACACTGCTAATTTCTGGCATTACACCATCCAATGGAGGATGAATTCACCATTTCGTCGCCACAAATGGACAGAGTCAATTATTTTGTCATTTTGTTGTTGGTTTAGAGTGCAAAGTTCGTATAAAATTCTTTGATGGAGGCAAAGTGCAACATGTGTATTAGTTCATGGGGCATTCTATCATTAAACACAATTATTATTGATTAATGTCTAAATTAAGAAACCTACAATTGGACCTTGCGAGCCAGACACTGCGAGTATATGACAAATAAATCACCGCATACAAGCTCTTATCGAGGCTAAGCTGAACTGAAAATTAGCGTGTTTTGTAAGGTCCAAACTTGTCATCTTAAAATTTAGTCTAAAATTTTGACCCAAACTCAGTCACCCTTTTTGACACTTGACTTGGCCTAATTTAAAAGGGCCGGATACGCTGAGCTCCGGCAAACCTAGCCCAATTGACAGTCCCACACATAGGGTGTTCAAAGACCAGTGTCATTGTCAACAAATGCTGAGAAACTCGGCCACTCCCCTACAATTCTGGGTTTTAGGATCGCTTGATCCCGCTACCATGCTGCAACCCCGCAGTCATGATTCTACCATGCCAAATGCGACCTTAGCACAATTGCGATTCCATTGTGTGTGTGTGTGTGTGTGTTTTTTTTTTTAATAAGTAGGGATTCCATTGTTGATTCGGATCGATTGCTCCTTTTGGATCATATGAACGCACACTTTTATGATTTGAATTGCAATTTTAGTAACACGTCTCCCTACACATTTTACATCATTTACAGCTAGTTTGGGAGTTTATAATAAAACAGAAAAAAAAAAAAAAGATAAGATAAGATAAAAAAGTAAAGAAAGGAAATGACACAAGTTTGTTTCTAAGTTGTTTGGGAGTTTAGAAAGAGAAAAGAAAGTAAAGGAATTCATTGGTCAACAATTTTTTTTTTGTTTCACCTTTCTAAAGGCAATATTGTCATATTGAAAATTTTTAGTTTTCCTTCTCAATTGGGTGGAAAGTTTTTAAAGCATGAAGGGAAGTGAAATCTTCCCAAATCCTTTTTTTTTTTTTTTTCATTTTTACTGCCAAACAATGGAATAAGTGTTATATTCTACTAAATCTTTTTATTTTTTTTCTCATTTCCTTCTTTCCAAACTAGTGTCCAAAGTTCTATGGTCTGGGTTGCGATTTTAATGACATGGCTTCCTACCCGTTTCACATCAACTGATATCAAGAGTTCGTTTTTTGAAAGGAGATTCTGTCTCTGATGTGGTAATTACATTTTTAGTTCTCATAATCTTTCAATGTTTTTTTTTTTTTTCCCTCCATAATCTTTCAATGTACTTCGTCTTGCCTGTGCTAGTGTTGCTTTGTACTGTATTGGTCCAACTACAGTTTTATGTCGTTCGACAATCATTTAATTAAGTACACTATAGCTCACCCATGTATTAATGCATGAGAATTATATCTATTGTATATAACTAAAACTGAGTCCTCTGATCCAGACAAACCTCCACGTAACATAAGATATAAAATCTAAAAAATAATAGCTACAACTTTTAGTATATTTCTAAAATCAATCCCTCATAATAATGAACCGATGCGTTCCTCCTCGAAACACTAAAGCTTTGAAACTCTTTCCTTCTTTAAAAATTAAAGCCTTCAATTAAATTCGATCTTCTGCCCTCAACTTCCATTTATCATTCTATGCTAAAAAAATTAAAATTTGGTTTCAATACTTTACAGAGAGCATGGGTGAGATATCACGCAATTTGAGACTACCACGCGAGAGCTTCTTTTAAGTATCATTGAGAAACCTCATGGAAAACGACCTATGGAAGATGTGCATCAATTTTCTAACCTTCACAACAAAAGGGTCAAGAGAAAATCCCACAGGCCCTTCCTCGTATACGAGAAGATCAAAGACTGGTATGTTTTTTAATGGTAATTAAAATAGGATATATGTTACATTTTTCACATGATTTAAAGAATTAAAAGCAGTGTCATTAACAATTATAGATTGATAATATCAATTCTCTATTACTATTAAGCAATACCGAAGCCTGTAATTACCATTGTTATTGGACAAGGAGCTCAAGTATATGATTTGAGTGTGAGGTATACAATACGTGTTGAAAATTTTATTATAAATGTTACCATATCTATTAACTCTTTATGGTTTCAATTCAATATGTTTCTTTTTTTTCTTTTTGCCAATCCTTTTTTTTTTTTTTTTTTGGTAGCATGTATTGATATTTTAAAACCATCTTTTATTACTGATATTTCTTTTTATATGTTTCTCTGGTTTCAATTATATAGTCGTAGAAGTTGTTCTTTTTAATCGTTTCTGGAATGTCTTGAATTACTGTGCTTTCTATTTTTTCCGTTCTTAGTTACTTCATATTGCATGTATGTTACTCCTAATTTAATCCCTTCTGCAATGTAATTGGACTTTTCTTGTCTCTTTTGACCATCTAAACTTGATGCAGTGACAGTACCTTATTTGGAGAGAGCCTAACTACTTTGGACGCTCAATTTGAACGGGTTAATTATGAGTCTATATATAGCAAAACATCCATGGTAACTTCTTTAATTTATTTATGCATTTAATTTTAACTAATATTATTGATTGGTAGAAATATTTATCCACGTTACTTTTAGTAATAAAGTAGGCCTTTCACCTATATAGGCCTTTAGCTGTTGACATTTTTGGAGGGTTGCTTAAATGAAACACTGAGTTTGGTTTGGGACTTAGTGCCCTACCCTTTTGTACATCAATTGGTACTGAGAGCTTCCTGGGCTGGATCCAACTTTCCATTTTGTGAAGGAGATTTTGTCTTTCTCCCATGTTGTAATTATTTTTTGTTCTCGTAATCTTTGCATAGGATTATGGCCATCATCTCATCTGTATGCATCACAATGTAATCCGGCAAACTATAAGACTCTGTGAATGCAGTCAATTATACGTTTAGGCCATTAATGTTATGCCTATCCACAAAAAATTTAAAAAAAAATTAACCGACCCACTTTGTTATTTATTTTTCTGAAAGAATGCTTGAACAATTATTTAGATTTTCATTGGAAATTACCATATAAACAACCAGAACCGAAATGTGGAACCGATATCGGAAAAAGGTAGCCAATTGTGACAGAGACAGCGAGCGAGATCATGAGGGCGGAAAACATTGAAAACCAAGCAGCTAGTAAGCAAGCGACATAATGATAATATACATATAATTTACCATTTTATTCTTACATAAGTTAAAACCTTAAAAAATAACATTCTATATATGTATTGCTTGTGAAGGAAAATATTGAAGACAATGAGTTTGATAAATCGATGTTTCATCAGCCTCTCTGATTGGCTCAACTCCAGTCATGTAACTTTTTGCTTGTCCAGTCAAAAAAATAAAAACCATTCGCCGCCACCTCCCAGTTGCATAAACGTAGAGTTTTAATACCAGCTGCTTCTGCTTCTACTGCTGCAGGAGGACAGGAGATGTCTTTGCTGAAAACATCAAACGCTGCTTGTTTTGCACCCCACCAGAAATGGCAAAAATAGAGAGTTGTTCCCCAGAAATTTGCGTGAAAGTGAATGGTTAAGTCACCACTTTTGGGAATTGTCCTGTTGCCCAAATCATCATCCTTGGATTGACAGCGAGCCCACAATTCAGGGGACTGAGTTGGAAGCAAATTCTTTATGTCCACTGTTATAGAAGGATTAAAGACACTATCAGTATCAGATGATAGGTGCGAAAGAAAGCATGATTGAAAAAAGAAAGAAAGGAAAATTAAGTTCTTTAGAAATGTTTTGGTAGTAGCCATCATGATATCTGTGGTGGTGTTAGATGTAATGTCAATTGTTTTTTATAGAGTGCACTCACTCGCTTGTTCACTTTTTGCCTCAATAAAAAGTTTGGCTGTCAACATTGTCCTTTGGTGTGCCTTGAATGTAGTTTGGAGTGTTAATCTAACTATCTAACCTTTTAACTAATGATTGTTTGACAAAAAGAAAAATATCTTTCGAGTGAGCTTGATATAAAAAACTTAGTAACCTTAGTGTGAAAAGTCTCACATTGAAGAAAAGAAAGAATGATTACCTAGACTTAAGTGCCATGGGGCTCTCCTTCCAGTCAGTAATTGCTTAGATGGGTGAGTTTTGTGAGTCCCATTTAGGTTTGAGTGAGCCTTTCTCTTTAGTGCCCGTGAGTGTTAGTTAACCTCTTTCAACAGTGTCCTTTGATATGCCTTGAGTGTAGTTTGGAGTGTTAATCTAATTGTCTAATTTTCTAACCAATGATTGTTTGACAGAAAAAAAAAAAAAAAAAAAGATTGGCCGTCAACGCTATTATTAAATGAATGCATGTATGAGTAATATCTTATCTTACTATTTATAAAATGAAACCAATCATCTTGGTATTAACTTCCACTCAATGAATGTAACTTATTTTTCTTAAAGTTCAAGAGTGACATTAAACCTTAAGTACATACTTTTATAACTTCAATTACCAAACTAATTTTTGTTTTTAATTCTTATCAACTAATTTTTTTCATAATCTTGGGCTCCACAATAATATGATTACAGTTATGTATATTTTACCATTATATTATTTTGAAGATTAATTATAAATAAAACAATCTCTAGTTAATTCTATTTACTTGTCAAAGATTTATTATAATTGTTATTAGTCTATTTAACTCATATTAACAATAAAAAATAAAAAAATATCAAATTTTTCAAAAGATTTTCACATTGTCATCCAAACACCAGAAAATTGTAAGGAAAATGAGATTTTCCATGTAAAATGTTTTCTTAGGAAAATAATTTCTTTAGGAAAACATTTTACATCCAACTAAACGGATCCTTAGTCTAAATGCCCATCTTACTAATAGCTGTTATAAATTTTGTTATTGATCTCTGTTTATATCGTGTGTTTGTTATAATTCTACATGCATCAGGTAATAGATGTAATAGAGTTAATTAGGTAATTAAAATATTTAGTACTATATGTTATGACAGTTTACAAGAAATTATATTCAAGTACAATAAAAGAAATCGGTATTATACTTGTATTATGTGAAGGCAAGATTTTTATAAGAAAAAGACTAGCATAAAATACTAGTGCATGTGTGAAATTAGTTTCTTGCTTGTTTTCCTAACTAAGTGGTGGTTTTGAATATGGGAATTCTAGTGGACTATGATAGTGTCAGAGGAATGGTTCAAATAATGTGAATCCTTGTGGATTATGACCAATCTTCTCATTAGGGTGGCAATTTTCGACACGATCTGAAAATACAATACGAACCTAATATGAAAATAGCATATTTGGATTTAAGCTTGGTAGGTTAGGGTTGAAATAGAGTCGGACTCGACTGACTTGTGAAGAAAACAGGTCGGGTGTGAACTCAGGAAAAAAAAAACTAACAGTTTATAAACTTTGTTTCGCCCATCCACATCCAAATACAAATTTCACCTATTGGATAATTAATCAAGTAAATTGTAAGAGAAATTAGAATTCTACTTAGATTTATGAAGAGTAAATTGTAAGAGAAATCAAGTGTGTTAGTGTGTGACTTTGATATTAATGTGTGCAAAAAAATATTTGATCCTTGTGTGCGTGAAAAGTGTGTCTTAGTCTCCTTTTCTTCTTCTTCTCCTTACTTTTCTCTTCTTCTTCTCCTTCCTCTTTTTTTTTTTTTTCTTTTTTCTTTTTGGGTCCACAAGTCAACTTGCCAACCCCCAACCCATGGCGGGTCATGTTCGGGTTAGCAGATTGATAGGTCGAGTTGCGGATTTTCTGTTATACTTGAGTTTTAACCCAACCCGTTAATCCAAAACTCAACCCAATTGCCACCCCTACTTCTCATCAGTATCCATCACCACGGGACATAGAAAATTACAAGACCCTGTGAAAGCAGTTAATTATGCATTTAGACCATTAGCCTTATATCTACCCAAGAGGAGACAAAAATTATTAGTGACAATCCGATTGACAATGTGAAATTTATTTGTATATACCAATGATGCAGCGGAGAGTTGGCAATCCGATTGACAAGGTGCTGCGACCGGATTGATTCTCAAGCCATAAGACATCTGATATTTCCCCCAAACAATTTATCAGATTCTGACTGTGGAGATCAGGCTGTTATTGTGTCCCCAAAGGAGGGAGTAATTATCTGGATTTTATGTGCCTTTATTACTATCGGAAGGGGGGTTGGGGGGGGGGGGGGAAATTGAACATATAAATAGTAAATTTGCTACGATTGTTTCTTTGTATATAACTTATGGAATTGTTTAACCAGTGTCCAGTGGATGATTATGAAATAATGGGTTCCGAGCACAATAAGTGTATATGTACAAATTAAAATAGTAAATTGTGCGTTTTAGAGAGTAACAACTATGATATACTCGTAAAAAAAATTCATAATTTATTATAGACAATGAAAATTGTTGAAAACTAGTTTTGAATTCATGTAACGCACGAAAATTACGTACTATCTATGAGTTAATTCAAAATAAATATTTCTGAAAATATTTAAAAATAAGTATTACTGCATAAATTAATTAATTATATAACATATAATTAGCTTACAAAAGAGATTGACGATTAAAGATAACATGAGAAAGAAAGAGTAGGCCTAACAATAATTACACCCCTTTTCATAACTCTCATAACGAAGTTAATAAAATCAATCCCTATTTTTCATAATAGTGGAAAATTTTCTTGTTTATATATCTCAACATTTGAACAGATGGATTTAATTTTAAAAAATAATTTCAAATCAATATGTTCAAAGCGAATAAGTTTAAGATCTCATTGTTTAAAACACCTTACTTGCAAAATAGGGGCAAATTTCTTAGAATAATGTTAAAAAAAAGAGAAGTCCGCCATTTGTGGGGAATTTTGAGTGGGTTCTAAAACTAACGTCGCCGCACAGCTCCTGTGCGGCGACTGCTGAAATATATATATATTTTTTTAGTTTGAAGTCCTTGAGGATTAAAGTGAAAAAAATGAGGGACTAAGTTGCAAAAAAAATTTTAGTTGTTAGACTCACCGCATGGGAACTGTGCAGTGATTCAAACAACAAAAAATTTTAGCAGTTTTTAACCAAAAAGCCAGTCAAATTGCTGACCAAACCAACACGTATCCTAAGCACAAACACAATGGCAGAACTGTTGGATAGAATTGCACTGAATTTGTGGTGAAATGGCAGCAAGACAACGCATCCAACAAGTGCATCTTCTGAATAAAAATTTTTTTCGTTGACCATGCACCCCTGAGACATAGGACAGAAAAACATTAGAGAAGCCTTGTACAGTACTTGTGTGGTTGCGTGTTACCCATTCATTGGATGCTTCAATTGCAGGATTGATTGACCAAATCTAAAGTTCTACGACGACAAAAATACAATCCTACATTTATTAAATAGTCACCGAACCCACTAATAAAATGGTAAAATTTTATATAAATTTATTAATTTTATAATAAAACGTATAATGTTTTTCATGCATCACTACAAAATCTATTATGTTGTAATGATTATTTTTTGGCTTCAAAAGGTAGGAATAATGAAGAAAATAATTAAAAATATATGATTTTGTAATGATTTTTTTTGGTTTGAAAAGGTAGGAATAATGAAGAAAATAATTAAAAAATAATGATTTAGATAATTAAAAAATAATAAAAAATAATTAAGAAAATAATTATTTTTTTAAAATATTAATTTAGATAATTAAAAAATAATTAAGAAATAGGAACAACTAGGTAACTAATAAAAAATTAGGGATAACTAGGAAAAAATTGTTATAAAAATAGGAATAAAAGAGTTACCAGAATAGGAATAAATAAGAAAATAGTTAGTAATAAAAAATAATGAGAAAAATAATTGATTATTTTCGGTATAGCTGTATTGTGTTGAATTGGTTATTTTACGATTTGAAGCAATATGTAATTTATATATGTAAAGAAACAATTTAAAATTAGAAATAATTAGAAAAGTAATAAAAATTACATACGAAAATTAATGAAATGATAATTTCTTATATAGTTTTATTGTGGTGTATTGTTTTTTTGTTCAAAAAAATTTAATTTCAATAATTAAAAAAGATTTATAGAATTAGGAATTTAAGGTAATAACTAAAAATTAGAAATAATAAAGAAAATAAATTATTATGTCTAAGAAAATAATTATGGAATTAGGGATTTTAGTGCCATTCTAATGCGGAATATAATTAAAATGGTGACCCTATTTCAAGAAATTATGGTCTAGTTAGGTATTTTATCTTCTTAATCTTTCAGTAAAAAATGAACTTAGCCAGTATTAATAAATTCTATTCTTTTGTTTTTGGGGTGAGGAAATAAAGAAGTGTTGGGTGGATTTTCGGGATGGGGGAAATAAAAAAGCATAAAAAAATGTTGATTTGTGCCGTTGTGTTTTTGCATAGGTTGCGTGTTGGTTTGGTCAGCAATCTGACTGTTAAAAGCTGTTGAAATTTTTGGTTGTTTGAGTCACCGCACAGCTCCTGTGCGGTGACTCTAACAACCAAATTTTTTTTTGCAACTAAGTCCCTTATTTTTGCACTTTAGTCACCAAGCATTTCAAACTTAAAAAAAAAAAAAAAATTCTAGCAGTCACCGCACCGGAGCTGTGCGGCGACGCTAGTTCTAGAACCCACCGAAAATTCTCCACAAATGTCATACTTTTCCTTTTTTTAACATTAATCTAAGAAACTTGCCGCAAAATAGGAGTCTTAACAAAGGATTCGAAATCTATTCCTTTCATATTCATTATTTGTATAAACCTTGCAAGTTCGTATATTTCAAGTTCTTTGTTTGGAAACTATCTACTAAATAAGATTCTCAGTTTGCTATTAGTTAATTTTTGTCATATATCTACGAAGACCCACTCGATTATACCTAAGTTAAAGCCAAAAATTAGTATTTCTATGTTTGCAGTCATTTATAACAACATAGATATATCTCCAACCTAAAATTTTGGTTTAGGACGCTAGAACTCTCACCCAAGTCATTAAAATTTCTAACCAACCCAATATTGCATTATTGTATTATTGTGTTCCCCAATTAACAAGAATTGATTTTACATCTAAAGGAGGTTACGTAACAACACATGAAGTTGATAAAAGTTCACGCTTTCATGGTCCCAATCATGTAACTTTTCCCATTTGCCCTCTTGGAACCAAGACAGAAACCGCGGCAAGTACACGCCTAGAACATAGATATACACGCCAAGAATATAGATATCCAAAATTAACTCCTGCTGATACAGCAGCACCCGGACCGTGTCTGTCTTTGTTGTAAACATCAAACACTTTGATGTTTGCCAACCCACGAGAAGTGGCAAACGAAGAGAGTTGTGCACCACCTATTCACAGGAAACTCAAAGCTTAAGTGACCATTCACAGGAATTGTTTTGTTGCCAATATCGACCTTTCTTGATTCACGACGAGCCCATAATGCCGCTAGCTGGACTGGAAGCAAATTCTTTATGTCAACTGTTACTTTTCTAAGAACAATATCAGTGTCATTTCCATAAGCTGCTTACCATAAAAGAAGGGAGCCATTCTATCATGGACAGGATCCACAGGTCAAAGAAAATTTGAGCCAACAAGGCTCCAAGAAGGGAGTCATTCTATTATGGTCCAAGCCCACGAGTTAGAGAAGATTGGAGCCAACATGGTTCTGAGCCTTGTTGGTTCAAATTTTCACCGCTGGATCTACGGATGGAACCTGTGAACCCAGTCCATTTCAAAAAAATATTCGGAAAGATACATGATTGAAAAATAAACAACAAAAATTGAAATCATTAGTAGAGTTCTATAAATACTCGTGATATATTGGTATCAGGTGATATCCATGCGAAGTGGTTTTACGAAGAATAAGCGCGTTGGGTACAATATAAGTAAACTGATTAGAAAAAGGCAAGAAAAATTTATGAAAGAGCTTTGCTGTTTATTTCATTAAAGCGGTGGTTATGTTATGAGTATGGATTGTTATCTCTATCAGTTACAATGTGATCTAATTAATCGTAGCAGTTATGAAGCTTTTGACTAGGGAACTAGTTGCAGGACCAATTGCTTTCGAGGCTCAAGAAATTGGGCAAGGCCAAATGGTTGAATCATGTTTTGATGATAAAGAGATGGCAGCTATGTCCATATAAATTACTCGTTTAGTGTCGCATGCACAATTGAGATAGAACGTCTACCTTTTCACTCTTTTATGTCTAGTGTTGCAAAACAAAAATCATTGATCAAGCACACATTCAACATTTTTGCTTTTAAAGTCAATGTATAATATCACTAACCGGTCCATATTATAGCGCAACCAATTTTTGCTAGGAAAAACCGAGCAAACATTTACAGGCTTTGTCCAACAATTGTTCACAACAGCAATAGCTGTTATTGTATACCAGATTGTGGTTCAATGTGTACAATAACGTTTTGCATTCTCAAACTATAGAATACTATAAACGGATACGTAATGTCATTGCTTTATGCATCTTGTATAACCAATTAGCATGCAGAAACGAGACTTCTCCAATCAAATATTGATTGAGCCCCTGATCCACTTTAATTCAGCCATTTCTCAAATTTTTGACCGTAAGATTTTTGGGAAGAAAATAATGAATTGTGAAGCAAGCGGACTATTATGCGTATGTCATTGTTGTTCAAGTGATCAAAACGGCAAGCCAATTACCAACGTTCTCTCAACGGAATTTGGTGCGCATGCAGTTGCAGATTTGCAACCTTACAAACATCAAATTTTAACTTGTATGGTCCGGATTTTGTGGTACACGATTTCTACACCTTAAATGACGTCTGTGAGTAAGTTATACAAATAAAAATGTGTTTCATTCACACAATGATGTGATAAAGTTTCTCGGAATCAGTAATTGACAAATTGCAAGTACCTTGTTCTAATTCATTTATCCAAAAAGTAAAATGACGCAAACCAAATATCTTACAGCGGATGGAAACTTCCATGTTATTCTGCAAGACGAGAGTTTTTTTCTTCCCCCTAAACAATCTTGCAAAGTTTTTGTGTTGTGTGCTGATCCATCGATGCATCTGCTAAATGGGAATATTGATTGAGAAACATGGGAGTATGTTATGGCTTATGTTGTGGTTGCTGTTGTTCATTAATTTCTTAAAAAAAAAACTCAAAGATTATAGTATCATTACTGCTTGAAGTTATGGAGAATTTTTCCTTTGACGAACTGATACTTCGAGTTTCTATTCAATTATCATTGAAAATTTTTATAATCTTAACCTTTTATCAATTGCCAAAAAGGGATCTCGATGATGTTTGTTTTGAATTTGTTCATTCGCTTCCTTTGCATTTGCATTGACTTTCGTCTTAGAGTTGGTTTAGTTAATTTCTTTTGTTTTCTCCGGTCATTCCAGCATGAATAAACCGGCGAGGAAAAAAAAAATTAGAAGAAGAATCAATCACTCTCGTCATTAGTTTACTTTTCTAGGTTGATATTGATGACTGATTTAGTGCCAACCATATCATCCGAAAGCACGTCAACCATATTTTGGGTTGGGATGGTTTTTTTATTTCCAATTTTTTGGGTGTGGATGGTGTAAAAATAAATTTTTATTTAAAGCACAATGAGGGTATTTTACGATAATCATTCAAAACGTTTGCTGATGTCAATCTTTTTAGATGTGTTTTGTTATGTAAAAGATTGAAGTAAGGGAGCTAAGTATAATTTTTGAAACTAATAGTGATTTTCTTGTAGTTATGCTAAACCTTAGGGGAAAAATATGGATATATCCCAGTATAATAAGTTCATCCTCGTTTTCTAAAGAAAAATAGATGGAAGAAAAAAATTAACCTCCAAATAGATGACCAAGGACTACTATTTCCTTCAAGAAGGCAAGTTGATGCTAGAAGATGCATTGCATTTTGCCTAAGGAAAATAGTATTGTCATATTTCTTTATTTTATTACATAAAAAACAATCAACACTTCTAAAATGGTGGTATAAAAGGAGAAAATTTTCTTCATGTGTCTCACTTAGTGCATATTTGATAATTCAACTTAATGCATAAAATTAATGTATTAATACCTTTTTAAATTCAGGTATATTTGATAAAAAAAAATTCTTTTATCATTTACTATATTAGGCAAAAAAAATTTGAATCTTAACAATTCATTAATAATAGCAATAAGACATTATACATGATTCATGGATACCACCTAGTTGTGTGCTGGTTGTACCTCAAATGTATACAAATAAAATAAAAAAAAAAGAAGTTATCAAATTGAATTCTAAAACGATAATACCGATTTGAAAATCTCTTCTACCAAATGCTTACAAAATTTAACTTCCTGGACTCAGTATATATCAAAATATTGACTGACTTATCGAATTATCAATTTCAAAATTTTGAATTTCTGAAATCAATTCAAAATCAGTTGGTAAATCATTTTTTTTTTAATTATGCTCACCCTTACTAGAAACTCTTACTTGGCACCCCTCAACATGTTCTTCCAAATTAACTCTAACAATCAGCATTCATATTTTAAAGTAATTAGGACAGCATAAATAGTAAGGGCAATCTCAAAAAGAAGAATAATGGCACAAGAAGACTTCTATTTTCAATGAGAGCTACGGTATGGACATGGACATAGCATACACATCCTTGTGCTAATCAACATCCTCCACCGGCCAAAACCCACTCCCAAAACTAATGAAAAGAAGAAGCCATAAAGGCATGGCAGAAACATAATATTTTAAGTTAAAGTGCAATCTAATAAATAATTAGTGGTCAATATTAATTCTTCATTTTAAAACAAAAGACTTTGATAATGGATAATTTATGTGACAACTATCAAAATGTTGCACTTCTTTCTTTCTTCTCTTTTCCTATTCTGAATGTATATTATAAGGGGTTGTGGCTAGAGAGAAATAAGAAGCACCATAAGAAATCAAACCCATGTCTGCGTGTTGAGTTCATCAAGTTCTTGATCACGCAGTGCCCCCTATTATCAATTAGGAGGATAACACAGAGTTATAGTGTCTGGTGCCACACTAGGATATTTGACACCCATGTAGAACCCCTTCTCAGTCACATACCAAAAGCATAAATAAGTTTTGCCAACTTTTGGTGGCCAATCTTTTCGGCAATCTTTATCAGCACCGTCTACCCCGTTAATTCTGATCAAATGACTAGGAGGATATCCAAATATGCAATTAAAATGAGTTGTCTGGAAAAGATCCATAGTAAAGCTCCATTTGAACTCTTGTCCTGGTTCAAGAAAATGTTTTCCAAGCTTTTTGTTCCAAGAATAGCAATCGACGCTTAATCTGGATTTAAGGCCATTGCGAATTACAACTGTATATGAATCAAAGAAGAAAGCATATACATGTATTGTTTGAATAAAAGCAAATGACAAAATAAGCAAGGAGAGGAAGTTTTTCATTACCATGTAACTCATCCTGAATTGCTTCAAGTTGACAACTGCTACCCTATTTGTTGTAGACACAAACATATGGATACTATTGAAAAAACGGTTGGTGTACTAACTACAAAAGATTAATTATGTTCATTAATACCGATTTAGATCAGTTATAGTTCTTTCAAATCTAGACCAGTTATCTTTATTTGTGCTAGTTTTTAATTAAACTGAATCTTTTTTCCTTTACGGTTACCATTCAGTCATCATTGTAAAGTTCTAGTATATATTGTTATCTTAATCTTACTCCCGTTGGATTGAAAGTATGTTGCTCTGATCAAATACATTGTGTCATAGTAGTATAATTTATGACACTAAAACTCTAAAAGACTCTTAGAAAGAGATGCAACATATGATTGTAAGTATTAACACTTCCTGGAAATCAATCTTCTACGGTTTATGCAAGTAGTACAGCAAACTGATCTGAAGGAATTTCAGATTAGGGATTGCCCAGTCCAACAAAATTAACTTTCATTACTCACAGGGAATGATCTTCACAAGATCCCAATATGCGAAATTTTTGCATGATGTCACACGATCAAATGGAAGGAAACCAGCAAAAATCGATCTCATGCTTGTAACACATTCTCAAAGCTAATACTATTTCAGAGCAACTTACACGGGAGATTATTCAAAAATACTAGACAGGAACTAATATAAACTAGATATTAACTAGACTACAGTAAGATTTAGACACATGCTAATTCCTGAGAGAATCAAAGTTTACTCTCCCACGACAAAATTGCATCAAGATACAAAGCCTTCGCATGAAAATCTAAAGCAAATGCATGCGCTCAACATATGATTGTACCAACCACTTGCTAAGAGGTTCTCCACACCCCACAAAACACCCAGAATTACCATTCTCAGTGACGAAAGGGAAGCTGAATGCGTTTAGTAACTCATGAACAGCATGGCGCACCAGAGATGATCCTGTTACCCTGCTCCTCCTGCCCCATCCTGTCACAATATCAATGCGGCTTGGACAAATCCCCGAAGCAAGCATCTGACGGCGAAACCAGGCCAGTGTCCTCGACAATGCTGTCACAGCAGTTCCATCTGACATAACATGCAAGTTTATAAGCCAATAACAAGAACTTTTCTCTCTAACAGCATCAGGATACACATTTTTTCGTGCAGCAACCTCCCAAACCGTCCCAGCTTCCTCCTTATGTCCAGTCTTGTGAAAAAAATCAACCACTGCATCCACAAGTCCCCTCTTACTCTCTCTGTCCTCGCTATGCATTAAATCCAGGAAGCTGCTCACATGATCCCTTACATTATGCCCATCAGGTCCCGCTGCTGGCATAGACAACAAGAACACATGTGCTGGGTGGCATGTGAGAGCCATGAGCTTGCAACAAAATGACATTTCAAATGATGTTCTGGCTTCTGTGCAACAACTAAGTAGCAAGGTGTATGTTTGCAAAGAAGGGTTCAAACCCAAACTTGGCATGCTCTGAAGCAGGTTACATGCATCTGAGAGCCGGTGAACCCTAAGAAAAGCACTGAGAAGAGAATTGCAAGTTGGTACATTAGGGCATAAACCTGCATTAAGCATAGCTCTATACCATTCCCAGGCCTTTTCAGCATTCCCGACCTTTCCCCAAAGGTCCACCAAAAGACCATAAACTGGCTCGTCTGGAACCCAGTTCTTCCTTTTCATCTCGCCAAAAACAGCCTCCGCTTCTTCCAGATAGCCACAGTGACCAAGCACCTCCATGACTATGCTGTAAGTTACTTTGTCAGGCTCAAATCCAGCATTCTGCATGTCACGATACAGCTCTAGTGCATTTTGGTAGTTCCTTGCCTTAGCATGCAGAGCAATCATGATGTTGTAGGTCACCAAGTTAGGTACACAACCCTGATTAACCATCTCACAAAATAGCTTATGAGCAGCAGTTAAATGACCAGCTTTCCCAAGGCAATTGATAATAACACTGTAAGTGAATGTGTCGGGAGAAAGCCCAGCTTCTTGCATCCTCTGGTACATGTCCATAGCAACATCTAGATACCCCGCTTTAGCGTGAATATCAATAAGTGTACAATAAGTTACACGATCAGGCTCGCACCCTGCCCTTTGCATCATGTTGAAGACATTGATTGCTTCATCTAAATAGTTTGCTCGGCCATAACCATGAATAAGTCGGTTGTATGTTACAACATTTGGTTGGCATCCCTCCCTGACCATTTGGTCAAGCAAATTGTTTATCACATCAAATTGCCTGGCACGGCCAAGGATACCAATCATGGTGGTGTAGGTATGCCCATCATGCTTGAACCCAGGTTGCTTTTTCAACCAGTAAAAAAATCCAAGAGCAACTGTATAATCTTGAAGCTGCTTAAGAATTTGGTTAGCTTGGAAAGCATCAGGGGAGCAGTTGACTTTTCTGAGAGCATCTTCTGTTCCAGGTCCCCACTTCAGCTGCTGCAAGATGCGAGAAATACTATCAACCACTTGGCCAGAGCTAGAAAATTGCCTAGAAACCGAAGCAACTCCCCTTGGTATTTTGGTTTCACTCGCTGACCTTCCAAAATCTTGCATCATGTCTCCTGCTAACTTTTTTTCTCCATTGTGAACATTTTCTACAAAGCGATTAGAATATCCATTATGTACATTTGCTACAAAGCGATTAGAATAAGCTCTAGATCTCTGAGGCATTGACCTTTTCCCATCAGAAGAATCCAAAGAAATCCCACCGGCCTTAACATAATTCCCCATTCCATTATTTGATAAACTGCCAGTACCTTTCACTGATGTAGATTTATCAACTCTACCCTTTGCAGAAGATGAGTTAGCTGTTGCACATGATCCTGCTGCTGTCTCAGGATGTGATTGCGGACGGACCTTTTCTCTTCTGAAAGTTTTTGCATTTGAAGCTCTGACATGAATTGGCATTGCCTGATCAACGACAGAGTTTTGAGGTGAACCAAGAATTCCGCCTCCATCTGTTGTTGGAATCTTGTAACTCACTAAATCAGACAGAAAGCTAACAGCTGCAATACCTGCCTTAACAAATTGGTCAGAAATAGGAGGTGATGGATGCATCATGCCAGCACCATCAAAGGTAGCGTAATTTACACAGTTTTCTCTACTCAATGAGCCAGAGGCAGGAATAACTTGGGGCTGGGCTACTGGAAGCTTAACAATTTCGGGTTTATGCGAGTTCACAGTTTTTCCAGCATCTTTAGAAATGAGAGAACCAACTCCTACTGAAGGTCTTGACACTACGGTGGATGATATCTGTTGGTGTGGCACTTCATTTTTCCTCTGGGGCTTACTGGAAATACAAGTCTCATCTTCAGAACAAGTGCATGAACTTCCATCTGCTGCACTACATCTTGAACCACTGAGGAAAAAAGACCTTGCTGACTGAGAAAGTGAACTAAGCTGCTTTGCACGTATCATAATCTGGTGTATTATTGTTCAAGAAGGAAGAAATAAATTATTCACAAATCCACAGTGATAGCCACAAAGATATTACATTAGTATTTTTCACGTTCAACCACTCAGCATAAGTGAACAAACTAGACTAGTGATAATAGAATCTGAAAGTACCAAAATCAGAAATTAGGCACCTTGAGGTATCTTGATGGTATAGGATTTAAAAATCAACATCTTTTAGGCACTTTAGTGTAATTATAAAAACCAAGACTCATCTACATCTCCAAATAATTTTATACAACTAGATATTTTTATGTTTTTGTGAGGACTGGAAAATAATGCAAGCAACATTCCAAGCGATGTAAAATCAACATCAGTCATCTACAATTTTCAACTAGAAGAATCACAAAAATTCATCCAAGTATTAAGGGGAACAAAAACAATATGCTGGTAGGAAAATAAAAAGCAATGAGGGAGCGAAGCATCAGATACGCATTATAATGCAACAGGTGCGATGGCAAGGTCCATCCATGATAAAAACTAGAAATCATACAATATCCACTAACCCGTGTTATCATTACTCACGAACTTGCAATATCCAATATCCACTAACTGGTTACACATTTCAGGCCTATAACTATATTCCCAAAATGTGAAGCAAAAGAATGTGTTCGTATTGACTCAATGAGAAACTTCTATAAAAACAGAAGTTAATCTTCAGGAAGTTGTTAAACAAACTTCACCAGCATATTACCCAGAGACAAACTTGAGTACAGCCCTCTTATATACAGTTTCAATTATGCACACATGCATACCTTGTACACATATGCAAGCCATTTGAAGATGTCTAATTCCAAGCGTGAATAGGAACAGATAACCCAATTACTCACTGTGGCTCGAGGAAATTCTGAATAATTTCCATAATGGCTTATTTCCTCCACTTCAGTTTTCATGGGAGATGATGAAGGGGCTTTCCAATTCCAATACTTTTTCAATTCAAGGAAGAGAAAAGAACTTAAATAAATAAAATTGCACATATTGGTGTTAGATCGTTATGAACATATAAAAATAGTCACACATCTGGCAAGCGTCAAAGGCACATAATAGATAATTAAAATTGTGTTCCCCCCCTAATCCTATCTTCCTATAGAATTTACCAATAACACTAAGTCATGTTTCTCTGTACAAGTATAAAAAAAAGATTGATTTTCTTAATCAGCTCTCTGCTACTTCACATCTTCTGATCAAGAACTGCAACTAAATAACAAAACATTTATGCGCTGAACCTGAAGCTTGCAAAAAGAATGATACGTTCTCAATAATTAACACCACACCATCAATATATCGCTGGGGAAGAGAAAGGAAGTACCTTTAGTTTTAGCAGCCTCACTAAGTCATAGATGCATTACACAAATTGTTTGCATATTCCTCTGTACCATCTGCTAACTAGATTCTCTGATCTCAGCAAACAGCATGAGCGCCCCTGCCAAATTTTTATAAAACTTTTACAAGGAAACAAACATGCAGTTCTATTAAACATTAAGTTGTGGAAACAGAAAAAACTCTACTGAAGACTCTTGATTATATCAATACAAAAGAGCACTGAAAACATTCGAATGTCTCCCAAAAAACATATTATTCATGTTTTTGCTACACAGATCTCCATTTAACGTGCTATTGATCAACAATCACTCAACTTGTATTATGCCCTCTTCGTGACCTGATCTCAAATCTAAATCAATATAACTACACAACCTTTTAATAAACACAAAAAAACAATCAGCAAATAAAATCCAAGCCTTCCTTACTCATCTGTTTGGACATAATGCACAGACTTTCGAACTTCCAAAAATATCATAAACCAAACCATCCACCAAAAAAACACTGAAAACAAAAACTAAATCATCCATCAACAAAACACAGACAACAACTCACAAACATGATTCATGGCATCCAAAGGGGAAAAAAAAAGAGAGAGCAAAAAAAAATTCAATCTTTACTATTTTTGCCATTTCAATTCAAGTACAAACAGGATGGGGAAAAAAAACATCAATCTTTACCAAATCCGAGTAAAAAAAAAACGGAACCCACATTATTACTGACTAATCCACACCCAATAAACAACCATTATTAGCCAAAATGAACACAACTCGTAATCACGAAATAAATCACTTCCCCTGCTCCCCTGGCCCCAAAAGGAAAAGGAGCAATAAAATAAAAAACCAACAGAAACACACATTACCAATCAGTAAAAAACACATTCTTGAATAGATTTAGCCAAAAACCCCACACAAGAATAAGAACTAACCGTAACAGCCCAATCCCAGCTACCAAAAAGATTCAAACTTTATCATAAACAGAAGAAAATAACACAATAAACAGAGTCAAAAACAAGTACCCAAAATGGTACTAATATTTGAGGATCAAGAGAATTTTACTAGTAATGAAAAAAGAGAGCGAAACGGAAGAAGCATTAAACAGGGAGCGGCTTTTTACTCTTTCTTTCTTTCCGCCGTCAGTCAACCAATGAGAAAGTTTCCACCAGCATGGTCTGTTGTGAACTGTGACTACGATGGACTGTTGGTTTTTTTTTTTTTTTTTTCTTATAATTAAAAAAAAAAAAAAGGAATTAGGTAGATTTTCTTACTTTTTGGAGGTATTGGCTGATGTTTTTATAAGCCACGCGTTCACGCCTCCACGGTTTAAATCCGACAATCAGGAAGAATAATGACTGCCCTGGAAGGATTTTTTTTTTTTGTTTTCTTCTCTCTCTCTCTCCCCGTGAAAAGTTTTTAGCTAATTTAAATGATTTTGACTTTTGGTAGTCAGTTGTCAGCTTTGTTTGGCTCGGTCGTAAGGAGTATTCTAGTTTTGGTATTATTACATTTAACTACCTTAGATTTAAAACCAAGTATAATTTTATGCCTCAATCTTTTTAGATAAGCGCTGTCTCCCTTTGTAAAAACTTTAGAGTTAATTATTAAATAATTGATATCCATAAAAAGTTGTAAAATTTCCGGTGTATCAATAATAACTGGTTATATTAACATAATCCCATTAAGTTTATGTCAAAATATACTTTTATACCTTTAGTTAGATGCGATTATTAAAGGTTGGTAGTGACATGATTTATTATGAGTAAAGATTGGTTGAGCAAATTGGTTTATTTTCCTCTATATTTTTATTCATTTTCACACCAATCTTGATACATTTTATTAAAATCCAGAAAATGTCAAAGTAAGACTATAGAAGAGCGAAAAGTTTTTCATCTCTACGAATGGCTAAGTTTGAGTTCTGTGGATTAATAAGGAGGTCTAGTTAAATCTTAGATAATGTTAAGAGGGGGCAAAAGAAGTTATATTTTAGAGAATACTTGTGTAATTTGCAATATATATTTTTTCACATCTTTCAATTTACGAAGTGAAAAGAAATATCTCCATGAAAATCAAAGAGAAACTCAAGAATAATAATAAATCATACAAAATTTAAAAATTATAGTAGGTGAAACTAATGCATATTTTTCAAACCGTCTTAGCAGTACAAATAAAAAGAAATACTTCGAAATCACCATATAGAAAGGTCTATTGTGTGCAAGAAAATTTAGGAATTTTGAAATATAAAGTCAGAGCAATTTTAGCTCTCGCTATTACAAAACTTCTATACATGATATCATATGATACAGATTTTAGATTCAAAATTAAGGTTATAAGACCATAATATCTTAAAGTAATTGATTCAAACTATAGTAAAGATTGGGATTGCTTTCGACAAGAGGATTAAAATAATATATCTAGTAGCTTTGAAATTTTAATTATTCAAAACTGAAGATTGACTAATTTAAGTTTGCATTTGTCATTTAGGTTTACATAACTATAATAATTTCATTGAAAAAGTTGAATTCAAAGAAAAAGAATGAAAAAAAAAAAGCATGAATCTATCATTCGCAAGTCTCATATTAATTTTAGTTTAGTAGTTAGTTTATTTCAATGAGAAATCTTACTACATTTTTAAAGTAAATAAACATCATTCATCACGCATGCATCGACCTTTCTACCTAATGATTTCTAAGCGGTTCATAAATTTTATGTATGAAATCTCTTGTAAATTTAATTATTTATTCAATCCAAAATTAAATATATTGATTTAACTTGGTACTAAAGCATACTATTAATTTATAACAAAGTAAAATATATGTAGGTATCTACAAATTAATTTTATGAGTAATTAGCAGAAAATATGTACATATGTACACTACTACTTTTTTGGTATGGATGGAAAAATTATAACATTGTAAAATTTTTGTTGAAATTAAAAAAACTTGTGCAGAATAATTGATGAATTTTTTTAAATTACATTGATCTCCTTAATACCTCTTGGGGGAATTATATAGTACGATTACATAACCTAGTAACTTTTAATACTACTTTGGTTTTGAAATATTCACTATTGGATTATTAATATGATCATTTTTTGAAGGATTTAGTGTTATCATAATAATCTTGTACAACAAATTTAACAAAAACAAGACATAAAAACTATTTATTCATAAATAATGAAAAAATGCATAATATTGAAGTATCTAAATAATGATAACAATTTTTGACCTAATATTTCAGTCAAATCAAATTTGATTGGAACAGTTACTATGAAAAATACATGATAACCTAATAATGGATTTTCCAAAATTTAAACAGAATAAAAATGTATAAATGTGCTTAAATATGACATAAGTTGATATACTCTTCCTCTCTTTTTTTTTTTTTTTTTTTTGGTTCTAAATACAAAATACTCTTCTAAAGATAAATGAGGAAGGGCATGCTTTTGTTATTCACAAAAATGACAATTGATTCGATGTTGATTTATTGACATTAAAAGGAGGAGCTCGTTGGAGAATTAGTTAAAAACTTGCCGGGTGTATCTATAAGAATAGCAGAACTCTAGGGGCATTGTTGTAAGAATATGCTGTAAGAAGATGTCTAAAAACAAATAAAAATTCTTGCGTTGTTGTTAACGGTGGACTTTGGGGGAAAAAATACAAAAAAGAGAAACTTTTCCGTGTATAGGAAGTTAGTATACACAGCGTCGTTACGGTGCTCGTACTGTATTGGAGTTTGAAATTTTCTTGAACCACAAGAAAGATTTCTACTGATTGTCACTTAAAATTTTGTTTTTTTTTTTTTTTAAGCACTTAAATCTAATCGTCTTTGTCCCGTGGCTCTGAATGTGGGTCCTTTCTATGGATTACATTTATTTATGGACGGACCAAGCATGATTCAAGCACGATTTACTTCCACATTACTAGGGTTTTTACCCATATTTCTGGATTTCCCCCACAGCTGCACTTGAAACAGGACAACAGAAAAATAGATTTGCATAGAGCATGTGTGCAGGAAAAAAGAACCAGAGAACCAAAAAGTCCAAAAAACTAATCCACTTTGAATCAAAAAATGAAAGTATTATAGCAAATTTTAAAAGCAGTTAAGTTAAAAAAAATCTCATCCGTAAGAGGTTTTTTATTTTGTTTATCAATTTTTAAAAATCTAGTTAATTAAAATATATATATATATATTTTGTGCACGTACATGTGTATATGTATGCATGTATGTATAGCTATGTATATCCTAAAAACCGGTATACAAAATATTATATAGAGTTTAGGACTACTGAATCATTTCATTGTATTTATATCTAAGACAAGTCAAAAATCCAAAAATCGTAATTGTTTTTCCATTTCATTTTATTAGTTGGTTTTTAAATTATTCTCTATTTTCATATTCTAATTATTCGATAATTCTTGTTAATAACTAAAGAATTAAATTCATATATCTTAGATTTCAGGTATGGGGAACAATACAAATATTTTCTATACTTATATTGCGAAGAGTTTTGATTTGTAATTTTCTTACTTTGTGTTGCAAAATATTTGGAATCGTATAAGTAATTTTTTTTATATTTCGAACATGTTTTTATGTTATAATATTATCTTTATGGACTAGATTAATATATTTTTCCTAGTTATGTTAGCAAATTAGCTTAATATCATATCGTATTAATTATTTATTGTACCCAACCTTTTTAACGGGTAATAAATTAAGCAATCACCAATGGATGGGGGTTGGATCAATTAGCAAATTAAGTGAACTGATAAAACTAGTTCTGGTTAAGATATTTGGTACGTGAATCGATCCACACCCACCCCTACCTATGCCATCAATTAACATTTATTATTTGATTTGCTATTACTTTTTGTCTTTTTAGTCATTTCCCCTTTTGGAGGGTTTTAACACCTACACACGTATAATATCTATAAAGTAAATAAAAAAAAATACTTTGTTGCACTTTGATTTGACGAAATATATATTAATGTTTTTGGTATTCTTTCACGCTTTTCCAATTTATCAACGTCACACAGACGCACGTGTACATGAATGGCAGACGGGCTATGAAACCATGTCTTCGTTCCCTTTTAGCCCAATGCTACAATGAGAAGGATACTCGAGTTTGGCCATGCTCAAGACTAGCCCAAGTAAAGCAATATGCTTGTTGGGACTCCTTAGAGCCCGAGTTTTGTTTTTGACAAAAGACAAACCCAAATTATTCGGACCCGGCTGAACTCTGAACAGTCCTTGGATCCATAAAATTATCTGAAATGTTTAGAATTTACGAATCACAATTGTTTTGTTTATCCTCAAACCCATCTCAGCAGGCTAGGATTTGAGCTTGCTACCTATATAGTTGACTTTCAAGTCTTTCTTTTTTCCCCTCTTTTCTTTTAAAAGGGAGTATCATTTGAACCTTAAAATAATAAAAAAAATTCTCTGTATACAAAATTATAAATAATAATTCACAAATTACATTACAGTAACAGCAATAATAATTAGATCTCATTAAGCCTAATTTTGAACCATATGCTTAATTGGTCAATTTTCAAGATTTCGAACTAATTATTACTACATATAGGCACCATGTATGAGGGCATAATCGAGTTGAGTCGAATCGAATCCAAATATTACTATGCTCGAGCTTGACTCGACTCGACTTTAAATAATTATATTTAAATTCGAGTTCGAGTTTGTTGAGTATGAATCGTTGAGTCAACCTCTTGTCAATTAACACACTTAAACAACAAAATTAGGCTTTGAAAAGGGAACAATCCGCTATAACTAATTGTTTAGATCTATATTAACTATATACCATATTAGAAAATGAAAAAAAAAAAAGAAGGAACAGATTAAATCTCATAGTATCTTGAAAATTAGATTAATACCATTTGGGCTACTTTTTTTTTTTTTTTTTGGAACTATTATTGGAAGAAAAATATTATACCATTTTTTTAGCACGTGATATGTGAAATAAGAAAGTGATTGAAAATATGAAAAAGTGATAATAAAAGTGTTTAAAAACTAGTACAAAATATTTTTTTTTGAAAATAAGAATTATCCAAATGGACCCTTGTTTTTTAGTTATGTAATGGAAATTATCCATGCTTCCCTCTCCTTCCCTTCCAACAAAATCTTATGGGAGCGGTACGGCATTCGGAAATCCTCTATGCCACTCTTTTTCGTGCTTCCATACTCCCCTCTCCTTCTTTTCCAACAAAATCTTATGGCATCAGTACGGCACTAGGAAATCCTCTATGACACTCTTTTCAGTGTCAAATGCCATATTCAAAATAATGTAGATATTATATTTTCATCACGTGATTAATTTTAAAATAAAAAAGGTTCTCTCTCACTAAAAGCTTGTTTGAAAGTGATACTCAATTAGTACTGAGAAGAGTGGCACAGAAGATCCATGCTATCAGTACATTGGCATTATATTATATTGGTATATATTTGATTGGACAAATGAATGAAATGTTGCAGAAAATCTTACTAACTAAATGGATAGAACAAGAAAGTAAGAGTTTAACTTCAAGTTGTGTAAGAATTACACTATCCTTTAGGCAAAATTTGTCCTCTATTAAGACAAATTCCCTTTAGGATGAAATGAAGTGTCCTTGTACTTCTTAGAATCAGAAATACAAGCTTAGAGAGTGTTTAAGTGATTTTGAATTGCTATTTTTCGATGAAAGAATTTCTGTAGCAAGTCAATCATAAAAAAAATCGTTATATAGACTTCTCTTATCACTTTAAAGGATTAAAACTGACTGTAATCCGTTGGATGTTAGTTAAATTTAATGTAGAAGACATAACTCTTCAAAAGGAGGTGATTCTTCAAGAAAAAACGTTTAGAAATTCAAATTCTGACGCAAATCGCAGCTTCAGCTACACCGCGGCTAAGTCCGCGACTGTCTTGAAACAGTGAGCCGTGACACAAGCTGCGGATGAACTTACCCGAGGCTTAATTACCCAGAAAGCCAAAACTTTCTGTTGGTAGCCGCGGTGTTAATCGCGCCGCAGATAGTCGGCCGCGACTGAGCTCGCGGCTCAGCCTTCCCAATTGAAATCACCATATTTCTTTTAAAAATCTTCAACATGAAACATATCATCTATTATATCTTCCAATGTGGCTAGCTGTTTGTTTGTCCACCGCTATCCAACTAAGCAAAAAGACCAAACAACTACCTAACTTTGTGATCTACTACTGACCCCTTTACCCAGTAGTACGTTTTGAAGTTGGCAAATGACCAAACCCTAATCTACATGTGCACCTAATGACAATCAATATATATTATAGTGGAATTGAACGTGGTTAAAAGTTCGTTGTAATTATGATCCCTCTATAATAAGGTACAGAGCTTTGACAAAATAAGCACTTTTTCTCACATAACCATGATTAATTTCTAAGTTTCCAACGCTCAACAACGAATTACATAATTGGTTTTATCACTACCAGAAACTCATTGCATTGACAAGAAGAAGACTTCTCCTCTATTTCCATAGTTAGTAATCATTCAAATCATTGTTTTGCCAAAAAAAAATTTAATTAGCTACTCCTCTTTTACCTTGTCATTATCATCAATCATTACATGGGCGGTCAAAGGTGCATGTTCAGTATCTGAAGAAACTATAAACTATATGATGTGGTACATAATCTGTTAGGGAATTAATTCATTGCTTTATCAAACAAATTTTAAACCTCATGAAATACAGTCAAAACCAGTGAACCAGTCGGTGAATTTTTTTTTCCAATTTTCTCTTTACTTCTTTCTAAAATTTTCTTTACTTTAACATTCATGCAATATAATCTTCTCGTCTATGTTAAAGACTTGTGTAAGAATTCCTCAAAGAACATGCATTTTGAATTTTATTTGGATTAATATATATAAGATTTAATTGACCTAAGAGGTCAGGTTAAAAACAATGGATGGGAGAGCAGTATATATGATGCCAATTGCCTTGTGTTCTTTGGTGCCAAGGCAATGGTTCCCTTCCACTTTTTGAATAAGTTATGGTTTTCATTGAGGAAAACTTTCTGGCTGCTGTTAATTAATTTTGCTATAATAATAAGGGTCTTTGCTTTTGATCTTTGGAAGGACAATGCTTTAGGTGTTTATATCCTGATAACAAATGCCCGATAAAGGAGCAATCAGTTTAATAGGGCCCTAAAGGAAGATTTTTTTTTGTTTTTTTGAAGTAGCCCTAAAGGAAGATTTGTTATCCGAAAATAAAAAAAGGAACAATTTCAAACATAAATAAAGATGTTGTACTTTACTTAAGAATAAAAACAGGATGAGGCAATCCCTTTCCCTAATACAAAACTTAAAAAGGAAGCCAAAAAGTTCATCTTTATGGAATTGGCGTGAAAGAATGAGGTGTGAGAAATACATTTTGCCTTTTTCTTTCACAATCCCATCATCAAACATCATAACAATGTCACTCAAAACACAACATGGCTTCCCCTTCTTCCTTTTCTTTCCGGTGGCCTACTTTGCCGCAATGCCAGGGTATAAAGATGCCTACATAAAAAAAATAGAGGCTTTTTTTCATCATTGCATCTAAGCTTTTCATAAACTTTTTAAATAAAGTTTTAAAATACCCTCTAGAACAAGCATTTAATATACCCTTTGTTTTGCACTTGGACATGTGACCTGTTGCCATGAAAATTTTATTTTCGGTTGGATGCTATCCAATTTATGGTCCACAAGCTACGGCTTAGAAAGTGTAATATCATAAACAATTCTAAAAAGTTTTTTCATATGATCAAAATTTTAAATTAGCCAATGTATACGAAATTGTTTTCTGAGAAATTTACAGATAAATTATGAAATCTATATGCAATCGTGTATTATAATTACTTATGCACACTAATTAGATGAAAAATTAGTTGTAAACCCTCGTTCAGAATAGGGGAAGAAGGTCGAGGGATAGACCACTCGACTTCTTAGAGTTAGGCTGTAAAGCTTAATGGGGATAAGAAGATTTGTCTTGCATAACAAACATTAAACTCTTTTCGGTCAAGAAGGAAAAGAAGACCTAATCCAATTGAGAGGTAACCTTTAGTGCCTTTTTGAGCCATATGGCTTTGGAAGGTCATGGCCATTTTCAAAAACATTTCTCTTGATCAATTGTAAAAAACATAAATCCGTCAATATTATCATGGAATCTTTATTATTGCATGGGTACTTCAAAGGTGAAAATGATTGAATATGACTGAATTATCAACTTGAATTTTCCCATTGTTTTTTATAGCTAAGAGACAATATGAACAGCCACAAAATTTTGGACCTTTAGTGCTGTTATGCAAAATTCCATTTTCTCTTGTATCAGTAAGACCCTTGAGAATATTGAGTTTTGGTTTTGCACCTTGTTTTGACAATTAAGCTATTCTAGAAGGAATCTTGAAGAACTTAATTGTCTTTTTAAAGTTGTTTTCTAGCCCATAGTGAAAAAGGATGTCTTCACCGTCATTGAGTTTTGCAAGGAAAATCAAACCAGAAGACGGAAGATTGAAAAGGAAGATAACAAATAGAAAAAAGATTTCTAATCATTTCTCACGCCCAATAATAATTTCAATAATTTCTTTTACGTTCGGTATTTTAGAGAATTTGGTACTTGATATTCTTTCAATTTTTGAACTGTTCTTGGTGGACAAATTCTCTCAATTGGCTCTATAAGAAAATATCTTCAATAAATTGCACCATCTCGTGTGGCCATAAAGGTATGGACCGGGAGATATCTATTTCTCAATGGTCCAACGCAGGCCAGGGATGTTGTAGTGTTGTTGTAATGTTGGTAGAATTTAACACTTAATTCATCCAAATATTCTTCAACACGTATTTGTTTGTGGAATATCGTCATGCTGTAGAAACAATATTCTATTTTTTTTCCTTTTTTTTTTAGAGCTTAGAATTGTTTGTGTTTTTTTTATCCTGGAATCGAATCCTGTTGACTTTGTTGAAAGATGATCTTTATGAAGAAATAACATACGATACAATTTATGTCCTTTCTAGTCTACTTAGCTTGGTAGGACTGGACTTTTGAGCAAAGATTGCCTCACCATGTTGATTTTAATCCATCTTGGTAGGTGGCAAATGGCAATTAATCCCCTTCTTATCAGAAAGAAGAAAAATAAGAAATCAAAAAACCCTTCCCACCACTAAAAAAAGGGTTCAAACTGCCCATCACTTTTTTTTTTTTAAGTTTTCAACTGTTGCTGATGTAAAACTATATCGTATTACTAGATGGTACAATATAATTTCATACAATTTTATTATGATACGATGTAATTTCATATTCGACACACTTGGACAAAATACAAAATTTGATAGAGGATCTGAAGTATAAAAACGGCAACACAGCAACAGAAAAACAATAAAAGAAATGTTGTGAAACCTAGAACATTTTTTTTTTCCTCCTACAACTTAAACTACGTACCATGAATTTTTTTTATCATCAACTATTTTAATTTCAATATATGTTGCCTCACACAGTTAGGTTTCGAATGAGTACTAAAATGTAATTCTCAGACCTTTTGTCACACACAATCAGAGTGTAGCTCAAAGTCCTAAATCTATTCTTTTTTTTTCCTTTCCCTTTCTAAATGCACCCCGGCTAACCCAAGAAAGCTAGGTTGGTTAAACTAGTACGAAATATCTCCAATACTTTTTGTTATATATTTGACAGATTTTATGACTAATATAAAGAATTTTCCCAAGTGGCTTAGGGTTTTCTAATGTAAACCTTGTGATTATAAGTTCTGAGAAGCAAAAGAATGAGCAGGTGATATTTACTAATTTATGGAGGCAACTAACTCTTTGGGGACTTTGTGATTCTTGCTCCTTGACTTTCCCGGATGGACACACCAACATATCCACTGCTTAAATAGATGCCTTCTTCTCATAAATTACTAAATTCAATGGTGTCATATTAATAACCGATATTCTAGACACCCATCGATGCAACCAAAAACAACACGCAATTTTTTCATAATTAATGCCGCTCTTTGATTAATTATATCCCAGTTTCTTTCCCCTTGACTTCATGTGTCAAACTTTGAGATAATAAGCCAAAAGAATCCAGAACAACAAATTGTGAATGTGAATTGTTCTACCAAATCAGGATAAATTAATTCTTTTTGTGGAGACCAAGTTTAAGCTAACAGAAAGGATTTGGACAGGTCGGCTCATGTCACCAATGTCCAAGTCTTCTTCGGTTATTTACTACTCTTTCGGCCTCAAATTGAACACTTCCATTTCTTTTTGGAGTTGTCCCAAACCAACATTTTTTTTTTTGTTAAGCAGGAAATTTAGTACAAATTTAACCAATAACATATTTTATTGAATTTCCCACGTATCGCAACATCTCCTTTTTTACATACTCTCATTAAAAATATGTCATTCTACACACACACGTGTGTATGTATATATAGGCTTCACGGTTCTTATATTAGATTTGACCATAATTGCATATTAGGTATGCTGTTGTTCATAGCCACATGTATCACCTTCCCCGGTCGAACTTTACAAATTCTATCACTAATGTTCTCGTTTCTTGTTATATATAGAACCAGGGAAATGGGCTTACGCAATTTTATCGAATTTGTGAACAAGAATTCATTGTGATGGTTGAGAATAAAGACACTCTGACCATTAAGCTACACTTCATTTATAGCCAAATTATGAAACGACATAGGTAAAGCCCATAATTAATGAAACGTTTATTGGGTTAAGTAACGTGATTATCATGATTACTCCGATCTCATCATTAATCTGCTTATATTCTCACCTAAATTAAGAAATGGGAAGGCTTTTTCTTTTTCCTTTTTTTTGAGGGAAAAAAAAAAAAAAAGAAGGTTTAGATTAGGCAAGGTGTCACTGGTGGTTTTGGTGGAGTTGTAGGGGCTTTAGTCCTGGTTTATTAGTTATTATTTTTTTTAATCAGCATTTTTGAGTTATGCACCTGATTCTGATTGTTGTCTCTCTGTGTATTTTAATTAATGCATTTGATCGTTGTCAAAACATAAAGATGTAATTGGTGAACAACTTCAATTGCAATGGTCTGGAAGATCCATGTAAACAGAGATTTTCTTTATCTACTCTTGAATTCAATAAGCATTTGATGGTCTTTGAACTAATCATCCCAAGTCATTGTGGTGGGTGTCTTTTTGTAGAAGACTTGGTAAACTAGCAAACCAAAACTCCACAAGCAAAGGATATTTAATCGATCTTAAATCATTAAACATATATATGAGGATATATATCGCTGTGACATTTGACCACCTTTCCCCTCCACAATCAGAAGACTCCAAAAAGAAGAAAAAACACCATATATTCTTCTTTGTCAATACCTTATAAGGTATAGAATCGATCATCCACAGAGATATTCAGAATAAAAGAAAAGACAAAAGTTCAATGTATTTGCAATCCCAGAATTGTCAAAAGTTCAAGGTGTCAAATGAATACATCATATACAGTAATCTTATATTTCTTCCAAAGTTTGATGATATATAAGTTGGAACTAATCTCATTTTCCCTTGTTTCGTAAGCAACTAATTATGGACCATTATTCTTTCTTCACAACTCATTCTCTCTTTAATCAATGAGCTCATACTATTGACAAAGAAATTTTACGTCCATTCTAAAGCCCCATCTACCTAGACACAGGGGCCTCACCTCATCTCCAAAAGTTATCTTGTCCTCAGTGTAGGCTTTAATTTTGAGTAATATGAACATAGGAAAATAACATTGTTAAAAATTGTAATTAAATTTTTAGTCACAGATATCTTGATTATATAAGAGTCATCATTATCAATTACAAACTCTTATCCTTATTTAACATGTAACTTATACTGCTAGTTTCTTACATACGTATCCATTTGTTTGTACTTAATTTTTTTTATTGCAGTATTGACTCTAGGAAAAAACTTTTACTGACATTTTTATTATTAGATTTTATATTTAATTTTGAATTAGGGTTTAAGATTTAAGATTTAGGGTTCAGGGTTCAGGGTTCATGATTTTAGGATTTAGGGTTTTAATTAGATTAAGAAAATAGTGGCAACTCTATCTTTTTGTTTGCTAAGGAAAATTGCGGTTACCTTTTTATTTGTTAAGAATTTTTTTAAATTTTTATTTTTTAGCAAGTTAGAATAATATGGAACTCCTTCAAAATTAAGTTAAATCAGTATTAATTAACAGAGATATTTTTTTAGTAAGTTAATCTTTTGAAATTAAGTTAGTTTAATATTAATTTTAAAAAATTAATATTAATCTAAAAATAACAAATTTTGTTATACATTTTTAATATTAAGTATCATAATATCTTTTCTTGTGACACTACCGTTCTATCAAGTATCACGGTGTCTTTTGATGCTACTATTGTTGTTATATGAATATATTAACAAGACACAACCGAGTATAGTACTCTCATGTGAAAAGTCAAAAACATGATGCTAAACAACACTTTACTTGTACTACTAGTCTTCTACTACATTTAAACACTAATTTATCACTTCAGAATTTTTGCTTTTTAATATAAAATGTATCAATGTAAATTTATATGAAATCGCGTGGTAATGATAAATGATAAGATGTATTTTACATTAGACAATTTTAAAAAAATTGAATAGAAATTTTGCACGGATTAATTATGTAATTATAATGATGGCAGCAATATTTAATACTCCAATGTCACTTTCCAATAAATTAAACAAATTTCAAAAAATTACTGAACCTTTTTTTCCTCCCAACTCCCCAACTCCAACTCCAACTCCACCTGACCCCACCAGAGTCTCTCCCCGCGTTTTCTCTCTCCATACTCAATTTTTCTCAAACTCTCACCACTCACCACTCACCAACCACCCAACCTCTCTCTCCCTCCTCTAACACCACCATGCCCCCTTCCCTTTCCTCCTCCACCATTTCCCTCCACCACTAACCTTCGCCGAGAATTCAAGAAGGCAGAGTAAGTCATCATGGGCAACTGCAACGCTTGCATACGCCCCCCCGACAACGACCAGTCCCCTGAAAGAAACCATCACCAAAGCAACAGCAGCAGCCACCCAAAATCTCCAAAACCCAAAAAAACCCGAGAGCGAAAGCCCAACCCCTACTCCACTGACTACCCAGCTCCCATCCGGGTCCTCAAAGACTTCATCCCCAGAACCAGAATCTCCGACAAGTACATCCTCGGCCGCGAGCTGGGCCGGGGAGAGTTCGGGGTAACTTACCTCTGCACCGACAGAGAGACACGGGAGGCTCTTGCTTGCAAATCAATCTCCAAGAAGAAGTTGAGGACCGCGGTGGATATAGAAGACGTGAGGAGAGAGGTGGCAATCATGTCGAGCTTGCCGGATCACCCGAATATAGTGAAGTTGAAGGCCACGTACGAGGACAACGAAGCGGTGCACCTGGTGATGGAGTTGTGCGAAGGAGGAGAGCTGTTTGATAGGATAGTGGCGAGGGGGCATTATAGCGAGAGGGCGGCTGCCGGGGTAGCTAAAACTGTAGCTGAAGTGGTGAGGATGTGCCATGCTAATGGAGTCGTGCATAGGGATTTGAAGCCTGAGAATTTCTTATTTGCTAATAAGAAGGAGAATTCTGTCCTTAAGGCTATTGATTTTGGCTTGTCTGTGTTTTTTAAGCCCGGTATACTCTTCAATTTTTTTTTTCTTTTTATTTCAAATTCTTCAATTCAGTTATGGAGTTGTGTGCCAGTATCCTTCACTTGTCATTTTGAAGGTTTCGGGCAAAATTCTGAGCAGGACTTTTCGGGATTAATTTTGGTGTTGTTTACTGAAATTTGATTTCTGTAGTATAATTGATAAACTTTACTGCCAAATTTTGCTACTTGGTTCTTCTTCTTAGTAGTTAATATTGGATATTGGTCGATTATTTTGCGTCCCAAATTGTCAATATTAAAGATATTTTATCAGATTGAAGTTGTCCATTGATAGAGTTTTGCTTTTTTCCTTTTGGATTTTATTTTTCCTTTTGTTGAAATTCATTATAAAGTTTTCTCTCACTTTAAGTTTTGACATTTCAGTTTGCCCTCAATTTAATTCTTCAGGTAATTTTGGTTTATTGGGGGTGACTCACTCATCTATTGTGAGGTTAATGTGATGTATTCCCATTCTTGTACAGGTGAAAGATTTTCTGAGATTGTTGGGAGTCCATACTATATGGCTCCAGAGGTTCTGAAACGCAATTATGGACCTGAAGTTGATATTTGGAGTGCTGGTGTGATCCTGTACATTCTGCTATGTGGAGTTCCTCCATTTTGGGCAGGTATTTTAGTTCTTGATCACGTAGACCAATAGCAGAAATTGCATTCTATACTAAATTTCTTTTTGAATTTTCTGCTGTAGAAACTGAACAGGGTGTTGCCTTGGCAATTTTACGGGGAGTAATTGATTTCAAAAGGGAACCATGGCCTCAAATATCTGAAAGTGCTAAGAGTCTTGTCAGGCAGATGTTGGAGCCAGATCCCAAGAAGCGTTTGACAGCCCAGCAGGTGCTTGGTAAGCATACCTTTTGAAGTAAAGCTCTTTGCTTTATCCTTTTTCCTTCTGGGAAGACCTACTGAAAAATGCTTAATGCCTGACAGAAATGAGTAACAATTCTGATTGACCTCAATTCATATTTAGAGCTGTTTACGAGAATAAGGGAGATTGTAAAATATAATCTTGGTGATTATAATCTGGAGCAGTAACTTTCTATTTGTTGCGTAGGCTTCTTATTGTTTGGGAGTTATTACTGCAAATTGTGTCCTTCCACTTTTTCTACTGAGCGGTGCCCATTCACAGCTTTTGCATATTCTTCAGCCTAATTCACATGGTAACTAGAAAATACTGAGTTATGTAATTACTAGAAAAAATCTAAGGTATTGATGTTGCATTTGTGGTCTGATCTTCTTTACAGCTTAAGATTCTGTGTTGATAAGTTGGTTGACTATATTACAAGGAGACAAAATTCCTCTATGACATAATTTAATGAGTTAGTGTTGGCATCGTGATAAGGAAGCTACTTTAGTCTAAGTAAAGTGGATGTGGCCGAGATATGTTGCCTTCCTTCATGTGATTGGTTATATAGCTCATGGGCTCTAAAATTCCACAACCTCTTTCCAAGAAAGTTGTCTTGCAATTGGATCCCAGGCTTCTTTTAGCATGGATTTATATAAATTCTGCTCATTTTCTTTATCCTTAATGGAACACAATCATACTGAAGCTGTTGTGTCCTTTACTTCACTCAATTCTTAAAGGTTCAGAAATTAAACCTAGCAGGAATCATGTAGATAGGCTGAAGTACCTAGATATGACCAGACTGGAGCTTTGTTGGAATAATAGAGTGAGTTTGAACAACATTTTGTTGGGTGTTGTAATTTGTGGATGAGATTTTTTTTTTTCCAGAAACAATGACCGAAGTCTGTTAATATAACTGCAAAAATTACATTGTATTGGTCAACTGATCTACATCGTCCTGGGTTAGTTTTAGGAACCATAGGGAAAGGGAGTTACTCCACTTATCCTTGAAGAAAATTCGAATTTATTTTGTGATGTGGTTTCGGTATACTTGATTATCTGCTCAATTATAGAACAAAAGGAGCAGGATGGATACAATCACCAAGGAAAAGCACATTTTCTTGTATTGAAGCCAGTTCCGTATCCATACATTTCTATTAACAGATTAACAATCTTCTCAGCATAAATAGCTGCTCTTAGTATGCTTTAAAATTACCCTTTAGAACGGAATCCCACATCATTGCTCCAGAGCCTTCTCCCCAAGCCTTTGCGTTTTTGCGTTGGACCAGAACATGTTCAGCTTATTCCTTATCTTAACTGCGGCATTTACACATTGAATCAATGTCCTTCATGCATTTACCAAAAGACAATCATTATGGAAGTGTGTGTTATAAAAACTTCCACAAGATATTGAGCTTAGGTTTAGATCTAAACTTCACATTGCTTTCTTCACCTTAATCCCTTCACTGCTTTCAGTTGATTAACCTAGGCTGCCCTTATAAATCCCCTTAGTATTCGAGAGACTTTTTGCTGCAGAATATATTCCAGGATTTGAAATGTCAAACTAGTCTGTCTTTGCATATGCACACACCGATAGGCACTTGAAGACTGAGATCAGCACTTTGATACCAAACCTTTTTCCCAGTCCTGAACAGCTTCCCCTTCTCTCCTTGTAGCCTTTATTCCATCATTCTCTTGATGAAACTCAAAGTCTGAATCTTTAATATTCCAACCACAAAGGGAAGACTGCTATGCTGAACTGGTTTTATTCTATCAAAGTATCTGAGGCACCTTCTTTCCATGTTTTTCCTCAAAACATTTTTGCTAAAAATGATTGCTGTTTTGTCCATCCTCACCACTTGCCCTCCCCATTCCCCAGGTTTTCCTAATAACTAAATTCACATCCTTGTGTCAGAAACATAATTCATCCAGCATAAATCTTCTCTTGTTTATTGGTTCTTCCGGTTGAGTATCTTCAAAAATAATGCAATGATCAGATGGTTCCGCCTCAATATGCTGACAAATTGTTTTCTAAATCTGAATCAATTCTTTCTTCAGTAAAATCCTCATTATCTCTATGCTTGCTTAAGTTCAATGTCTACCTC
Source organism: Mitragyna speciosa (assembly GCA_024721245.1). Lineage (NCBI taxonomy): Eukaryota > Viridiplantae > Streptophyta > Magnoliopsida > Gentianales > Rubiaceae > Mitragyna > Mitragyna speciosa. Next base: position 23,918,219 of record CM045566.1, on the reverse strand, counting down.
AAAAGATAATTCAATGGATGGGAACTTAAAAAATTTCGAGAATCCTGAGAACTTCAGTATTCTATCATTGCAATCTTCTTCCTTTTTTTTTTCACTTTTTAAGTTCAAATTTTTAAAATTACCAATAATCATAAATCGTTACCCCAGATTTCCATTCTATTGCTAAGAGATTGCCATTTAGCTCTTCTAACCAGATTATCTGTGCATGCACAAACACCCATACACCAGCATCGCTTTTCCCCATCATGATTTTCACTTTGCACCTTACTCATGATGATCATTATACTCTACTAACTAGAGTACTTGTTTTAAACTGCAAGTGTTTTAATTACTATTAAACCTAATTAGAACCCGTTTTGTTCTCTTCTGCACTTTAATAGAGAGATGGTGAATGCATCTTGTGAAATTTTTTGTCTATTGGGCTGGTCCAATTGTTGTTTCTAAAATAGTTATAAGAAGTTTTATGAAATTTACACAACTCTTATTTTTGGGTTGTTCTCTGAATTTTTTCTCAATTGAATGTATCATTTACATTGTGAGACTACAATTGCAGATTCTTGTGCATTCAACTGGTTCTTAGTCTTTTACCTTCTTGGACTTCTTCAACCTCATTTCATGTTTTTGATACTACTTTCTCTATCTTTTTTTTTTTTTTTTTTTTTTTTATCATCCTGGTTTTTGTTGGAATATAGTTGATTAATGATCTAGGATTGCTTGAAAATGTGAAAATATACAGAATTTTAGATATCAAATCAAAAGGTTCTGTGAAAATTAGGTATATGGTGTTTAGAAATAATGAGATTATCTTCAACGTACACTCTTCTATGGTATGTACAGCATTTAGTTGGAGCATTGGGTTTGCCAACTTCGTCCGCTAAATATGCCACTAACTTGCTGCAATATGTTTGTTGTTGGTTTCAAATCTTGGTTAGAACACCCCTGGATACAAAATTCCAAAAAAGCTCCAAATGTTCCATTGGGTGACATAGTCAGGACAAGGCTCAAGCAATTTTCGATTATGAATAAATTGAAGAAGAAAGCACTGCGGGTGAGCTTCATAACTTCTATTTATATTTATTTCATGTCGAAAGTGGATCTGCCATTTCTTAAAGAGCATTTGTATCTTATGCTTTTTGTTGCATAAAATTGGTAGAATTGGATACATAAAAAGCCTTTTTCCCTGGTTGAAAATCATTAAGTAGCTGTTGAAAGCTATTAAGTAGCCATGGCAATTAGGTTCATTTGTTTTATTTATGTTTTAGTCTTTCTAGTGCTATGGTTTTAATTCTGCTGAAATTTCCATTAGATACAACCAAGAAATTACTTGTTCCCTGTGCAAACCTGTAGGTAATTGCCGAACACTTATCTGTTGAAGAGGTAGAGGTCATAAGGGACATGTTTACATTGATGGACACTGACCATGATGGGAAAGTAACATATGAGGAGTTACGGGCAGGGCTTCGGAGAGTTGGTTCCCAATTGGCTGAACCAGAGATAAAGTTGCTAATGGAAGTGGTAAATGTCATTTTTTAAATAACTCTGATGTTGCTAGATTTTAATAGTACAAATATGATCCTTTTATTTATTTTTTTGTGGAGCGATGCATGACATTGTTTATGATATCTTAATCTAGAATCAAAAAAATCTTGACAGATGGTCCTGCTTTTATTCGAGCCAGTATTTGGAAATATATTCTTTCATCAAATACACTTCACCTATAGCAGCTCCATCCAATGAACATCTTCACTTTTGCATATACTTTGGTTCTTCCTAGTTATATTTGAAATTTTCAGATACGTAGTGTACCACATCAGTAAGCAATATAAAGCTCTTGTTGCGGCAAATTTTTTTGAGCTGTAGAATCAGCTTGAACTTCAATGTAGCCACTTCCGTTTCCCTTGTTTAACATACTGGATGAAATATATAAGCATTTCTTTAAATTTCCCCAAAAAAAATAAGAGAGAGAGAGAGAGAAATTCAAGTTAAAACTAGTGGTGGTTCAAGTTGAATCCCTGGTAGTAGGAGATTAGACTACTTACCTGGATGCTAAGTTTGTTCTGTACTTATTTTATATTTGATGTTTAAATATTCATTGAAGGTTTTGGTTATTCTATCCGTATTGTCATCAAAATTGGTATTGGTTTTCAAAGCCTTGACTTTGGGCAAATTATGTTTCTTAATTGATGTAATTGTCAAAGATGGAACTGTTAAGGCCTTAAAAGGAACATAAAAATCCTTTAACATGTAATATTCTTATTCCGTTATCTCCAGTACTTCTTAAGTAGAGATGACTTGCTGACAAGTTACAATATCACAAAATTTCTACTAGCTGTAATACTTCTTTGTACATGTATTCTCATGTGAATATGTAAGCAAACTGCTGGGAAAAGACAGGAAATAGTAAACAGAGTTAATATCCTGCAAGGATCTTTATATGCTACTACCAAAAGTTATGTTCATTGGCATAAGATATTAACCATTGATGAAGGCAGATTGAATATTCATTTTCTACCTTCTATGTTGAAACGTATTAGGCTGATGTTGATGGAAATGGTTTTCTGGACTATGGAGAGTTTGTAGCAGTGACAATACACTTACAGAGGATGGAAAATGATGAGCACTTTCGCAGAGCATTCATGTTTTTTGACAAAGATGGAAGTGGGTATATCGAGCTGGATGAGCTAAGAGAAGCTTTGGCAGATGAATCAGGCGAGACTGATGTGGCTGTACTCAATGAAATTATGCGAGAGGTTGATACAGATAAGGTATGACAGCTAACTTAACCAGGCTCCTCTAATCAATTCAAGGTTAAATACTATCATTCTTTGATATAATCTACTTAAAACCAGCCAAACAATTTACCGATCAAACAACAGCTAACTTAACCAGGCTCCTCTAATCAATTCAAGGTTAAATATTATCATTCTTTGATATAATCTACTTAAAGCCAGCCAAACAATTTACCGATCAAACAACAGTGTAGTTGTTACATATAGGACATAATGTAAGCAGGAGTTGTTTGAAATTCGTGTGTTCTTTTTATCATCAAAATCAACTGCAGCTCCCTTCCCCAGTCATCTCTCTCTCTCTCTCTCTCTCTCTCTCTCTCTCTCTCTCTCTCTCTCTCACACACACACACACATTGTGAATTTTTCCATTCAGGATGGACAAATTAGTTACGAGGAATTTGTTGCAATGATGAAAACTGGAACTGACTGGAGAAAGGCATCTCGGCAGTACTCAAGAGAAAGGTTCAAGAGTCTGAGCCTTAATCTAATGAAAGACGGATCTCTGCAGCTTCAGGATGGGTTCACTGGTCAAACTGTAGTTGTTTGATTTCAATGCTTCATTATTAGTTGGCATTTCTTTGCTTCAGCACTTAAACAGCCAATCAAAGCCAATTCTGTCATTGATGCATCCACATCTGGAATTTGTGCTATGTGGATAATCTGTGCACAATATCTCAATTGCAGAATGAACCTGTCAATTTCTCAGGTTCTACTGATGGAATTTGGGGCCGTTGACAGTTGAAGAATGATCCAATTTGGTCACCGTTGTTTGTTGTGTAGGCATGTATTGCTTCTTGATTGTTCACCTTTTTAACTTGTAAATTGTCATGTTTTTGTGTTTCGCATCCACTGATGTGCCTTTTAGAACTGCACAAAAAGCGGTTAGAGTTGTCTACTTGGTATATTTGTATGCTGGAGATATTCTTTTATTTGTTGAAGTCGTCTTCTGATATCAATTTGCAGTTGAAGTCTCTAGTATGTCGTCTCTTCCTATTGCAAAATCCTATTGATGTAGCTGCATAGGATGAAGACTCTTGGAAGTATTGTGTTTGCAAGAATTGAATTGATCTGATTATTAACATTAGTAGCATGCTTAAAAGAACAAAGATTATTTTCTCAAAATGAGAACATGTTATGATCGAAAATTGTGACTTTATTTGAGTTTCATATCCATTTTTGTGCCTCTAAGTTCGGCAGAAAATCCTTAGTCCTCGGTATATGTAAATATGGGAGTTCAATTGTTAACAATCGCATCGGATAAAACCCTGGCACCGTATCGTCTTATTAGTCACTAGTCACTCACAGAGAATTGATGCAAATATTGGGAACTCGAAAAAGACGTTCGAGGAATGCAGATATCTATTGCCCCAAACTAAGAAAGTAATGTAATTAAAAAAAAAATGATATGAATCATGGGATGAATACACATCAAATGCCATGCATAGCACAAATATATTCCATATGGAAATAGCATACCTAGCAGATGGGATCTTAAGGGATAGCCATAACACGCAAGAGTTTTCAATTAAGAACATAGACACATGAGTACAATAAATCACCAGTAAACCAGTATATCTGGATGAGAGAAACGAAATTTTAATCCTTTTTCTCAAGGTAAGTTGGCCAACTGGCCCAATCAACTTGAATTGTCATTACTTATAATTCTATCACACAATCAAATTACATATTTGTGTAGAATGAGAAGTTGTCAAATGGCAAATACCTTGCTTTCCAACATGGAGAAAACTGACAAGTAGAAAATAAACCAGCAAGGATATTGATACCTTCTAAACCAATTGACAAAGCCACATCTTAAATACTGCTTTATTAATCACTTGTATGACAATTTAAGCATCTAACGTTTCAACATGTTGCCAATTGCTCCTTTGAGCCTGGCTAAGCGATAATAGAATGGCTTGAGTTTCCACTAGGACCACTACTTCTAAATTAGGATTCCAGCAGCAAGGAGAAGCACAGGCAGAGTACATACTTCTTTTGTTAACTGCAGCATCAGCATTAAGCTTTATAACCCCATCAACAGGACACTCCCATTGCTGCTGAACCTCCAAACTAGCATATTGAACAGTTCAGTGCTACTTGTATTACTGGATATCGAAGCCTCGTTATATTCCAACCCTTCAGCCTGTTCCCATTGTATAATATCAAGCTCCCTTGTACAACCGGGAATAGTTTTCCATAAATTCCAAACTAAAGATGGAGCAAAGGCAAAATGATAGAGACAGCAACAGTATGCCTACTCAAATAGGACTAAAACTAATTTATCAGCACTCCAACAAGAAAAGAAGAGCAAACTATACCAATTTTCCGAAGTGCCCAAGTAAGAAGAAGTTGTTAGTGTGGAGACACACAAGATACATAAATCGTATTCTAGTTGGTTTCTCTAACTGATTCTCCAAGTTTCCAATATTTGTCTTTCCTCGTTATAAGGCCCGTAAATCAATACTCCATTTCGAACCGTTGCAGAAGTAAACAGTTCGCAATCACAGTCAAAATCAGGCATTGAAATGGTAAACTCTTTTAACCATGATGTCTTATCCTGAATCCTGATGCATAG